>NIVC01001817.1:95000-234166 GCA_002269645.1 Macrostomum lignano | reverse complement strand
TCAAACGCTTCGTTAAAGTTTCCATCAATTCGATTTCCATAGGTGCCTGTAATAAAAAATGTGAAATAAGAAATGTTCTACTCGTACCACACCCACCTCTGCACTTTGAATTGATCCAACTTCATGAATCCGAACTCACCGATGGAGAGCTCAAACGCCAGCGGCTTGGCTTTCTTGCCGATTTCTGCATCGATAGCGCCGGCTTCGTAGATGACGCCAACCAATAGAAAGTCTTCCTTCTTGCCGGCGACAGTCTGTGATCGAGGAAGAAGAACCGCAGATTACTTTTTTTATTTTTTGCGCGCCTGGGCAGTTTTACGATATAGCTTATCTATGGCTAATTTTGATTTCACCAGCAAAAGCCATAGTGAGACTGGACCGTCGATGGTCGCCTTCACAACAGTCTAAACCACAGTAGGGAGTTGGAAGAAAAAAATTACAAAAGATATGATGAAGAGAGATTCAAGCATAAGTTAGAAAGTCGAGTTGTGCGACTGGGCACAACCGTTCATAGGGAAGAATCGATACTACGCTCGTATACTGTATGTAGAACTCGGTCGGACGGCATAAAAAATCTGTTTCTGGACGCAAAGTGTCTTTACTAATTATCTTTAAATCAGTTTCTGTTGGTTGTAAAAGTTCTAATTTTGCTTGCAAAAAGCTTGAATTTGGTGAAAAGTGCAACTCTGCTCGATTCGTTAAATGTACTTTAGTCACACAATGCATGACGACTCACATCTGGTACCGGATGAGTCGAAGCGACCCTAGCCCAGAAGTCAGGCCAGAATTATCCGTCTTGACTTCTGTCTTTATGGCCATCAACAGGCGGCCCCTGTAGGCGACACCTTCGCCAAGGCCGAGGTTCAACTCCTCCTTGGGGTGGATCATGTTTTCGTAGCTGTAGTTACGCGGAGTGCCGTAAAGATTTATCCATGACGGTCCAAATGTAGGCATGAAGCCTGGAAATATGATATTAAGTTGACTTGGCTATGATATTAAGGGGTTGGCCTTCATGGTTGCGAATCCAGCGACAGCCCACCAAACATTTTCATTTGCAAGGTCCAAAGGTCGTTCTTTGCACATGCATAAATCACCACACATTTGCTACGCTCAGACGATACAATAAATCTTATAATATTAATAGAATTTTTTGCCTCAGTAGCAGATTACAATAAAAAGCTTTGATTTCAGGGAAAACTTGCATTTTCAAATGTTATATTTTTAAAAAATGAAAAACCCAGTTTCTTTATTACTCAAAGCCACCACAAACCTAGCGCGGTACAAACTTAGTCTCAGACAGGGGCTCTTACTTCGAAGACACAAAATTTGATAGTAGTAAATTGCTAATTTTTAAACTCACCGCTCTCGGCGTCGTTCATAATCTGATTGAGGTCAATGAAGTGCGTCGCGATGCACTCGTTGTAGACGGTGTCCCAGTCGTAGACGGAGATTCGAACCCGGTTGCACAGCGGCGGAAACATTTCAGTGAACACGATCGCCTCATTCCACTGTGGATCGTACGTGTTCTTTTTCGACTTCGTCTTGCCCTGCAATAATTTAGACGGCAATTTTGATACGTCCGCAAAAACACTCTGCAGGTTTGTTATAAACAATGCATTTGTACGGAGTAAATAAGTTAATTTGACTTTTGAAGCCCAAATTCTGCATCATTCCCGTTAAACTTATGTCAATGTTAAGCTACGCACTCGTACGTTTGTTATGTCAGTTCTTGGTTCATCTGCACTCGTCTGTTTACTCTGTTTTCTCTCCCTCAGTCCCGTTCAACGTTGTGAATTCTTATCTCTCTCCCTCGCCGCCTCTGATTGGCTCTTCAATCTCCCCTCTTTCCTTAGTCGCGCACTCCACCCCTCCTTTTCTTACTTGCGCTCGAAACACCCTCAAAACCCATTTTGGGCTCTGCGCCCTACTTACTGTCTGTCTGTTTTGTTTTAAATCCTAATTTAAATAGTACTCTTAAATTTCGCTAAAACGCTTTACATGCATGTAAGATAAGTTAGTTATAAATTTTATTATAAAATTAGTCAAAACACTCCAAAAAAACTAGTTTACAATCTAGCTGTCTAATTAAAATTCGGAAAAGCTCACCGAATGTCCAGCAAAGGAAACCTGAACGTAGGGATCAGCTAGTGGCTTTGAGTCGCCCGTGATTGCCTGCTTGATAGTGGCCATGAAATCGGTGTTCATCTTGGGCAGATCTTCGGCCCGATAGATTCTAACGGAGATTTCAGCGTTCTGGCGCTTGATTGGGACACCGCTGGGCAGCAACAGGTTGCTGCATAAGTAGGCACCGACGGTGTGGGTGTACAAAACTGTAGCTATAATTATGAATTTGAAATACATAAATAGATGAAGAGACACTCACGCTTCAATGTCTTCTTCATCATTGGATTTCGACTTTCTGGTCTGAGTCTGGAATGCACCAAGGTTGGTCTTTTTAGCTTTGCAAATATTTTTTTCAAAGTTAGCGAGTTTTTTTTACCAAGTTTCAGGCAAACGAAAAATGTTGTTGAGTTTGTAATCAGTATGAGAACTAGAACTATACTGACGAATGAAATACTTTCACAAGAAGGAAGATAACGATGCTGACATACAAAATGCTAATAATCCTGGAAGTGTTCAACGCAAACAGTCCAACACATTTCTTGTTGTGAAATTTCAACTTAAAAACTAATGCAATCTGTTGTTCTCTGGTCTGGATCTGCGAGATCTGAGAGAGTAAGAGAAAAAAGCTAAACTAGAAACAAAAAATGGGAAATACTGAAGTATGCGCTATAGATCAGTTGGTACCATGACCAAACTGGTGGGTTGGTCACGTATTCATCACGTTCACGTATTTCAAGAGAACTACAATATACTGTAGACGCGTAAGACTTGATAAGAAAAACGGGGGGGGAATGCAAGAAACTGACAAATATTTATAGCAAAACCTCGGCGAGAAAAAACTCGGAGGAAGAACTTCGCTGCGGGAATCTTACAGTGGAAAATTCTCCTGCTAGGAAACTTTGCAGCGGGAGAACCTCACTGCGGGAGAACCTCACTGCGGGAGAACCTCACTGCGGGAGAACCTCGATGCGGGAGAGCCTCACTGCGGGAGAACCTCACTGCGGGAGAACCTCGATGCGGGAGAGCCTCACTGCGGGAGAACCTCGATGCGGGAGAGCCTCACTGCAGGAGAACCTCACTGCGGGAGAACCTCACTGCGGGAGAACCTCAATGCGGGAGAGCCTCACTGCGGGAGAGCCTCACTGCGGGAGAACCTCACTGCGGAGAACCTCAATGCGGGAGAGCCTCACTGCGGGAGAGCCTCACTGCGGGAGAACCTCACTGCGGGAGAACCTCAATGCGGGAGAGCCTCACTGCGGGAGAGCCTCACTGCGGGAGAACCTCACTGCGGGAGAACCTCAATGCGGGAGAGCCTCACTGCGGGAGAGCCTCACTGCGGGAGAACCTCACTGCGGGAGAACCTCACTGCGGGAGAGCCTCACTGCGGGAGAACCTCACTGCGGGAGAAACTCACTGCGGGAGAACCTCCTGCTGGGAAACGTCCTGCAACTTGGAGAAACTTTCTGAAGGGAAACCCCTCTAGGGAAAACAACGAAGAGACCCAAGAAAACTTTTAATTTTATTGGCTGCCTTAGTTTGATTTTCTTTTTGTTTAGTTTTTCCTAAAATATTGATAGTGAATATATATACGCAAATGTTTAAAATACTTCGGAGTATTAGTTTAACAGCTTTTTATTAAATCGCGCTGCAATAAAGTAAAATTATCGGCCTTCCAATCGAATTAAGGGACTGATCCTAACCAGTGCGATTAAAACAATTGTCGAATAAGACAAGTTAACAAGTTAAATATTTTAGGCAGAAGCTAGGAAGCTAAGAAGCCCCATCAGTATAAAATTGCCAGTTAGTCAGGACACGGGAACGGTAATTAGGTGGAATTTAGCTCAGCGTGAGGTAGCGAATAATAATCAAATATTGAGCTGTTCAAATTTTGCTTTCTGTTTTTGTGTAGAAATCGAAATAAATTGATGTACATCGTCATACCAAAATAATAATAATAAAATTAAGGATAAAAAGAATAATGTGTAAGCAGAATGTGAATGCAGTTTACAGTTTTACCTATATATGTAGAGGTTTAAATTGTGCTCTATTGAAGGCATGCGAAGATTAGAAATAAGAGATAAGCACAGTAATAAGTACTCTGGAAGTCTCAAGAGTTCAAATGAAAGATCGCAAATTCTAAAAAAAATATTTCTGTTATGGATTCCGCCTGGTCGAAAATAGGCTTTGGTTTACAAAAATCAACGTACCTTCGGTCGCGACTGAAAGCGAAAAGAAATCGATGGCAGCAGATTTTATGCAACAAATTATGCAATGACAATGTTTTTGGGGAAAGCAAAAAGCAGGTTACATAAGTTCTAGCAGTGCAACATTTTGCCTGTACAGATTGTATAAAAACTTATAGTCGCCATTTTCTATAGTCGCTACTGAACTTGAACCTTAAGTAGTAGCTAAAGAATGTGCAGTGTTACAAAGATTCAAGCGAAAATATGCTTCCGAAAATGAAACCCAGACCCTTTAAATAGCATTGATTACTTTTTACGATGCGTGCGATTTGTACTAATATACGTGTAATTCATTGTGGTGCCCATTTCGTAGAAATCATAATAAAACACTTTCAAACGTCAAAAGATCATGCTTTGTAGTTAACTACTAACTACGCTCGTACTTAGTAGTTTGAACGTATTTTATTTGCCTTTTACTGTTTAGAATTAAAATATGAATATCGTAAAAAACCGCTTTAAATATCTAGCTGTTAACTTCGATTTTTTGTTTGCTGTTGCGCTTCAAGGTATGTAAAATAGCATCAACAGTTTACTGCATGGCTGCTGTGACAAAAATCACAATAACTGTAGATTCAAACCAATGTTTGATCCACCAAAGAGCTTTATAGTCAAGCCAATGTTAACCATGTTGCCAAAAAGTCGACTGTTATGAACTCTTAATTAAAAAAATGGATGCTTGGAATATTATGCTTACTTCATCCAGATATCAAATGGTCTTTTGACTGATACTAGTAGTAATAAAATACATATCCTGCTACGCAATTGCATAAAAAAGAAACTTCTACCTCAAGATTACAAAGAAGCAGTAAAGCAATAGTTATTATTATTCGAATGTAATAAACCGCAACTGTTCCAATTGCTACAAGAATATAACAAAACGTTTTTTGTATCTAGAGACTACCTTCTTTGGGTCCTACAATAGGCAAAAAATTATATTACTTTACTGTTTAGTACACGCGGATATCAAAAGTTTACAAACAAGGAAAGTAACTATCGCTGCAACGTCGAAAGCCAAAATGAACGCTTCGTTGGCTTTCTAGTTTTTTTTCGATTCCAAACGAATACGACGTACAATACTCGACAGAGTAAAGCAAAATTCTGACTCAAAGAACTAACCCGACTTCTAAACAGGAAAACGTGGGTGTAAAGAAAATATGCCCCCATTTAGCAAGTAGCAAGACGCTTGTAAGTAGTTTCGGTAAAACAGGTGAATTCCGAATAATAATAACGGATTGCTAGATACTATGGTGCGTGACGAACGGCTATTTTTGGAAAATTCTAAGAAAAAGCATAATGCAACTGCTAGTAGTATAAATGGATTATCCAATGGATGCTGCTATAATCTAAGTTCTTAATCAATGAAACGCAGCAGTTAAAATAAAAGACTTTTTCGCATACCTTCATCTGTTCGCCCTTCCCAATCACGTTGATGTCGCATTTAACATAGCCTTTCGGACCGCCCAGAATGTCTTTGGGATCGATGAGGCAGGCCCACTTGTGGAAGAACATGTGGTCTGGAAATTGATGCAAAGTTTTATTTTCGCTTTGATTGCAAATAGCTGCGACGCAAATAAACTAAATACACAATATTTTTACGTCAGAACCTATATAACATTTATTGATATGTGTATGAGATAATAAAGCAATCGCGAGATATATCTGTTTAAGAACTTTTTTCACATTTTGAACGAAGTCGGTCATAATGACGAATCGGGGAATGAAGCAGTGGGTGACCAAGTTGCGGTAATGCGTGTAGAAGGCCGAGCAGAGTTACGGGCGACAAGCGTTGCAAAGCCTACACTCCGTGTGTAATTCAACACTATTGCACAGATTTTAATAAGCAATGTGAAGGCCGACTGCTACGTGTAAGGAGTGACCATTAGTTGCTGTTTAATCCCTAAACGATTTGAAACGTCAAATGGGATTTCAAACATAAAATTTTTAAGCCCAGATTGCAAAGCCATGGTTGGAACTTCCTGAAAGTAGTCAGGTCTTCGAAGCTTCTAACATATAAGCTTCGAAGTTGAGACGTGTTTTCGAGTTGCAACTCTTACTTTTTGCTTCATAAATCAATTTTTAGAGCAGACTTCGTGACAGTAATTTAAGGAAACTGGGTACTAAAAGCAGATCTATATATTAACACGGGATAATTATTCATAAGCAGAAGAGAATTTTAAGGCGATATATTGCAAATGAGCTGTTTGTATCCTATGGCTGCATAAATAGGGCTTCAGTTTCGCTATTCCTGAATGATAATTTTATGCGTAGGAAGGTTCATAATTTATGAACTATTAACTTATTACATATATCTTAAAATTGAGTCAGTACATGAGAACTTCTAGTTGCAAAAAGAATACGCCCAGTAATTTTTCCAGTCAATTGTTAACAAACAAACTCAAGTTTATTTGCTGGTATAAGCACTTTTTAATCCTGATTTTTGTTTTATGAACTGTAATCACTGTTTCAAGACGGGTTTCATAATTACCCCAGTTCATAAGTAATAAATCAGTATGCCCCTACCTTGCGCATTGTAGACGGTGCGAACGTCGAGTCGAAATTCGCCAATTAGATCGCCAGAAAACAGCCTAGAGATCATCATTGTGCCTTTGTTCAGCGCCTGAAATGTTTACGACCAACTAGGAAAGTTAATGTGAAGTTTTTCTCTCAACTTGAAGTTGGTGTAGTTTCGGAGTTAAAGATAGCAATGCTTTGTTGAAAGTTCAAGCTAGCTGGACCACTTTAATTTTATTGCTTGCTGTAGTGCAGCAACAGTTAAAAGAACTATCCTAAGTCAAAGACATTCCAAAACAGTCCAAGACTGAGGAGGATTTGATGACGTTCGACGACGTTTTTTTATAATCGGGGATGGTTTGGTTACATTTGATGATTGAGAGATATTTTGTGATCGATTGCGTAGCTTTATGATACATAAAGATACCTTGGTGACATATAAAGGAGGATATAGTTTGCTATAGTTCGTAAAATCCATGAAGCCAACGGAAAACCAGCATCTCTCAAAGCTGCCGACCGCTTTAGCGATGCGCTCTTGAACTGTTTGCCTTGCATGCCCGTTAATAATAAAACTTTTGGCTCCTTCATATATTTTTTTCCGTTTCCCTATCCCTGTCTTGCAGTCTCTTTGCTCTCTCCAACCCAACCACCCAGTCTCGACGCGGTGTATCCAATTCTGCCACCACGGCAGCGCCGCATCTCGCAAGCTTAAGCTTGCCTTGGCAAGCGGCGGCTCCCTCCCTTATGAATTATTAATCCGGTCCCAAGGGAGACGCACGCCAGGCCACTAAAGTCTGGCAAAAGCTTTTGAGGTCCGTCTGCGTCTCGCCTATCAAAAAATAATCCTCTCCCCGCGCGGCCACGGCGTGCAGCCTCCGGTTGCGGGACCTTCGCTAGAGCTTCCGCCATCAAAATTCCTAAGGGACCTCGCGGAACTGAAGCCTGCAGAGCGGTCTGGGTTTCTCAATATTCCTCTAAAAGCAGAAATTCAACAATAATTTGCATGTAACTCACCCGGATGTGAATAACCTGATCGAACAGCTCCGATTTTGACATGTGGAACTCGAACGGAAAGTACTGATTGTAATACGGCGAATTAGTTGACATTTGAATCTCGGTTCGTTTAACTCGATCGCCAACTCGAACTTCGATGCAAGGATTGATGTTGGCGCCCGAGAGCTGCTTGGCTTCGATGATGGTCACAGACAGCTGGTAGTCTTCCATCTTGTGCAGAGTTGGATCGAGGACCACGGGAACTCCGAGTGTTCTAACAGGGCGGAATAAGCGAAGTTTATTGACAGTTTTGTCCATGAAGACTGAATTAATCCTAGTGTTGTGCTGCATTATTTAGGGACATGTTCATTCTAGAGCACTTCAAAAGCTTTCTCAGGGCGGAATGTTTAATCAAGTAAATGGAATTAACTGTGAAAAAGGAGAAGGCATTTCGAAACGCTAAATCTTAAATCTCAAATTTTTAATGTTAAAATAATTTTTTTTCTGATTTAATAGAGACATTCGCGCTGTCGGTCTTCTGGATAAAAGTCAAGGCCCTATCTTTTTGTTATAAAATAGTATTATAATGGAAAAGGCTAAAGGTAAATTTACTTAAATAAAAAACGATGACTACGTTAGTTTCAGGTTAATGGACGTAAATTTCAATAAAGCATTACAATGAGAAAGCCAGGGCCGTTTTACATCCGTGTGAGTGTTCAGGGTTCAGTGGAAAGATGCCGCCTTCATCTGCAGCAGCGCTAAAAGCCCCCAGTGTCTGAACACTAACTGGAGCTTATTTGGCAAACAAAAAACATCAAGAGGATATGAGATTCGTGCGAAGATACGGTGAGTCAGAGACAGATAAAGCAATAATACTATGCAACTTGTTATGCCGGACTAAACACTCCTGCCATGCAGCATAGGAGAATCAGTTCCTTTTTTCCAGACCTATAAACCAGTAAGTGCAACCTGGCTACTCAAATATTGACTCACCAGGAGTGGCGAGGGGGGAACGAGAGCGGGGGGAGAAAGAAGGAATGGGAGATACACGTCAGGGCGAGCTCTGAAGTTCCTCAGTCTAAACTGCGCTGCACTAAAGCAAAAGCAGATACGCACTGGTTGAGTTTGCTCTTGTACTGGCATTCATCAGAAGATTGTAGTAATGAGTTCATTTGAGGCCAAATAAAAAGTGCTAGTCTAGTAATAAATACTTAAAGCAATTAGATTATTAAAGGCTATAAAACCCTTTACCAAAATGATCTTTGTGTTTGTTTCTTTGTTAAGGATGAGTACACTTTTCCCGGCCCTAACGTGTCATCCGCGAAAAATTGAGCTAAAATCGAACTCCTCATTAAAATTTGGAGATCCATCGTCCTGCCTAGAATAATTTTGAGTTGAAAAATCTTCTCTTTCTCCTAATGGGATTGGGAAAAAAGTTCTATGTATGAAAAGCCATGGCTTCTATGCTTTACAGCCCGTAGGCCACTCGCTGTACTTGAGCAACAGCTGTGAAACAATGGCTCAAGCAAAAAAGTTGAGGAAAATACAGAGAAGAACAAAATGCATTCACAACTGTGCGCATTCAGTGAGTTATTTGCTATTCTAGGAGGCGGACAGGGGGAGCTTAAACAGAACAGAGAAAAAAGTTCTGCATTGAACCCTCAGTGCAACAGGTGCAGCAACTCGCCATGAGGCAAGAACTCTCAGTTAAATTTATTCTCTAATCACAGCCCAAGTTTGCTGCGGTATTCAAAGTAAATTAAATACGGTAAGCATGGTATAGGTTCTTTATCTGAACTTTCTCTGGTAAGTCCTGTGGTAAAGGTCATACGGAACGGTCGCTCGAGAAGCTAATAAAAACGTATATCTTTAATGCCTCATCTCATAGGTAAAAGGTCATTAAAATAAAATTTACTGTTATAAAGTCTATTTGCGAGTAGAGTAGTGGATCACCTTCAAGTGGAGACAGCTAAATCTTTCAAGATAAAATCTTTGCAGCAGTACACTTTGCTCAAAGAGTTAAAGAGAATCAAGTGGTGCTAACTAATAGGAGCGCAGATAAAAGCCAGAGAGAAAGAACTTGAGAGATATTCAGAGGGTTGCCCACTAAGCAGCAGAGAGGGAATAAGATCTCGACAGTCGATGAGTTTCTGCCGGAGACAGGATTGATTTATTGGGTCTGCCTTGGGGGGAGAGGAGAGGTCGACGGCGAAAGAGTGTCAGCTACAGGGGCGTTCAGGCACTCAGTACGGATTAAAACGCCGGAGAGCGCTTACTTTCGCATCGCGTTACCCAACGAGACGTCATCCTCGCCAGTCATGAGGGAGCCGGCCTCGTCGCCTTGGGCCAGCGCCAGCATGTTTCGATTCTCCTTTATCAGAGACTGCGCGTCCGAGAAGCTGATCCGACTGGAAGTGTAACAAAAGATTGAGTTGGTTTGGCAAGTCATCTAACTGATGCGCATTGATTGCTGAGAAATGGATGCTGAAATAACGAAGGTAATAGTATGATATCGATTTTATAGTGGCTACAGAAATCAATGTCTCTGCTAGACGGTATTTTTCAAATTAACGCTTGTCCATTGTGATTCGTTTATAAGTAAAATTGCCAACCAAAGATACAAGTGTTTCGCGCGCGCCAAAACTGTACACAGGCACGCAATCAAAAACACGCTCACAGAGGGTGTACAGCGGCCCTGACTTTCTAATCGTCAGGAGTGTGCACTCTCTGTGGCTTGGGAGGTTGGCCATCATGGCTGTGAATCACGACAACCCATCGACCAATTCTCGTGCACACAAAAGTCCCAAATGAATATGAATAGATCTGCATCCTTTTCCTCACCTGGCATTGTCCTCTTGATCCTCTCCGGCCGCTCCGGGGCGCATCGGGGGCACCGGATAGTCGAATTCGTCCTGTCTCCAGTCGCCAATTTGCGAGTCGGGCGAATAGTAATTGATCTCAAAGTCCAGCGTTGCCTGTGAAGTTAAATAATCAAGAAAAATAGGACTCAAAAAAAGAATTCAAAACGCAGACGGACTTTTGTCCGGAGATCGGCAAAGGCAAGTCAAACGGGTGCATTCAAATAGATCATGTATAAGCGCACTTGTCAATCCTTTAGCTGCATGGCCATTCATGGCAATCTGGTCTGACAAGCGTTATCCCATATCAGATTCCGCCACTCCCCTGAGGGGAGGAGATATCAGTCGAGAAACACATCGCTCGATTCTTTCCCAAGCTCGGCTTCCCCCCAAACCGAAGCCAACACACGGTTTGATCGCATTAGACTACCGACAGAGAAATGGTTCCAACTGGAGACTTATGAAGCCAAGAAAAGATGACAAGCCGGCAGCAACGGAAGTCAAGGCTGCAAGCCTTTTGAAAGAGCATATATTAAACGGAGAGAAAGCAACAAGCGGACTAAATGCTGTCAAGGAGCCTCCTGAGATTAGGAGAATGTCTTCCAGGGTGAGACTGCCGGGAGGGGTTAAAAATTACAGACTGATTTGTCTTCCTGGCGCTCAGAAAAGAATTCATTTGGCTTCTGAATATATTTCTCTCTTGTTTTCTACCCGCGGCAGAAAACTAAAAGAAGAAGAATGATAAGAAGACAGCGAAGAGCGGGCTGGCAGAGACATTTAGAGCTTTCAAGCGATGGGAGCCGAGCCGAGCATGGATAAAAAATGGGGAGAGAAAGTAAAGAGGGGGAGGGGCAACCAGCAGACGAAAGGGAAGTGGCTCTCATTTCCCGAGAGCTTTCCTCCGGCGCCGGGACGCGGCCCCAGCTTCCCCCAGATTTTTCCCTGCTCGCCCCTCAGGCTGGGAGAGCGACGGCGCCGGGAGAATTTCCAGACGGACCGAACAGGAATTGGAAAAGAATGAAGAAAGGAGGAAGCGAGGGCAGAGAAGATTGGAAAAGAAAGAGATAGGATGACAAGACCAGTATGCAGTTTCAGCCAGTGTGCATTTCTTTATTCGCAGCCGGAGCCCTCTATCTGGGGAGGAGCACTCTGTAACCGTTCATGCATCATTTGCGTTGTGTGCACTGTAAGCTGGAAGAATTCCAACACGCCACTTGAGCAATTTAGCTCTCTTACCCGCATAGTGGAGTGATTAGCATCGATGAGCTGTTCGCGCAGTTTCAGGCTGCTCTCGTGCACCAACTGCTGTAGGCTGATGGTCAGCGAGCCGATCATTCTAGGAAATAGGACGAGGCGAGGGCGAGAGTTTTTAGTATATTGGATTGCAAAGTACACTTAGATACGCTTAGAGAAAGTACACAAAGCGTCTCCAACCCTTAAAACAAATTCCCAAATTCGACTGTTGGGGTCTGGGCTTTTTCAAATGCCTGTCTCAACTAAATTTTCTCACTTGTTGGCAAGATATTTCGAGAAATTGTAGACTCGAATCTCCAGCACATCCGTGATCTCGATGCGTCGGCCCACGGGCCATTTAAATTGTTGGCCAAAATAGACAGAGTCTCGGCCGGAAGCAGCGTTGGAGGTTTGCACATTATCTGCAACGGAGATAGATATTTGCGATGGGATTGTAGACACCTTAACCAACGCAACGCCTTTGGCACCACAAACAGTGCGGAGGCAATCCCCGTTCCGTTGACTCCTGAACACATACTGTACACACTGTAAACTGTACGCAAGCACGCGTTCATACACACGCTCACACAGAGTGTACAGCGGCCCTGGCTTTCTAATCGTCAGACATGTACACTCTCTGTGGCTTGGGGGTTGGCCCTCATGGGTGCGAATCGCAACACAACCCCTCCCTCCCTGGCTTTCTAATCGTCAGACATGTACACTCTCTGTGGCTTGGGGGTTGGCCCTCATGGGTGTGAATCGCAACACAACCCCTCCCTCCCTGACTTTCTAATCGTCAGACATGTACACTCTCTGTGGCTTGGGGGTTGGCCCTCATGGGTGTGAATCGCAACACAACCCCTCCCTCCCTGACTTTCTAATCGTCAGGCATGTACACCCTCTGTGGCTTGGGGGTTGGCCCTCATGGGTGCGAATCGCAACACAACCCCTCCCTCCGGTCAACTATTCGTGGACAACCTCAACGGGGGATCGTGGCGCTGACAGTCTGATACTGAGCTGCTCTGCAGTCAAACTGCAAAATGCATTGGTCCCAGATGAGGTTCAATGCTGGTCGAGGGTGTAATTATTTGTTTTTCAGTTCGACTATTTCAGTTAAAAGCTGGAACGCCGAGGACTGTGTCGCACAGAGCATTTTAGAGTTGGAAATGCGTGGCTGTGTGCTGCTCCTATAATTTTGCTCCCTCACAGAGTGGCATCAAACGCTTTTATGTCCCATTGGGAGGGACAGCAATTTCAACGCTTCGGCTTCTAACTGCTCACTGCTGCTCTGCCCTCATTATCTCTAAACAGCGGCCTTCTTCCGTTGTTATTTTCGCGTGCCTGTCGGACATGGACCAGAGGGTGCGATTTCGCGAAAACTTGACTAATAATCTCAACTGCTCCGATTGCGCCAACTCCGAAAGCAGCAGCAAGCGTTTCTGTGAGTTGATGCTGCACTTTCTTTCATAAACGTTTTTTAAACAGACAACGTTCGTAGGCTGTGGTAGCGGGTCTCCCTAAAACACGCCCCGCACCGCCCCGAACCGCTACACATTATAACATTTTTGTCAATGCAGTATTTAATTGCAGAGAAAACTATTTGTTATAAGAGTCATGGAATAAATAACTTCAATTATTATTACTAATAATATTATTATTTTTAATATTCTTCTTTTTTGTTATTAAGTATATTATTCATATTTTAATATTATTATTATTAATATCACCTATTATTCTCCGAATTTCATATTTAAAAGTGAGAAAACTAAATTTAATAAAAGTTTGAAGCTTAACAGAAAACACACTTTGAAAATGCCTTAGTTATAGTCCAAATTGTTATAATGTGTAGCGGTTCGGGGCGGTGCGGGGCGTGTTTTAGGGAGACCCTGTGGTAGCAGCGTAAAACTTGTTCGTTTTTGTCGATTCAATGAGCAACTTTTAGTAGCTAATACAGCTTATCGGTTTATGAAGATGTGGAATACACGGGTATTGGAATTGGATTCGTCGATATGCCAGTGGGTTAATATTCTCGAGGCAGTGACATCAAAGACTCGTATTTTCGCGGAAAATTACACCAGATCAAAGCTTCCCGGATGTTGCAAGTTTAGCTAGTCGGCTGTCAAAGTATTTTTATATGGAACCGATTTCCTATACTGTATCTTAGCTCTGCCTCTGACCCTGCCACTAAAGCGTAGTTTAGTTGGGATGGAGCAGAGGGAGTGGACAGTTAATTACTCAGTGGCAAATTTGTTATCCCATTAGCGAGATGGTTTTGGTGGGTTTGGTCTGGCAGAGCGTGGATGCTGGGCGCCGGGGGACGACCCTCTGCCATGAATTAGGCAAGGAAGAGGGGGTTGAGAGATGAATCCAGCAAGCCCTCAGTCTCCAATTCATGTCGATTCTAGATTGCCTCTCACCCCTGCTCGTCAGTCCCCCCCCCGCTCACGCACGGGTGCGGCCACTGGGGTTGTGGAATAGCAATAGCCGATTCATTGATAGAGAAAAAAACGATGATATATGCAGAAAATGGTAGAAATTAAAGCATTTTTCCTAACACATCAACCAATGGGAGCTAGACAGGGCTTTTGTCGCGATGAGCAGGCAGCGGACCTCCAGGCGGGAGCTGATCGCGAAGCTTTGACAGGGGAGGTAAGGACGCTGGCAGGGCTAGTTGCGGCTGTTGATACTCACCCACCCCCTAGAATGCAACGCGCTCCAGCCACGATCGATAATTTATATCGCTGATATTGCAATCCTAAACTATGTGCGATAGAATTTCACCCGTGGCCAAAATAAAGCGTCTGGTTGCAATGCTGACGAAAGGGTGGCGAAAAGATATGGGATCATTGCTCTGATTATAAAAGGGCGAGATACGAGTTTTGACTGCAGTATCACCAGGATTACAGAACGGTACTGCTCGAGTGCTAATACTCGAAAAAACACCCTGCTTTGCTTATTAACAGCGGCTGAGAAGCTGAAGTACCGAAACCCGATCTTAGTTACTCCCGCCGGTTGATAAGACAGCCGAATATTGAATATTGATTCCCTATTGGTGCTCATAAGAGTAAGGAAACATGACCTTAAATCTCTTTCGTACGGAGAGAGAGCAAGGGAACTTCCTGCCTGCCCCACATTTCGATGCCCCTTAACGTTACACCTGTTTGCTGCTAGCCTATTATAACTCTTAAACTGCATCCATTCATTAAGCTTCCATTAAGTTCTTCTCTTTGCACCCTTGGCCTCTACCCTCCAGCCTCTCTCTCCTTCCAAGTGCCCCTCTTCCTCTCGTCTTCACTCTGGCTAGAAACGCGACTGGGAGTTTGCTGCTGCGTTGGCAGCGCCTCAACCCCTCTGATCTCCCGCAGCCAGCACAACTCAGCCGCTGTGCATCCCCATTAGCCAGGCAGAATCTCCCTTCCCAACAGACCCGGCCTCATCAGACTCCTCTATCTCCCTATTACTAGCTAGGCCTCTACCCTCGCATCTTTTTGACCAACTCCCAAGAGACACTGTCCCCCAGAAAGCAAACAGTGTCATGGAGAAGACTAACATGACGCGCACAGCTCACGACTAGATGCGCGCATTTCTGACAGATTATCTCAAACATCGAATGCGCCAAAGAGATGATGTATGCCTGTCCCTAAATATCTTTCATCTTATTAGAGTTTGCTTCCGTGACTGGGCGCACTTGATATTTGAATATTGGGACGATGGGGCGTAGGTTTCGATGGCACACACACAAAAAGAGTACTGAATGTCAAGGAAACGACTCTTTGAAGAGGGACTTATAGAAAAAGTCTAGTAGAGTGGCTGCAGACTATAGAGCTGTATACTAAATAAAATTTTAGAAAAAAATCATCTTATTAGACTGCATTATTCTCTAGCTTAACAAAGATTTTCTCTTTCAGAACTGTGCCAGCAGTGGAATCGGAACACAGTATTTTCTTTCATCTGCTTTTTTCTCAAGAAACATTACCCGCTATTTATTTCTAGCTCATAGACCAAATTTGGATATCACTTTCTTCTAAAGAATCTACTCGCAGCTTGAGTCCCTCGCCCGCTGCTCAATCCGACTGGATTTGCTAGCGCGTTAAATCTCAACGAAGCGGGCGATTGCTTAGCGTGGGCTCAAACTCTGCATTATTTACTCGCAGATCCAGGATTTAGTAGTGGGAAACTGTGCCCGAGATGCTTCTCGGCCTATGCGGGTAGGGGGACTCAGAACTCTGAGAGGGCAATAAATGCATTCCGTATGCGGATCGACGGATCTGGGTAGATGTGGGCAGAGTGCAAGGAGGAGAACAAACAGGCACTACTTTAGTTTGTACTTAATATGTTGTTCCTGGACTTTCTGGTTCTAGATTTGCGGCTCACTGGCAGTGCTTCATTGGAGTAAATTAGTCAGCCTTTGCTAAACTCTAATTAACCTCTAGAGCCCAAGGTCAGAAGCTGATGGAGCTCTTGGTTGATTTACATCCTGCGCCCTGTAGGAACCACCTTTGTCAAAGTGACCTAGTTAAATCAGTTGTCAGAGTGACCTATTCAGTTGTCAGAGTGACCTAATCAGTTGCCAGAGTGACCTAATCAGTTGCCAGAGTGACCTAATTAGTTGCCAGAGTGACCTAATCAGTTGCCAGAGTGACCTAATTAGTTGCCAGAGTGACCTAATTAGTTGTCAGGGTGACCTAGTCAGTTGTCAGGGTGACCTAGTCAGTTGTCAGGGTGACCTAATCAGTTGTCAGGGTGACCTAATCAGTTGTCAGAGTGACCTAATCAGTTGTCAGGGTGACCTAGTCAGTTGTCAGGGTGACCTAGTCAGTTGTCAGGGTGACCTAATTAGTTGCCAGAGTGACCTAATTAGTTGTCAGGGTGACCTAGTCAGTTGTCAGGGTGACCTAGTCAGTTGTCAGGGTGACCTAGTCAGTTGTCAGGGTGACCTAGTCAGTTGTCAGGGTGACCTAGTCAGTTGTCAGGGTGACCTAGTCAGTTGTCAGGGTGACCTAGTCAGTTGTCAGGGTGACCTAATCAGTTGTCAGGGTGACCTAGTCAGTTGTCAGGGTGACCTAGTCAGTTGTCAGGGTGACCTAGTCAGTTGTCAGGGTGACCTAGTCAGTTGTCAGGGTGACCTAATCAGTTTTCAGAGTGACCTAATCAGTTGTCAGGGTGACCTAGTCAGTTGTCAGGGTGACCTAGTCAGTTGTCAGGGTGACCTAATTAGTTGCCAGAGTGACCTAATTAGTTGTCAGGGTGACCTAGTCAGTTGTCAGGGTGACCTAGTCAGTTGTCAGGGTGACCTAGTCAGTTGTCAGGGTGACCTAGTCAGTTGTCAGGGTGACCTAGTCAGTTGTCAGGGTGACCTAGTCAGTTGTCAGGGTGACCTAGTCAGTTGTCAGGGTGACCTAATCAGTTGTCAGGGTGACCTAGTCAGTTGTCAGGGTGACCTAGTCAGTTGTCAGGGTGACCTAGTCAGTTGTCAGGGTGACCTAGTCAGTTTTCAGGGGGTCCTAACAGTGTGTCATGAGGCCTAATCGGGAGCCATGGGGCTTGAGCGGATGTGAAGAGTCCAGAGTAAAGCTCCTAAACAGTTCTAGTTTTTTATTAGAATCCTAAATCTAGCCTGAGAAATGGGAAGCAGGAAAACTGAGCCCATCTCAAACAGGATTGGATTGGCAGTTTCCAGTCGAGTGCTACTGCATGCTCATTCTGATGGCAGCACATTCGTTTCTCAATTCCAATTAAGCGGTGACGCGGACGTCTCTTAGTGTTTTTAAGAGTTCAACGAGAAAGAGAGGCTTTGAGGGAGCTATTGACATCCCTCCACCTGAGTGGAAGGGAGTATGAAAGTGCAGGAGTCGCACCAAAACTCACCGCGAAATGTTGCCTTCAACAGCCTCTCGCCTTTGCCATCGAGGCCCTCAAGCAGTCTCACGTTGAGTATAAGAGCCATTCAGCCGTTTCACCCTGAAATGAAGCGGAGGAGAAATGGCAACTACTCAAGTGAAAGTGAAATCTTGTATTAGTAAAATCTGCCACTTTGAGCCGAGGGAACGATGCGAACGTTTCGTTGTTGGGAAGAGCCGCGCTTATGTCTGGGGTTGCTAAAAATAATTCCAAAGTGCGCAGGTGATGTACAATAAACGTAAACAGTACGGAAGAGGTGCAGCAGAATTGAAATTAGAAATGCGACTTGCCGAGACAATTAATTTAAATTCAGAGGATGGGACAACGAAAGGCGACTTGACTCCACCTATCCACTGGCAGCTCTATCTATCCACTGGCAGCTCTATCTATCCACTGGCAGCTCTATCTATCCACTGGCAGCTCTATCTATCCACTGGCAGCTCTATCTATCCACTGGCAGCTCTATCTATCCACTGGCAGCTCTATCTATCCACTGGCAGCTCTATCTATCCACTGGCAGCTCTATCTATCCACTGGCAGCTCTATCTATCCACTGGCAGCTGTATCTATCCACTGGCAGCTCTATCTATCCACTGGCAGCTCTATCTATCCACTGGCAGCTCTATCTATCCACTGGCAGCTCTATCTATCCACCGTCAGCTCTATCTATCCACTGGCAGCTCTATCTATCCACTGGCAGCTCTATCTATCCACTGGCAGCTCTATCTATCCACTGGCAGCTCTATCTATCCACTGGAAGCTCTATCTATCTACCGGCAGCTCTATCTATCCACCGGCAGCTCTATCTATCCACTGGCAGCTCTATCTATCCACTGGCAGCTCTATCTATCCACTGGCAGCTCTATCTATCCACTGGCAGCTCTATCTATCCACTGGCAGCTCTATCTATCCACTGGCAGCTCTATCTATCCACTGGCAGCTCTATCTATCCACTGGCAGCTGTATCTATCCACTGGCAGCTCTATCTATCCACTGGCAGCTCTATCTATCCACTGGCAGCTCTATCTATCCACTGGCAGCTCTATCTATCCACCGTCAGCTCTATCTATCCACTGGCAGCTCTATCTATCCACTGGCAGCTCTATCTATCCACTGGCAGCTCTATCTATCCACTGGCAGCTCTATCTATCCACTGGAAACTCTATCTATCTACCGGCAGCTCTATCTATCCACCGGCAGCTCTATCTATCCACTGGCAGCTCTATCTATCCACTGGCAGCTCTATCTATCCACTGGCAGCTCTATCTATCCACTGGCAGCTCTATCTATCCACTGGCAGCTCTATCTATCCACTGGCAGCTCTAT
Organism: Macrostomum lignano; assembly: GCA_002269645.1. Classification (NCBI taxonomy): domain Eukaryota; kingdom Metazoa; phylum Platyhelminthes; family Macrostomidae; genus Macrostomum; species Macrostomum lignano. The sequence goes on along the minus strand of NIVC01001817.1, from coordinate 214,977 downwards.
CTATCCACTGGCAGCTCTATCTATCCACTGGCAGCTCTATCTATCCACTGGCAGCTCTATCTATCCACTGGCAGCTCTATCTATCCACTGGCAGCTCTATCTATCCACTGGCAGCTCTATCTATCCACTGGCAGCTGTATCTATCCACTGGCAGCTCTATCTATCCACTGGCAGCTCTATCTATCCACTGGCAGCTCTATCTATCCACCGTCAGCTCTATCTATCCACTGGCAGCTCTATCTATCCACTGGCAGCTCTATCTATCCACTGACAGCTCTATCTATCCACTGACAGCTCCATCTATCCACTGACAGCTCTATTTATCCACCGGCAGCTCTATCTATCCACCGGCAGCTCTATCTATCCACCGGCAGCTCTATCTATCCACTGGCAGCTCTATCTATCCACTGACAGCTCTATCTATCCACTGACAGCTCCATCTATCCACTGACAGCTCTATTTATCCACCGGCAGCTCTATCTATCCACCGGCAGCTCTATCTATCTACCGACAGCTCTATCTTTCCACTGGCAGCTTTATCTATCCACCGGCAACTTTATCTATTCACCGGCAACTCTATCTATCTACTGACAGAACCATTTACATTTTAATACCTGTAGCGGTCTAAAAGAGAAGCTTAAACTTACAAAGGCAATATTAATATTTTCAATAATAAACAAAACTAATTTTCTTAACTAATATCCAATTAGTAATGACAGGCTGCATGGTTGAGTGCAACTGGTGTCTAACTATTCTATTTCCCTCTCAGTCTCCTCACTGCCTCCACATCATTTTCGTCGCTTTTGCAAAGCGCTGACAATATCAGCAGGCAGTTACAGTGGCACGCCTGAAACTGAGGATAGCTGGTGCCAGCACTATTTACTCAACCAAAAAACCCCAATCCTAAGCATCCAACCCACTCCAGCCTCACCATGTCCTTCCACCTCGGCCCGACAAAACAGCCTCTATCAGAAGCAGACAGTCCTGTAAGCTATTAGAACTTCCAAGCTGATATAATATTCTCTGTAAGCCCCCTGAGGAGCTTAAGCAGCACATACCCCTTGCTGAGCATTCTGCTAGATGCCATAGTCTAATCCAAATGTACTAACAATAATGCTGTTGATGTTCAACCCCGCGGGCTGCATGGGTTACCAGAAAATTGACACTAAAAAGCTTTTAAAACAGACAGAAGACAAACAGAAAGAGCTGTAAGCAAATATGTTCATTAGAACAGTTTGAATTATTTAGTAATTCACTTCGGTATTGGATCGTTTCTGGAAATTCTTTTCTAGATAAGAAGAGCTCGAAGGACTCAACCTTACAATATAAAGATATGTCTACAATAATTTTACCATGGATTCCTATGGGTCAGTGGATTCTGTCTGCAGGTGCTTCCAAATCCCGTTAAGCCTCCTCCTGCCTATACAATCAGATCGAAACAATCCAGCAAATTTCTAATTAGAATCTTTTTTGTTGTGCTTCGTAATGTGTTCGTTTCAACTCAAGCACACCTCATCATATTTGAGGACAACAATTTTTTCGGCAGGCGATTATGAATCCGTTGAACTGCAGCAAAAAACGGTCCCACTCAGGAGTCGCCTACCTACCAGCCGCTAACTACCCCGGTTTCCCTAATTAGCGGGCGGAACAGCAATTTCAGAATTGATTGACAAGCATCGGCAACTCTGCGAGGCGGACAGGGGAAGAGAAAAGTCGAGAAGCTGCATGCTGATTCTTAAATAATGAAAAAATTTAGTAACACACGGTTAAGTAATTGTCTCACCTCAACGGTTCCTTGGTTGGTTCCTCTATCAACTGTTGACGTATTTTGAAACTGTCTAGCTCAGTTAAAGAACAGAGGAGTCTGGGAGCGCAGGCGCTCACCGTATGACACAGGCCGTATTGCAAACGAGCGCCATCAACAGACCCCAGCAAGTCCTGTCAAGGCTATTTATGGCCCGTGGAGTGGGAGAGTGTTGGGGGTGGTGCCGTTGCCACCCAAGTCTCCCCGTCTCCCATTGAGCGCGATTGAGGAGTATGAGCACGGATGGTGGGGTGGCGCAGGGACGGCGGGGGGGGGGGGCTGGTTGGAAACAAGAACAACGAAAATCCCCCCCATCCCGACTCAGTGCATAGTACCTTGGGTGAGTGGAGCTGCTATGGGGATTGGGGGCGTAGTGGCATGCTGCTCTTCCAGCCAATGAGAAGGCACCATGAGCCCTGTGTGGGCTCTTCCTAGGTACGTCGTATGGACCTCCAATCGCTTCCCCCTATATCAAATCTATATCACAGACATTACAAATTAAAAAGGAGAAAGTACCTTGAAAGGGAAAGGTACTTGCTCAAAATAAGGTAGGACAAACAAACAATGACTGATGGCAGACTGATGGATGACAGACAACGTGAATCGACCCTTTTAGTCAGCGGGGTGGGTTGCATCTGCATACCCCATTTCGGTGGGGGAGGGGCAGATTAAGCCAAGAGCGCCACTATACGATTGGGTGCTAGCGCGAGAGGCGACGGATATGCACTCGCAACTTGAAAAGGATGCGGTCAGAAAAAGAGCTATTATCAAATGATGAGCCATTAAATCGGATAATGGTTGATGGGGTCTATGAGATTGTCACACAGCGAGCTTTGCCCTGCGGGAAAATCTCGTACTCCCGACTGATGTGTTATACAAAGCGACGAAAAAATAACTATAAGTTGCGCAATCAAACCAAAAAAATTGGCCTCGTGGTTGATGGCGAGCTGTTCGACCGAGAGACGCGCAGGCCGATTCCAGCACAAAAAAGTTGAAATTGCTTTTGATAGCAGGCAGACCCATAATGTTCATATTTTGATATGAATTGGCTTTCTTATAGTTCCATATTGATATTCGTAAATTAACTTTTTGTTTAGAAAGTTAAGATTCTATAATGTAAATATCATCTTCTACGTACTCGTACATTTCCTGTGCCTAAAATCATAGCACAGATAAAAAGATAGCACAAGTTAATTAATTCATTCGTTTTATATCTTTTGTCATTTTTTTTATTCTGTAACAAAACCGATTCTTCACAAGAAAGACAAGCCATATAAAAACATGAATATTGGGTCTGCTCGCTATCAGACCCAATCAGACCCAGGGGGTTGTAGCCTAGTGGTCAGAGTGTCGGACTCACGACTGAAAGGTCGGGGGTTCGATTCTTGACCCACTCGGAACGATTTGTGTCCTTGAGCAAGACTCAACTCTGCATTGCTTCAGTTCACCCAGCTGTAAAATGGGCACCAGTATAATTGAGGGTGTGTGTGGCGACCCCTCAAGTCCTTGGACTGAACAGCCGAACGCAGCCTTCAGATGCGCCGCGCAATAGCTGCGGCTGAGCTGTCGGTTGGGGTCGCCATCACAAGCTCGAAAAATCACATCGTCGAAACAGGGCTCCATCACAAGCTCGAAAAGTCACAAGCTCGAAAAATCACATCGTCGAAAAGTTTAGCAACCACCATCACAAGCTCGAAAAGGCACAAGCTCTAACCCTAACCCTAACCCCAAGGCACTAACCCTAACCCTAAGGCACCAGTACCCTAGCCTAACCCTGAACCATAACCCTAACCCCAACCCTAACCTAACCCTAAACCCTAACTTAAAGGCACTAGTTCTAACCCCGACCCTAACCCTAAGCCCTAACCCTAAGGCACAAGCTCTAACCCTAACCCTATTTAAGCTTGTGATGGTGGTTGCTAACCTTTTCGACGATGTGACTTTTCGAGCTTATGATGGTGGTTGCTAGACTTTTCGATTTTTCGAAAAAAATGATTTTTCGAGCTTATGACTTTTCGAGCTTGTGATGGTGGTTGCTAAACTTTTCGACGATATGATTTTTCGAGCTTATGACTTTTCGAGCTTGTGATGGTGGTTGCTAAACTTTTCGACGATATGATTTTTCGAGCTTATGACTTTTCGAGCTTGTGATGGTGGCTGCTAAATCAGTTTTCGACGATGTGATTTTTCGAGCTTGTGATGGTGGCTGCTAAACTTTTCGACGATATGATTTTTCGAGCTTGTGAGTTTTCGAGCTTGTGATGGTGGCTGCTAAATCAGTTTTCGACGATGTGATTTTTCGAGCTTGTGATGGTGGTTGCTAAACTTTTCGACGATATGATTTTTCGAGCTTATGACTTTTCGAGCTTGTGATGGTGGATGCTTTTCGACGATGTGATTTTTCGAGCTTGTGATGGGCCCCCGTCGGTTGCACATCTGTCCATTGGGGCAGGTGTAATCAATTATTATTATTATTATATTGTCGCTATCAAAATCAATTACAATTTTTTGCTGAAACAATGAAAACTCTATTCTCTCTAGTGTAATTTCGATAAAAACTGACTTCTAAAATTTTCCAAGAAACGTACGTATGTAGTTTCCCATCCTTCTACTCGAGTAATAAAATACAATCTCAATTGTACGAGTATACTGTCAAAAAAGACGCCTGTTGATCTAACGGTGTAATACGACATATACTGTAAATTGTGGAACTATTCCCGTTGCAACATGTTTATATGTTCGCTAAACTAATATAGCGATCGGCAACAGGCAAAAGCAATCCATTAAGATTTATTCGTGGCATCTTACAATCAGATTTTCATTTTTTTGCCACTGACAGGAGCACAATTTGCATTCAGAACTATATATGAGAAGCTGAAGAGCTCTCATGCTTCTGTATAGATCGTTCATTGGATCGCAAATTGGATGCAGGACTTACAGCAGCATAAGTGTATGCAAGCAAAGCTTTGCACATGGCTTTACAAAGGCGTCACTAGGGCTGAAATAGAAGTCTCAAAGGAATTCTTGTCAGAGAAACAAACTCGTCGGAGAATTCCCGAGCAGTCGCTTCGCTCATTGAAAATTCTAATGGCGTCGCACTGCACGTGTTGTCCCCCCCGCCGCTGATAAGCCGGGAACTCCTTTGACAAATTAAAATAGTTACAACTGTCTCCAACCTCCAACATCGCTATAGCTAGCATACCCTATACTATCAACTGTTCAGTTAGTGACGGACTCAGTTGCAGTATCGCGGGTCATGCAGGCATCTGTAAAACACAGAGACACACACTCACCAGCAGCTCAAGCTTAGCTCAGCTGGGAGTAGAACTAAAACAGAAAAAAAAACTGTGGGGACACAACGGAAGGGAGCGATCAATTTCACTTATTATTCAGAGCTCGTGGCTATGTAACAGGCTGACAGAACGCCATACTGCTGTCTGCATGGGCAAACACACACTTGTTGATTCGGCGAGCCAAGTCGACAGAAAACCGGAAGTTCATCCTTCGAGCAGTTTTTGCTGCATGCACGACGTTCAGCATCCGTATTATGATAGTCTTTATGGCTACATAAGGGTCGATATTGCAAAACGTTCGTTCTAACTAGTTGTACATCCATTATACTAAAAATTTTAGCTTAAATTTGTTAATAAGAATCCTATATAATAAAAACAGATTAGGTGAATCGATTTTGAACTTTCTGGAGAAATATCTGCTGGATTTATCGCTAATCAACATTCCGCTGACTCCTTTGCACATACAAGCGCCCAATACTGTACGCACGGTTAGGGTTAGGGTTGTACACTCACAGAGGGTGTACAGCGGCCCTGCCTGTCTAATCGTCAGACATGTACACTTTCTGGCTCTCTTGATTTTTCGGGTACACACAAGCCCTCAATGATTGTGGAGGCTCACGGAATTGAACCCAACCAGAGGTCGTGACGCGTGGCTCGAGAGCCACTATGTAAATTCCTTGTGCCACTTTTCATCAAATTTATGCAAACAAATTCAATTTTACAAATTATCCGCCGTAAATCCCGTAGCGATAATCCCTGAATCCGATAAGCTTTGTAATTAATTAAATGGATTCGAAAAAGAAATAATTTCCAAAATCGAAACAGATTACTTAAACACAGTAGATTAATACGATTTATCGAGTGTCAAGATATATTAAATTAAAGAATACTCGTAATAACTCTTTTACACTAGTTTTACACTTCTAAGAGGGGGTTGTAGCCTAGTCGTTAGAGCTTCGGACTCACGACTATAACGTCGGGGTTCGATTCCCGATCCCACTGCAACAAGTTGTGTCCATGAGCAAGACACTTAACTCTGCATTGCTTCACTTCACCCAGCTGTAAAATGGGTGCCAGCATTAGCTGGGGTAATTGAGGGTGTGTGTGGCGACCTCCCCCCCAGTCCTTGGACTGAACAGCCATACGCAGCCTTCAGATGCGCCGCGCAATAGCTGCGGCTGAGCTGTCGGTTGCACATCTGTCCATCATTATACTATATTACACTTCTATAGATACGAACTTATCTAAGTTTTCTCAAAATAGTCTGTGATTCCTTTAAAGTTTTGTCTCCCGTACACACAGAACCAATTAAGTGGTTTGACCTTTTGAGTACCTTTCAGAACTATAAACACTAGATCATTTTTTTAAATAGCAAGACATTCCTACATAAACTACCATCGAATCAAATTGAATCCATTCAAGACAACATGGATGAAACAACAATAATAGAAAAATTTATTAAGCACAAATGAAATTACAACTATTTATTAGATGAGAAGCAAATACAACAATATTTTTCAATTAGGATCTACTAGTAACATGCTTGTAAAATAAAATATATTACACAATAACAGATCATCGAGTGGCTGTTGAAATACCAAAAAATAGAACAAAACAGGGTATATACTACTTGTATTGCTATCCATTAACTTTTAAAGCAAAAACACATGTGAAAAAAAATTCAAATCGTAGGAGAAATAAACCAGCAATATGAAAAATCATAAAACAGGATTAATTATAAATTTTATTATTATCTACAATAAGATTACGCATGTTTGAGTACATGTAAGCTATGTGTCAGATGAGTTAAAAAACGCATTAGTACCTACTTATAATAGCTTAAAATGAAATGGTGGCACTTATAAACAAAAGTAATTATTGTATAGAATTTATTTATCGCTAAATAGACGAGTTTTTGTGCATAAATTACATTGTCAAGGCTCATAGGGGCTGCTCAGATGCTTTGATGCCAAAGCTCACGGGGTACGATTTTTGCTTTAAAACATCTTTTTTCCTAAGAGATTACTCTAAGGATGCTTGCTATCTGGGGGGATGCTTGCTGTCTTGAGGATGTTTTCTCTTTATTATGTCTGTTATCTATGTGAATGCTATATTCTGTTGCGTTTTGTGTTAATTTTAGAAAAAAGAGATTCCTAGCAAACATCTTTGCCCGTGACAGTTTTACTCGAGCAAGTTTATTTATAAAACTATCTAGGAATTGGTTCTCAAGAAAATGTGCTTTTATAATTGTTTTCTTATGAATAAAGTTTAGATTTTATAGGTATAGATTTTTGCTCCTTGCTCATTGCGCGCCCCGAATGGGGCACTAGATTGCTAGTCTTCGTTCCTAAGAGATTACCATTGGTGACTGTAGAACGTCAAACATTTTTAGTATATGGATTATGAAGTATGATTTGAACTATGTTGAAGAATCAATCAGTATCAACAAAAAACGGTTACTATCAAACACTTGAAATGTCACAGTTCACTTGGCGTGTACAGTGGTGGAGTGCATTAGCAGACTGTCCGATCTGATGAACCGCATGCCGCACACTTCGCATTGGAAGGGTTTTTCACCCGAGTGCACCATCTTGTGATAGTTCAGACTGTACGATTGGCTGAATTTCCTACCGCACTCGTTGCATTCGTAGGGTCGCTCACCGGTGTGCAGTCTTGAATGACAGGTGAGCTGACCTGAGCTAATGAATCGTTTGTCGCACACTTTGCACTGATAAGGCCGCTCACCAGTGTGCACTCTAGTGTGAGTGCTCAATTGACCAGACAGAGCGAACCGCTTGTTGCACACGTTACACTGGTAGGGCTTTTCACCCGTGTGCGTCCGTACGTGCGCCCTTAGACCGCACGCGTCGGCGAATGATTTGTCGCAGTGCTGGCACTTGTGCGGCGTCTCCTTCCGGTGCACAGCCGCGATGTGACCCTGCAGATGGCTCAGCCTGGTGAAGCCTTTCTGGCAGGTATCGCACTCGAACGGCCGCTCGCCGCTGTGCACTCTGATATGACGTCTTAGATCGCTCTTCCACATGAAGCTTTTCTCGCAGTGCTCGCATGGGTAGCGCTTCTTTGCTGTCGAGGAATTATCTTTAGCCTTCTTAGGCCGGCTTGAAGCCTTCTTCCTGCTAGACTTCGCTGTCGAATGTACCTCCGTTGGTTGCGTCTCTTCCTGTTCGCCATCTTCCAACGAGTTCCTGGTCGATTCTTCGTCGGGCAGTGGAGCAAGCCGGGACGGGCCAGCACCTGATTGCTGCTGTTGAGTCGGCTGAGCTTGATTAGCGGCCGCGTAACGTCGCTTGGTAGGAACTAAAAAAATGAACGCTACACTATATCTAAGCACAAATTGGAGTTAAAAATGTAATCTGAGCTACAATACAAGCGTCTTACATTTGTGCCGAATTGAATGGTAGGTGAGATGGCTGGACAGTCGGAACTGCTTGCCGCACACGTCGCATTTAAAAGGTTTTTCTCCGGTGTGAATTCGCCAATGCTTGCTGAGATGGCTGGAGTTTCGGAACCTCTTGCCGCACACCTTGCACGGGAACGGACGCTCCCCGGTGTGACTCCGGATGTGGACGTTCAACGTGCCGCGGTCGGCGAAGCCTCTGCCGCAGTACTGGCAGCAGAACGGCTTCTCCTTCTTGTGCACCCCGTTGATGTGGATTCTCAGGTGGCTGGCCCGCATAAACCGCTTGTCGCACAGTTCGCAGGGGAACGGCCGTTCGGCGCTGTGCACTCGCTGGTGCTTCTCCAGGTCGGCCTCGTTAGAGAACGTCTTGACGCAGTGGCCGCATCGGTAGCGAGGCTCCACTACAGCTGGCGGGACAGCATTGAAGCTGGCATTGCTGATGCTATCAGCTGGATTAGCAACCACCAACCCGTTCTGAGCTGACGCCACTGTCATTGCGGGCATGCCGTTGAGCACGAAAGTGTTAATCTCTTGCTGGCTGGGCATTGGAACACCCGATTGCTCAATAGAGACCGCATTGGATGGGCCCGGCTGGTTGGCATCGTGCGCCAAACAGTGCCGCTCCTCTACGCAACCAGGATCTGAATCGCAGTCGTCTTCGTGCGAATTGTCTTCCAAGTCTCCAGAATAATGCGCCTCATTATTGGGAAGATTTAGGGCCTGCTCCTCAGTGTGCTCTGTGCCTTCGTTAGGAGCGGCGTCCTGACCTGGATGTATAAAATATTTCACTCTGTTTGAACTAAACAAAAAGTACGAGCCAATCTGTATAATAATGCTGTCGATAAAAACTAAGTACAGTTTCAAAGAAACGATATAGATTAGAACAATGAAAATAAATGGTGAACCTACGTTTGTGCTGCCTCGAATGATAGGCAAGATGACCGGACAGTCGGAACTGCTTGCCGCACACGTCGCAGTTGAACGGTTTTTCACCAGTGTGCAGTCTGGAGTGATTGCTGAGATGGCTGGAGTTTCGGAACCTCTTGCCGCACACCTTGCACGGGAACGGACGCTCCCCGGTGTGACTCCGGATGTGGACGTTCAACGTGCCGCGGTCGGCGAAGCCTCTGCCGCAGTACTGGCAGCAGAACGGCTTCTCCTTCTTGTGCACCCCGTTGATGTGGATTCTCAGGTGGCTGGCCCGCATGAAACGCTTGTCGCACAGTTCGCAGGGGAACGGCCGTTCGGCGCTGTGCACTCGCTGGTGCTTCTCCAGGTCGGCCTCGTTAGAGAACGTCTTGACGCAGTGGCCGCATCGGAGACGCGATTCAATCGTAGAAGCTCCAGCTCCGGAGCTCGGTCCATTCGGCATAGCAACGGAGCTCATTAACTCGCCGCTGAGTACGAAACTATTAATCGCACCTGCTGGCATCATCTCGGACACGTACAAAGTCTCTAGCAGGTCTGGCACAAGATCGCTATGATTTGCTGCACTTGGTTGCAGATCCGGTATGAAGTGTGGCGGCGGCAGCGGCGGCGGGGGAGGAGCGTTCGGCATAGGAAAACTCGACTGATGCGGCTGCGCGTTGGGGACGTAAAATGCTGACGCAGCTGTCGCTTCATTGTGCTGCACGTTTTCTGAAATATTATACAAGCATAAGTTGAAATTGGATTGGCATCAGGAGTCAATCCGACAACAACAAAGATTTTTCATGGAATTTGTCGAAGAAGTCAAGTTTTTTCAATTACCCTACTATTAGTAGCGGTCAGTAGTTTAAATAGTTAATGGTAGGAAGTACGGCTCGAGGTTTTCGGATTTGTTTAGAAATAGGAAGCTGTTGGGCTTCAAAGCTTCAACTACTAGGCTACAATTCCCGACATAGAGAGTCAAAATAAAGTATCTTGCGCAAACATAGTATTTAAGCTTGTATTCGGAATGAAGCTTCATGACATTTGCATTGTGGCTAGGGTCATGTCTTTGATGGATTTTGCCTCAATTTCCATTACGTATATATTTTCTTGAGTCAGTAGGCGAAATATTTAATCATCTGCTGTAAGATTTTTTAAATTCCTAACTTTATCTGGGACCTCCTATTCAAATTTATCACGGGAAGCACTATAGAAGTTCCAACTACACTTAAACAGGACGTGAACTTTCTACCTCTACATGGCACTTTCGGCAGGTCCTGTTCTCGTTAGTGATCTTGGGTCACAACAACAAAAACAACAAAGTACGCTGTCAGGTGAAAAAAAGCAGCGAATTGGGTCACGCAGTTCTCAATGTCTCGCAGGTCAATATTTAGATAGTTTGCTAATCTAAACTGTGACAGGGTGCACTTAAATTCTGAACTAATAAATTTACTCAACAATATTTGGGAAGAGCGGAGGGCGAAGATTGGATGGATCGAAGCTTGGACGGGAGGCGCTGGTCGAAAGACCTGCTCACTGGAGCAAAGAGTGGCGACTTTTCAATGTTGCTGAGCATATCATTTCAAAGGTGTCAGGTGTATCTTTGCAGAGTTCTCTACTGTTTGTCATCAGTGTTTCGTAAATTCCAGTTCATTAATAACCTTTGCGTTCATCTGACTTGGTGTTTCTCCAACACAACGCAACACTCAAATTTAACAGTCGACTCACCAGTGTGACTCCTTAAATGATTAGCAAGGCTGCCAGACTGAGTGAAGCCTTTGCCGCACAGTGTGCACTGGTAAGGTTTTTCGCCAGTATGCGTTCTCAAGTGACTGGCTAGACTGCTTGGCTGATTAAATCGTTTTTCGCATCTATTGCACTGGTAGGGTTTTTCGCCAGTGTGCAGCCTCGAGTGACGAGTCAGTTGACTAGACAGACTGAATTTCTTGTCGCACACTTTGCACTGGTAGGGCTTGTCGCCCGTGTGCGTTCTAGTGTGAACTCGAAGGGAGCAAGAATCGGCAAATGCTTTGTCGCAGTGCTGGCATTTGTGCGGCTTCTCCTTCTTGTGCACGGCGGCCACGTGACCCTGCAGGTGACTTAGCCGAGTGAACTTCTTCGGGCACTCGATGCATTTAAACGGCCGTTCGCCGGAGTGAACTCGAAAATGAATATCTAATGCATTCTTCCAAGGAAAAGTTTTGTCGCACTCTACGCATTGGTAGAGCTTTTTAGCTTTTGTATTAGCATCTCCAGCAGCGCCAGATTCCTGAAGTTTATCAGCGTGCTTAGCTTCAGTGTGAGACTTCAGATGACCCATCTGAGTGAATCGTTTCTGGCAATACTCGCACTGATATGGCCGCTCGCCGCTATGCACGCGATAGTGGACTTTTAAATTCTTCTTCGAAGCAAAGAACTTGCCGCACTGCTCGCACTGGTGACGCGGCTTCGGTCGCTTAACCCTTTTTTTTCTTTTAATATCCACTGAGCTTTCGTCAGATTTACTGTGCTCAGAGCCGCTTGCCTCACTCTCATCATTATCTTCCTGTTCTATTGTGACCTCTTCCGGCGACTGATTTGCAGACTCGTTCACAGAGGACTTGGATTGTTCAGCCTCTTCGCTAGCTTCGGAGGAGCTTCTATCGTCGGCTTGACCTACTTCTGAACTACATTCGACTTCGCAGTTCGACTCGGAGTTTACAGAATTTTGATAAACTAATGCCGACTTGGGATTGGGATTCGCTGGCAGAGATTCCGCTGCCGCAGTTTCATGCAGCTCCATCAGAGCATGAATGCAAATAAATAAATAAACTGCAGCTGTTGTTGTCGTCCTTTAAATACGGGTAGCTTTTGACATCACGTGAATAGAAAGTTTGAGGAAAGTTGAAGATCGGAAAGCGGAAAGTAGAAGTTCCGGTGTGTGAAGGTATTCCTCAGCCTTAAAATTTAAAAGGATGACTTCCCTCCAAAAACTAATGCGGGCCTCATCTTGGAAATGCTGCGTGACGGTGGGGGATGCCAAACTCGGTCAGGAAGTGTTTGAAATTTTATCCGAGGAGGGCGCCAGCTACAGAGGGGGCGCCAGCTACAGAGGGGGCGCCAGCTACAGAGGGGGGCGCCAGCTACAGAGGGGGCGCCAGCTACAGAGGGGGCGCCAGCTACAGATCGGGAGCCAACTACAGAGGGGGCGTCAGCTACAGAGGGGGTGCCATCTACAGAGGGGGCGCCAGCTACAGAGGGGGCGCCAGCTACAGAGGGGGCGCCAGCTAAAGAGGGGGCGCCAGCTACAGAGGGGGCGACAGCTAAAGAGGGGGCGCCAGCTACAGAGGTTCAAATTTTGATTTACTAGTGACGCAATGGCGTAAGTAGTCGCTTCAGTCATTAGAGGGCTTTATACTCATATGCGAGAAAATTCCTACTTTTGTTTCGGAGTTTCTATTAGAATAAAACTGAAAAATAAGTAACGAAATGACGCATTTATTTGTCCATAATGTATATTTTTGCACTACAATATGCAGTCATATATATACGAGCAATAAAGTGTAATTATAGCAGACAGTTTGAATTAATTCCTGCTAATTCACGCAAGGTGCAATACTATAACTATGAAGTACGTACAAATTACTAACGCAAAATAGTCGATTATAGTTAAATAAGTTGTTTTTGCACTAGAAGCACGCAAACTATAACAAAAAAACCAGAGGGTGTGTATACGAGAATACAGCTTTTTATAGAATTTTTTAGAGAAAAGACGCTTTGCAGAGAAAAAACCCACTTAGTTTTACTCGTAGACAACACGCAAGCAAGCAAGTCTATTCAATAAAACAAATAGCCAATGAAAATAAGTTAAAAGTGAAGTAAAAAATTATGATAGTAACAATAGATAGCTCCCAGAAGAGTTAAGGACATCTTAAGCATAAAAGTTTAACTAAAAAAACTATAGTTTTATTAAAAAATTGCTTCGCATAACAAGCGCATAGCTACATCAGGCATGCAAAGGAAAAATACACAAAAAGATAATCGAATTTAAAGAAAAAGAAAGTTGCAATCCCTCGAGAATGGCCTGAACCATCTTTTAAAGTTCTTTGTCTTTGAGACCCATAAGCATGGATGAAAGAATACAGCAATAGGAGACGTAATTTCAACCCTCGCTACTAAATCAAAAACAAAACCAGTTAGGGCTCAGACCGGTCGCCCATTCCAGTCTCCATTAATGATCAGGGCCGGTGAGACGTCCGCAGGCAACAGCGTGATGCTTTATTTAGACGTTTCTACCTACAAGCATGTCTAGCTGCTGAAAATTTGAGGGAAATCCAAAGATGTATTTGATGGACTGATTCAGCATCCAATCAAGTCCTACGGGGGATTATTTTTAACTTTCATCAGCCAATAGATTCCTAGGGGGGGGGGGTAAATTCCAAGTTTGGAGGAAAGAACTCGACCATAGACTATTTCAGATGAGCAATCCAGAGTATTCCTTCATTCATTCCCATAAGCGTGGCCGAAGCCGGTCTGTCGCGGCCATAGACAAGTGCAGTGAAAGAAGCGAGGAGGGGTGGAACGACCCCCCCCCCACTTTCGCCCGGCCATAGACTATAGAAGCTTTTTAATTTTAGAGTTTTATTTATATCGCGCTAGCCAGAACAAAATTAAATACTCGTGCATATACAGAGTAAATAATGGAAAAAATATACGCAAAATTGTAGCAGGACAAAAAAAAATTAGTATAATTTTCACTGCTTACAGTGACAAGCAAAACCGTATCGTAATGAATGTATAAACAGGCATGCAACTTTTGCGAGTCAGCAGTATATAATAAATATTTTTGCTAAGCTGCTTATACTAAACCTTTCTCCGTTAACAAGCAGAGATAATTATAAATAAAAGTGCATCGCAACCTAAGTGCGATGAGATATAAGCGACGTGATTAAAAAAATAAACATTGGGGATGAGTCGACAATAAAACGTATCAATAAAAAAAGCAAAACAAAGATGCTGCTTACTTCGTAGGTAGAAGATAATAGACAATGGGAAATAGCAAAAACTGTGCCTATATACGAGTGTATATAAACAGAGAGAAAATAAAGCAGATCAAGTGTAGCAATACGAACAAAACAAGGCATACAGCAAGTACAGTATATCATAGCTAAGGGCTTAGGTGCATTTTTTATAACCATGATAAACAACAACTCAAATTAAAATGTACTTAAGTACCACCTAGCAATAGTTACAAACTGATAAGTAATAGAAGAATAGCGCAATGAGCCACAGAAGGCATTAGTTATTAATTCAATTCTGCTGCTTCAAATGCACTTTAGAGTGCGTGGTCAGTCCGCTATTCTGGGTGAACCGTTTGCCGCACACCTGGCACTGGTAGGGCCGTTCACCGGTGTGCACCCTGGCGTGAGTGGACAGGCTGCCGGAATGGCCGAACCGTTTGCCGCAAACGTTGCATTGAAAAGGCCGTTCGCCAGTGTGCAGCCTATTGTGGCTGGTCAGCTGGCCAGACAGATTAAATCGTTTGCCGCACACTTTACACTGGTAGGGTTTTTCACCCGTATGAGTTCGAGTATGAACTCTCAGAGCGCTCGGATCGGCAAATGCTTTGTCGCAGTGCTGGCATTTGTGCGGCCTCTCCTTCTTGTGCACTGCGGCCACGTGACCCTGCAGGTGACTGGGCCTGGCAAATTTCTTTGGACACTCCTCGCATTGGTAGGGCTTCTCGCCGCTGTGCACCCGGAGGTGAACCTCCAACGCTGTCCTCCACGGGAACGTCTTGCCGCAGTGCTCGCAGCGGTGCTTCTTTTTCACCGATTTGCCAGCTTTACCTGAGCTAGATTTCTTTCTAGAAGACGTCGAAGTTAGAGTCTTCTTATGCACCACCTCCATGTGGCGCTTGAGATGGCCAGACTGGGAGAAACGTTTGTCACAAGTGTCGCATTCGTACGGCTTGCTATCCTCGCTGTGAACTCGACGGTGCACTTTCAAAGTTTGCTTAGTAGCAAAGCTCTTGCCGCATTCATCGCATCGGTGACGCCGACGCTTGACTGGCCTGTCGGAGTCCGAATCGTTGTCAAGATCAACGGAATCGTCTTCATCTTCAGAGTCAGTCTGTTTTGAGTTCTTCTTCTTCGGCTTATAGCTGCTTGACGCGGCGGCATGAGCTGAATGATGACCCGCTGGTGAATCGCCATCGTTCAGAGAGGAGTCAGGCTGGGCTTGACCAGCACCTTGCAACTGCTGCTGACCTATTGAGGGCGCATTGTCGGCCGCATGCTGAAGCATGCCCTGAGCTACTTCTGGCGGCTGTACAGGCGCTGGAACGAAACCAACACGTAATCACTATTGTAACAGCAGGTATTTCAACTGGGCCTACAATCTCAACCAGCTTCTGAACGTAAAATCAAAGCACACGGATACGTACGCAGGCACAAACACGAAATCGATCCTGTGGAACCTAAGTTGACTGTGTGATAACGTTGACAATTATAAAGCTACTCACGCTTGTTGTGCCGCCTCAGATGATAGGTGAGATGGCCAGACATGCGGAACTGCATACCGCACACGTTGCACTTGAACGGTTTTTCGCCCGTGTGAATTCTCGAATGGGTGCTGACCTGGCTGGAGCTTTTGAACCGTTTCAAGCACACCTTGCACTGGTAGGGCCGTTCGTCCGTGTGCTTGCGAATGTGCACGTTGAGCGTGCCGCGGTCGGCGAAGCCTCCGCCGCAGTACTGACAAGTGAACGGTCGCTCCTTGTTGTGCACCCCGGCAATGTGGATTCGAAGATGGCTGGACTTCAGGAACCGCTTGTCGCACATGTTGCAGTGGTAGGGCCTGTTGGCACTGTGCACTCGCTGGTGCTTCTCCAGGTCTGCCTGGTTTGCAAACGACTTGATGCAGCTGAGGCAACGGAAACGGGACTCAACGGCGGCAGGTGGCGGAGCAACAGCAGCAGCAGCAGCATCATTGAAGTTGCTGCCGCTAGTGCTAGGAACATTCATGTTTGGTATATTTTGCTGCTGCTGCTGCATAGGCGCCATAGGCATGCTATTGAGCACAAAGTTACTGATTTCCAGCTCGGAGGGTAACTGATGATGATGCTGCTGATGCTGATGCTGCTGGTTCTGGTGCTGTTGGTGCTGCTGATGTTGCTGATGCTGTTGGTGCTGTTGATGTTGCTGATGCGGTTGGTGTTGCTGGTGCTGTTGGTGCTGCTGATGCTGTTGGTGTTGCTGATGCAAGTCTTGCGGTGTCGGATTAGGACCGGGCATAACTTCTGGCGACGGCTGGTACTGCTGGACAGCTAGTCCTGAAAAAAGTTTGGCAAATACGGCTAACGGATAAGATTTCTAGTTCACAAAAGCTAACAGGACTAAATTTCCTTTTTTTGTAAGATCGGATTCCCGGATTTATAAGGCCAAACAGCTTTGTCTGCAGCTTTGGTGCAGTGCTACAAAATATCAAAAAACAGCTACTCACCCTTGCTATGCCGCCTCAGATGATAGTTCAGATGGCCAGACATGCGGAACTGCATACCGCACAGATGACACTTAAACGGTTTTTCGCCCGTGTGAATCCTCGAATGGGTGCTGACCTGGCTGGAGCTTTTGAACCGTTTACCGCACATCTTGCACTGGTAGGGCCGTTCGTCCGTGTGCTTGCGAATGTGCACGTTGAGCGTGCCGCGGTCGGCGAAGCCTCCGCCGCAGTACTGACAGGTGAACGGTCGCTCCTTGTTGTGCACCCCGGCAATGTGGATTCGCAGATGGCTGGACTTCAGGAACCGCTTGTCGCACATGTTGCAGTGGTAGGGCCGGTCGGCACTGTGCACTCGCTGGTGCTTCTCCAGGTCTGCCTGGCTAGAGAAGGTCTTAATGCAGTGAGCGCATCGGTAGCGAGTTATGATTACAGGCGCGCCCGCACTGTAGCTACTGCTAGCCAGATTAGCCTGCGGCGGCGGTCCGTTCTGCATCACCGCCGACATCTGCTGGTCAGCAGCGCCGCCGCTGATTACAAAATTATTAACCGGCTGCTGTTGATGGCTAGGCGGCATCGCGCCGGCTGACATCATTTCAGACACGTATAGTGTCTCCAATAAATCTGGCATCAATTCGCAGTTGTTAGCTCCGCTAGGCTGCAAATTTGGCATGTACTGCGCCTGCAGCGGCGGTTGTGGCGGCGGTGGCGGCGGCGGCGGCTGTGGCGGTACATTTTGCACGGCGGAGAAATTTGCTTGCGGAGGCGCGACAGGAGCGTAATAGATTTGTACTGTAGGCTCGTTGCGGCGCACGTGGACTGAAATAAGATTTACACCGATAGTAGTAGCACAGCGATTAATTACTCGTAGAAGACCCTCTATACACAGTCTTTCTCAACTTCTCAAGGCACATACTTTATCGCACATACAGCGCCCCCTCCCCTAGTCACCAGCCGGAGAACGCCCTTCTATATTATTCAGCCAGGTGTGCAACCGACAGCTCAGCCGCAGCGATTGCGCGACGCATCTGTGAAGGCTGCGTACGGCTGTTCAGTCCAAGGACTGGGGGGTCGCCACACTCAACCTCAATTACCCCAGCTAATGCTGGCACCCATTTAACAGCTAGGACAACCGAAGCAATGCAGAGTTAAGCGCCTTGCTCAAGGACACAAATTGTTCGAAAATGAGTCGAGGATCGAACCCTCAACCTTTCAGTCGTAAGTCCAACGCTTTTAACCACAAGGCCACAACACTCTTAGGCCTAGCACCAAATACAAAACCCTTTCTGAACCGTAGTAAGTAAAACTTCACACAAACAATGGGATTTCTTACCAGTTTTACTCTTCAAATGAGAGAACAGAGTGCTAGACTGGCTAAACCGCTTGCCGCAAACGTTGCATTGAAACGGTTTCTCTCCCGTGTGCAGCCTGAAGTGCACCCTCAGCTGACTGGACAGATTAAACTTCTTGTGGCACACTTTACACTCGTATGGTTTTTCGCCCGTATGAGTTCGAGTATGAACTCTCAGAGCGCTCGGATCGGCAAATGCTTTGTCGCAGTGCTGGCATTTGTGCGGCTTCTCCTTCTTGTGCACCGCGGCCACGTGACCCTGCAGGTGACTGGGCCGGGCAAATTTTTTTGGACACTCCTCGCATTGGTAGGGCTTCTCGCCGCTGTGCACCCGGAAGTGAACCTCCAACGCCGCTTTCCATCGGAACTTTTTACCGCACTGCTCGCATTCGTGTTTCTTTACGTCAGTTGACGACTTTTTTCTGCCGCCACCGCGGCGGCGGCGACGGGCATCGCCTGAGTCGCTCTGCTGCTCAGATTCGTCCTTGTGCACCGCTTCGATGTGCCTTCTCATGTGAGCCCTCTGTGTGAACCGTTTCTGACAAATGTTGCACTGGAACGGCTTTTCTCCGCTGTGCACCCGTTTGTGTACTGTTAAATTTCGTTTGGAGACAAAAGATTTGTTGCACTGTTCGCATTTGTGACGCAAATTCGCCGATTCACCATCGGTTGAGGGGCCGCTATCGCTGTCTGACGAGCTTGAATCGGTTGATTCGTCTTTTGTATCATTGCCTGCCTCTTCTGCATCTTCTTGATCTGCCTCCTCCTCATCCGCGTGCTCTGCCTCTTCTTCATCCTCCTGTTCTGCCTCCTCTTCATCCTGCTCTGCCTCCTCTTCATCCTCCTGCTCTACCTCTTCTTCATCCTCGTGCTCTGCCTCCTCCTCATCTTCGTGATCTGCTTCTTCTTCCTCAACCTCTTCCTCTTGCTCTGCTGGCATTGTGTCCTCATGCGGCTGACTTCCCGACTCATCTAAGGAGGTCTCAGCCTCGTGTTGCCCTGTCTCTTCTGAATCTTCGTTAACTTCAGAGTTGCCTTCATCATCTTCCTGAACGGCTTGCTCTGGTTCGCTGCCCCGATCAGGCGACTGCTCAGAGTGATGTTGCAAGTTCTCTGCAGTTTGAGATTGGCTACTCAATAATACCGCAGATTCGTTTGGGGCTGCCGCCGCTCCGTGCAGCTCCATGGCGACATGCATTGTGTTGATATAAGTTTCAAGTCTCTCTAAGTTGCTCCAAGACAAAAACTAACTCAATGACATCTACCTGACATATGCTAAACAAATAATTATACAAACAAGAACCATTTAGTGGAGGAAGAAGTCTCAATGAATGTATTTTAAAAAATTGACTTCAAGACAAAACAGCACTAAAAACTATTAGACAGCTCTATACCGCTCTCTCTATAAATGAATGAAATCAATAATATTTAACAAAATGAATGAAAATATGAGGAAACAAGAGTATATATTCGTATAGCTGAGAAGCGGTTTTATCTGTTGCCTCTGTGTACATGCAAAATTAGACATACATGTAGTAATATTAATGACTAAAGGAAATAAAATCAATACAATTCTCACAATGTTTAGTGCTGCACAAATACAGACTATTCGAAATAAAGTATACACTGAAAATGAGAATCTTTAAGTATACGAATACCTATGCGTGTTGTCATACAAGCGCGGGACCAACTAGTGGAATTAAAACACGCCAGATAGATTATTACGAACAGAGGGCTCCGGTGTACAGTAAATGAAAAAATATAGATTAACAAGTTCATAAATAAATGAAGGAAATGAACTCAACACGCATTTTCTTAGGAAAACACCTTTTGTTAGTAATAAGTTAAAGACAAACGGGAACTATGTCGGATAAAATTTAATTTCTTTGGTTCAATATAACTTGACCTAATTGGTATTGAAGATACTGAAGTTTGAGTCTGACTCAAGGAAACGAGGAAACGAGGATCTGGAAGTCTGACCCAGAAACTGAGGATCTGGAGTCTGACTCAGAAACTGAGGATCTGGAGTCTGACTCAGAAACTGAGGATCTGGAGTCTGACTCAGAAACTGAGGATCTGGGAGTCTGGCCCAGCAACTGAGGATCTGGAGTCTGACTCAGAAACTGAGGATCTGGGAGTCTGACTCAGAAACTGAGAATCTGGGAGTCTGACTCAGAAACTGAGGATCTGGGAGTCTGACTCAAAAACTGAGGATCTGGAGTCTGACTCAGAAACTGAGGATCTGGAGTCTGACTCAGAAACTGAGGATCTGGGAGTCTGGCCCAGCAACTGAGGATCTGGAGTCTGACTCAGAAACTGAGGATCTGGAGTCTGACTCAGAAACTGAGAATCTGGGAGTCTGACTCAGAAACTGAGGATCTGGGAGTCTGACTCAAAAACTGAGGATCTGGAGTCTGACTCAGAAACTGAGGATCTGGAGTCTGACTCAGAAACTGAGGATCTGGGAGTCTGGCCCAGCAACTGAGGATCTGGAGTCTGACTCAGAAACTGAGGATCTGGGAGTCTGACTCAGAAACTGAGGATCTGGAGTCTGACTCAGAAACTGAGGATCTGGGAGTCTGGCCCAGCAACTGAGGATCTGGAGTCTGACTCAGAAACTGAGGATCTGGAGTCTGACTCAGAAACTGAGGATCTGGGAGTCTGGCCCAGCAACTGAGGATCTGGAGTCTGACTCAGAAACTGAGGATCTGGGAGTCTGACTCAGAAACTGAGGATCTGGGAGTCTGACTCAGAAACTGAGGATCTGGAGTCTGACTCAGAAACTGAGAATCTGGGAGTCTGACTCAGAAACTGAGGATCTGGAGTCTGACTCAGAAACTGAGGATCTGGGAGTCTGACTCAAAAACTGAGGATCTGGAGTCTGACTCAGAAACTGAGGATCTGGAGTCTGACTCAGAAACTGAGGATCTGGGAGTCTGGCCCAGCAACTGAGGATCTGGAGTCTGACTCAGAAACTGAGGATCTGGGAGTCTGACTCAGAAACTGAGGATCTGGAGTCTGACTCAGAAACTGAGGATCTGGGAGTCTGACCCAGCAACTGAGGATCTGGAGTCTGACTCAGAAACTGAGGATCTGGAGTCTGACTCAGAAACTGAGGATCTGGGAGTCTGGCCCAGCAACTGAGGATCTGGAGTCTGACTCAGAAACTGAGGATCTGGGAGTCTGACTCAGAAACTGAGGATCTGGGAGTCTGACTCAGAAACTGAGGATCTGGAGTCTGACTCAGAAACTGCGGATCTGGGAGTCTGACTCAGAAACTGAGGATCTGGGAGTCTGACTCAAAAACTGAGGATCTGGGAGTCTGGCCCAGCAACTGAGAGTCTGGAAGTCTAACTCAGAAACTGAGGATCTGGGAGTCTGGCCCAGATACTGAGGATCTGGGAGGCTGGCCCAGCAACTGAGGATCTGGGAGGCTGGCCCAGCAACTGAGGATCTGGGAGGCTGACGGCAATAGCAGTATATCTCAGCCGCTGAAACTAGCTTATAAGTTATCACAGCAGTGGCAAAACCTCATAGATAAAGCAGAGCATAACAGACTTTGACTATAACAGAAGCGAGTTGCTAAGGCTTAGCTAATACATAATACTAGTTAAACATGGTGAATTGGCGAATAATAATCAGCAGCCATCTCGAGCCCCTGGAGACGCATGGCTGAGCAACTGGCCCTGACCCTGCGGCCCATGATGATAATGAGGCTGCTGATGATAGCCCGTGTTAAATAGTTTATCCGGATTAAATGGAAACAGGCCGCGTAGGAAGCTTTCGCATAGAGCCAATAGTACAATTGCTACTAGGAGCAGAGGAAACAGAGCCAGAATCATTGGATTTCCTGAAATTTGGGTGACAAGTGGAGGAAATTGAGATGCAAACAAAAAATTATGTGTACGAACTATTATATTAAAACAAATTGGTTAAAAAGATACTGAATGCAACAGAAAATAAATCTACTAAAAGGATCGAATCAACCTTTTATAAAGGTGTATCTAGGAAACCATATTAACGGAATAGTTTAGGCCGATTCTGTGCACTTTTAGGGTCGAACTTTGTATTTAAAGGAACGGTACTTTGCTTTTTAGGGAAGATTGTTTGCATTTGAAGTGGCGCTTCTTTGTTCTTTTAGGGGTGGTTCTTTGCACTTTTAGGGGCGCTTTTTTGCACTTTTAGGGGCACTTTTTTGCACTTTTAGGGGCGATTTTTTTGCACTTTTAGGGGCACTTTTTTGCACTTTTAGGGGCGATTTTTTTGCACTTTTAGGGGCACTTTTTTGCTCTTTTAGGGACGCTTCGTTGCCCTTTAAGGGGCGCTTCTTTGCACTTTTAGTGACGATTCTTTGTACTTTTAGTGACGATTCTTCGCATTTTAAGTGTCGCTTCTTTGCACTTTTAGCGGCCTTTTTTTGCTTTTTAGTGGCCCTAACCCTAACCCTAATCCGATTTTTTGCACTTTTAGGGACGCTTCTTTGAACTGCTTCGGGGAAATTATTCGAAGTGCGAAATAAGTCAACAGTAATCAAAACAGACTTACGCCATTCAATTCCATAAATAAAATTTTTAGTCCACGTAAAATCCGGAGGCGGCGGCGGTCGATCACGTGACCCAGGCATTGCGGTCGATTTGATGCGCAGTAGGCGATAACTTGGAGTGCGTTAATAAATAACGAAGCTAAGCATGCATTCAATGCAGGATAGCACTGTACTTAATTTAAAAAGTTTACTTTTTAATCCTTAAGTATTGTACTATTAAACTATCTATGAAATTCTGATATACTAAGAACAGTATACATATTATAGAAATTAAAAGCAAGGCAAAATCAACAGGTAATATTAATAAACACTGTAAAACGCATAACGTAAACGTAACACATGCATAATCGGGTATAATTAGAGCGCAATCTCTCACAATATAAGCAGCCAAGACGTTTAATAAACTGCCAGTAACACCAAGTAAAAAGACAGTTTAACAATTAGGCTTATCTAGATAGTCACAACTGGAGAAAGTCGAAACTTATTGAAAATTTCAACTTCATCTTGATTGTTCGACAACCAGTAACTACCAATAGTATTCATGCAAGTGAAGATCTGGGAGGCTGGCCCAGCAACTGACACTCTGGGAGGCTGGCCCAGCAACTGAGGATCTGGAAGGCTGGCCCAGCAACTGAGGATCTGGGAGGCTGGCCTAGCAACTGACACTCTGGGAGGCTGGCCCAGCAACTGACACTCTGGGAGGCTGGCCCAGCAACTGAGGATCTGGAAGGCTGGCCCAGCAACTGAGGATCTGGGAGGCTGGCCCAGCAACTGAGGATCTGGGAGGCTGGCCCAGCAACTGAGGATCTGGGAGGCTGGCCCAGCAACTGAGGATCTGGAAGGCTGGCCCAGCAACTGAGGATCTGGAAGGCTGGCCCAGCAACTGAGGATCTGGGAGGCTGGCCCAGCAACTGAGGATCTGGAAGGCTGGCCCAGCAACTGAGGATCTGGAAGGCTGGCCCAGCAACTGAGGATCTGGAAGGCTGGCCCAGCAACTGAAGACTTTTGAGGGTGTAAATTATACCCTAGCCTGCGAGGCACCAGTAAATTTGTGAATTTAATCTCATAGTCTTCGATTCTAAACTCATCGTTTCAAGCTGGCATTAATTTAAAATGAGAAGACACATTTGCCCTAAACAATTGAAAATAAATTAGTAAAAAACGATAATCAGTACATCGAGCCAATCATGCCGCCGCCGCCGCCGCCGCCGCCGCCACCGCCGCTACGCTGCTGCTGACCCTCCCTGGCCGCCACCTTAGCTGCGTAGGCGTGCGAGGTTCGAATCTTGTCAAGCATCTGGCCAAGCACCCGGTCAATAGTCATCACCTGTTTAGTCTCAGACTCCACGCAGTCTAGCATGTCAGCTGAGGCGTACTGTTCGGGATTGTCGCGAAAGGTGACCACCTGACGGGCCTGATCGATGCTAGCAAAGATTTTCTTCTCTTCGATCAGCTCCAACAGGTAGAGCTCGGCTTCAGCTGGAGAGGCGGCGGCGGCTCTGCTGGCCAAATCCGACAATGACAGAGTGATGAAAGTCTTGGTCAGGTGCAGAATGTTCTGCTTGATCCGGCTAGTTAGCACCTGTTTAACAAGGCCCCAGTTGCGGTCCGCCCGGTATTGGGACTCGTGCCGGTTGGCCAGATCGCGCAGCTCCGATGGCGACTTCTTGTCGAACGCGTCCACAAGCTCCATGTAGGCCTGCCGGCAGGGGTAGAAGATAGTGGATTGGGGTAGTAGATAGGGATTAGGGTAGTAGATAATGGATTGGGGTAGTAGATAGGGGATTGGGGTAGTAGATAGGGGATTAGGGTAGTAGATAGGGGATTAGGGTAGTAGATAGGGGATTGGGGTGGTAGATAGGGGTTGGGGTAGTAGACAGGGGACTGGGGTAGTAGACAGGGGACTGGGGTAGTAGATAGTGAACTGGGGTAGTAGATAGTGGACTGGGGTAGTAGACAGGGGACTGTGGTAGTAGATAGTGAACTGAGGTAGTACACAGGGGACTGGGGTAGTTGATACACTAACTTAGGTAGTAACCAATACATTTTGGTAAATATGAGCAGAGTTAAAAACAACCATCTGACAGTCTAACCTGACAGTTGCCAACATATTGCATTCGAACAATTTGATTAGTAGAAGTAAACTTTGGCGGCTGCGGCTTTCGACCAACGCACAGAAGGCCAACTAGGAGCCATTTCTTGTAGGCCTCCAGCATTATAGAGCTAACAAGACTGGCTTGCAGGGAAATGGCATTCTCTAGCATCAGGAATGCTCTATCGTAATGCTTTAGTCCTAGATAGATCATTCCGCCGTAGTAATAATAGAGCAGGTATTCCCGACAATCGACAGTAGACCGAACGTCGTTAATATCGACGTCCAGAACTTGGAGTGCCGGTTTCAGGCATCTGTAAGGGTGATTGTTAGTGTACAGAAAAGTGACACACATGTATGTATCTATTGTAATATTAAAAATAACATGTACAATTAAGATAAGTGATACTTGATAAGGATGTCGCTAATGAAGAGTGACACCTGATGAGGATGTCGCTAATGAAGAGTGACACCTGATGAGGATGTCGCTAATGAAGAGCGACACCTGATGAGGATGTCGCTAATGAAGAGGGACACTTAATGAAGATGTCGCTATTGAAGAGGGACACCTGATGAAGATGTCGCTAATGAAGAGTGACACATGATGAAGATGTCGCTAATGAAGAGTTAATGACACATGATGAAGATGTCGCTAATGAAGAGTTAATGACACATGATGAAGATGTCGCTAATGAAGAGTTAATGACACATGATGAATATGTCGCTAATGAAGAGACAGTGACACCTGATGAGGATGTCGCTAATGAAGAGTTATTGACACATGATGATGTCGCTAATGAAGAGCGACACCTGATGAGGATGTCGCTAATGAAGAGGGACTTAATGAAGATGTCGCTAATGAAGAGTTATTGACACATGATGATGTCGCTAATGAAGAGAGTGACACCTGATGAGGATGTCGCTAATGAAGAGTGAAACCGCAGTACTAAAGACACCATCCTCACTTGGCAGTCAAACACAACTCGCACAGGTCGCAATGAATGCCAGTAAGTTCCGCATCGTGTCGTTGCACAGTCAAGACAGCTCTCAGCATTGGGCCAACACCAACA
Organism: Macrostomum lignano; assembly: GCA_002269645.1. Lineage (NCBI taxonomy): Eukaryota > Metazoa > Platyhelminthes > Macrostomidae > Macrostomum > Macrostomum lignano. The sequence goes on along the minus strand of NIVC01001817.1, from coordinate 189,015 downwards.
AGAGCATCCTGACGCGACACAAGCAGCTTTACAAATCGATGACACAAATCGTTAAACGGTACAGGCAGCAGTCGGATCTGTTCGCCATTAAATGAGGATAAGAACTGACGAGTCTGTTCAACTAAGGTGTCAACTGCTGGCTGAGGCAGTTGCGCTATGTGCAGCTTGGCGCGAATGATGCACAGAACAGCGGCGCTATGATGCTGAACATCGAATGTCTCCAAAGCGGTGTTCAATTGTTCGATGGGCTGACCAGTTAGCAATTCTAACGAAGCGTTTACTTGATTGCAAACTGATGCAACATCAACTGGTTGAGCTGTTAGCAACTGACGCATTGACACGATCCATTCCTCTAGGGACATGGCTGACGGCATCAAATGACAAGCTTTATTACTACTCATTAAGGTATAGTAGTTAGTTATAAAATTATTTCTATAGTAACTTGGGAATGACTGTTCATGACTCAGGGACGAGTGTCCATGACTCGGAGATGAGTTGTCCATGATTGAGGGATACTGTCCATTACTCAGGGACGAGTGTCAAAGACTCGGAGTTGAGTGTGCATGGCTCGGGGATAAGTGCCTACGACACGGGTATGAGTGTCTGTGATTTGGGGAGGTCTACGACTCGCATGAGTGTCCACTGTCCATAACTTGTAAATGAGTGTCCCTAACCCAGGGATGAGTGTCTACTGTCCATAACTCGAAGATGTGTGTCCCTGACCCAGGGATGAGTGTCTACTGTCCATAACTCGAAGATGAGTGTCCCTGACCCAGGGATGAGTGTCCACTGTCTATAAATCGGAGATGAGTGTCCCTGACCCAGGGATGAGTGTCTACTGTTCATAACTCGAAGATGAGTGTCCATGACCCAGGGATGAGTGTCAACTGTTCATAAGTCGGAGATAAGTGTCCATGGCCCAGGGATGAGTGTCCACTGTCTATAAATCGGAGATGAGTGTCCATAAGTCGGGGATGAATTTCTACGACTCAAATATGAGTGTCAATGAGCCAGGAATGGGTGTCTATGACTCAGGGAGTGTCTCTCCCGCAGCTATCATAGGCATAGTAGTAGCAATCAAGATAATCTGCTAATTTAGAAGTCAGGGTGTTCAAAAACAAAATAATAACACAAACTTAGTCAAAATACTGAGTTAAAAAGCTTATAATGTGCTTGCTTTTTGACAATGTATTTTACTGAAATAAAATTTTTTGTTTCTACATATATTATGATCTACAATTTAAAACGCATTTCCACAGAACAGATTTTAAGCATTGAAAAATTACAAAGTATAAAATACACAAGAAAAGTTGAGTCGCACAAAATACGGAATGCAAAAAAACATTGCGAATGAGATAGGATGTATATTTGTAAAATGTGGAAAAAAATTTTTATATATACGCTTTCTATAAAATTAAAAAAGTACTTAGACGAAGACTAGATCAAGCCAGATTGACTTCTGTGTATTACTGCACAAATTCAATCAGCTTTATCTGTCTGGCATGCATTGTCATTAGATGCCTGATGACTATTATGACAACTGGTAGGCAGCTGCTGCTGTGGAGGTGCGCTGAGGCACATTAGGAATATATCAACTGTCACAGATAGAAAGATGCCAACTATCAGCAGAGGTAGCAGGACCAGGCAGATCGGATTACCTGTATAAATTTAATTTTTGATAATTATTTTAACAACATTAATAAAAATGAAGAGCTACATCGGAGCGCTGACCTCTGGTGAGGGATGGCCTGCAGATAATTTGAGCACTTTCTCAAATTAATAGAACTCGGAAAACCTGTGAGCACATATAGATAGATAGACAGATAGATTATAAAGATAGATAGATAGATTGATTGATTGATTGATTGACAGATAAATAGATAGAAAGACAGACAGATAGATAGATAGATAGATAGATAGATAGATAGTTAGATGGATATATATATATATATATAGATTGATTGACGGATAGATAGATAGAAAGACAGACAGAGAGATAGATAGATAGATAGATAGATAGATAGATAGATAGATAGATAGATAGATAGATAGATAGATAGATAGATAGATAGATAGATAGATAGATTGATTGATTGACAGATAGATAGATAGATTGATAGATTGATTGATTGACAGATAGATAAAAAGACAGACAGACAGACAGATAGATAGATAGATAGACAGATAGATTATAAAGATAGGTAGATAGATAGATAGATCGATAGATAGATTGATTGATTGACAGATAGATAGAAAGAGACAGACAGACAGATAGATAGATAGATAGATAGATAGATTATAAAGCTAGATAGATAGATAGATATAGATAGATAGATAGATAGATAGATTGATTGATTGACAGATAGATAGAAAGACAGACAGACAGACAGACAGACAGACAGACAGACAGACAGATAGATAGATAGATAGATAGATAGATAGATAGATAGATAGATAGACAGATAGACAGATAGATAGATAGATAGATAGATAGATAGATAGATAGATAGATAGATAGACAGATAGACAGATAGATAGATAGATAGATAGACAGATAGACAGATAGACAGATAGATAGATAGATAGATAGATAGATAGATAGAAAGACAGACAGACAGATAGATAGACAGATAAATAGAAAGACAGATCAAACTTACTCCATTCAACCAAGCTGACCAATTTCCTGGTAATCATCATATCTAAATCGGAAAACTGCGGCTCCGCGAATTCATTGTGCGGTGGTTGCTGTGGCTGTCCTGAAGAATTCGACATTTGATAATGCAAGGCCCAGTTTGTCAGCATGAAGTTAAATGGATTTTTCTAAACTCGTGACTCTAATTTGGACGCTAGGAGTATAAATAGTAGTTAAAATTAAACGATGAGAAACACTGGAAGTTAATAATTTCTAGAAAATATTTAATTCGCTAATGTCAGTATTTTCTGCTTATAAAGTCCAGAACTATTCAAATAATTATCCCTTTTATTGATTGTTTACACTTGAGAAAAATTGTTGGAAATCCACTATAAGAAGAAATCACAAATTCTCGAAAAACTAGATGTCACTGCTAATTAAATTTAAGATAAAAGTAGAGCATTTACTATTTTAAGTATTTTGTCTGCGCAGTGTCACTTCAATTTAACGAGGAAGCTAAAATTGCCTTGCCTTCCTCGGTGTTTGCGGGGTCAGGAGCATATTGGGTGTGAATGAGCTTTTAACACGTACACAAGTGAACGCAAGACAGTCTGGGGGAGGCCCAATCTAGCTCAGCCAATGAGAGAGCAGTGAGGAGAGAGGTCAAAGTCAGACGGACGAAACTCAGTCTATAGGGCAGGCCCAATCTGGCTCAGCCAATGAGAGAGCAGTACGGAGAGAGGTCAAAGTCAGACGGACGAAACTCAATATAGAGGGCAGGCTTAATCGAGCTCAGCCAATGAGTGAGCAGTGAGGAGAGAGGTCGAAGTCAGTGTTAACATAACAAGCTGGCAAGATGAACGCCGGCTGGGGCGCCATCCCCTTTCTCTCTTTTTAGTTATGCACACACACTAGATTTGGCTTTTTTAAACTCGTCCTATCCTAAAATAAATATTTTTATTTTAAAAATAACAAAGTCCAAGATAAATCTAGATTTAACTAAACAGCTAGTTGTGCACAAAATCTAGGCCATCTTTTTATTTATCCTCTTTAACTAACTATTCAACAACAACATGCAATTATGCATAGCAACAGTTCTATAAACTGCAACACAGCTGGTGCATAGTCTAACAGTTATAATACCAACTAAGTCGAATGCGCGGGTTTCTACTAAATAAAAAATTAAATCTACAGGAAACAGCTGTTTTGGGATATTTATTCAGATTTTAAAAATATTTATACAATACGAGTATTTGGGTTTCACAGATATAAGAATGGGTGCAATGAGCATACTTGGTTTTCAATACGAGTATTTTAATTTGTATAATCGAGACGGAACGGAAAGACTATATATACGAGTATGATCTATCTATATCTATATACAGAGATGTTTCTAAATATGATTTAAACATAATAACGGTATCATGACAAAGTCAATAACTTATACGGCAAGAATCATTGCATCTACTGCTACATTGAAACCTATATTCAATTCAACAAAACCAATTCCTAAAAGTATTTATACTTCAAAATAATATGTATGATTGTGTGTACCATTCAGAGCATCATCAGAATTACTATTGGTATAGTGTAATAGAAACAACACAGTAACTTGATTATTAATATGCAAAATTGAGCCAATAACTTCATACAATATACAATGCATTACAAAAAAACCTGAAAACTCTGAACAACATAAAGTATAATATACTACTAAGATCCTGACAAAAATAAAGCAACAGTGCCAACTTGATTAGTAGTAAATATATATTGCGTTAACATAATATAGTTTATTAGGGAACTCAAATTTGTGTGAAACAGAGAGAGATTGTGATAGGGAAAATATGACACAAAAATTAATTGATTAACACAATATTTCAAACACAATAAAATAACACGCCAAATGATTAGTAATCAATTATGAATATTAGCATTATATAAACAAATTGTATAGTTGAAAACACCTGATACAGAGATTCAAATGGTTTGAAAAATAATAACAAAAAACACGGTACGCTTAACACACCAAATTAACATTTTTTTCTGTTCACCTCGCCTAAGATACAAAATACAAAATATTTACAAATAATACATAATATTACAGTAAAAGTATAATTAATGTGTACTTTTAATAACCAACTACATTACTACGAGTGACTAGATATGGACGTAAAATTTAGATGTATTGTGCTTTTACGTAAATCTGAAACCGTTGTTTAGTTGATTGAAAATGTTTTAAAAAGAAGAAAATGGTTTTCCGGTTTTTTATTCACATAAAAGATAATTATGATAACAAAAAACAGTTGATAAAACTACATACTCAACAATAGTAATAAAAATACTACAGCGCTAAAAACAAACGTCAACGTGCGCAAATAAAAGTGGACAAACTCTCAATCCATATCTTCACTGCAATTAAAACAAAAAGATTCGTGCATTTCGTGGCAATCTGATATACTGAGATTACCTGTAACTAATTAAAAACATAAGATTGTTACCACTTTTCAACATCCGAGGTAAAAAGTTACCAACCAGTAATAACACAAGATTACTGTTCGTATCATTGTAAGTATGAAAAATTAGAATTTCTTTTTTGTCTTAGATCAGATATATCTAATCTCACTGTATTTAGATCAGTGATATATATTCTCACTGTATTTAGTTCAGTGATATCTATTCTCACTGTATTTAGATCAGAGATTTCTATTCTCACTATATTTAGATTAGAGATATATAATCTCATTTTAGTTAGATCAGATATAACTAATCTCACTGTATTTAGATCAGAGATATCTAATCTCACTGTATTTGGATCAGAGATATCTATTCTCAGTATATTTAGATCAGAGATATCTAATCTCACTGTATTTAGATCAGATATATCTAATCTCACTGTATTTAGATCAGTGATATATATTCTCACTGTATTTAGTTCAGTGATATCTATTCTCACTGTATTTAGATCAGAGATTTCTATTCTCACTATATTTAGATTAGAGATATATAATCTCATTTTAGTTAGATCAGATATAACTAATCTCACTGTATTTAGATCAGAGATATCTAATCTCACTGTATTTGGATCAGAGATATCTATTCTCAGTATATTTAGATCAGATATATCTAATCTCACTGTACTTAGATCAGGTATTAACAAATTTCCCCTTGAGTAGTTCCACTGTATAAAAAATTATGATCGGGTGATCTCTTAATCCGATCCTAAGGGCAGAAAATCAGATTTTAAACTTCCACCTTTCTCACGCTATTCTGGGACGCGATGTACTCTTTAATAGCTTTGTCCGGCACTGGCATTCTATTATTGGTGTCCTCGTCGTTGTGCATGTGCACGAGGTGATCGCTGACCACTTCTAGCATGTTTGAACTGCGACTGGTTATTTTCGGCATGCCATAGTCCGTGCCAAACAGAGCGGCCATGTCGTCGGGTGTGCGACCTTTGGTCTCGGGTAGTTTGATAAATAGAAACACGAATGAGGCGGCCAAGCATAGTAGGAACGGTACGAAACACCAGTTGCCCATGAATACCTGTGAGGTAGCGGTATTGCATTTAGGTATTTTGTTAATACATTAACTACGTGAAGGCTGGAACAGGAAAAGTGAAAGTAGAATTTGTGAACTGTGAACACTATATAGAATAGATGTGAACGTATATTATATATACTATACTATACTATAATATAGATCATATACTATATATACTATACTATATGATAGACGTGAACACTATATATGATGTATGTGAACACGATACAGTATGTGAGAAGCATGTATGTGAATTCTAGTCATATGATGCGAATGCAATAAAAGACACAAGGGAAACTATGCAATATGCGAACACTATACAGTATGTGAGAAGCCTGTATGTGAATTCTAGTCATATGATGCGAATGCAATAAAAGACACAAGGGAAACTATGCAATATGCGAACACTATACAGTATGTGTGAAGCATGTAAGTGAATTCTAGTCATATGATGTGAATGCAATAAAAGACACAGGGGAAACTATGCAATATGCGAACACGATACAGTATGTGTGAAGCATGTATGTGAATTCTAGTTATATGATGTGAATGCAATAAAAGACACAAGGGAGCTATGCAATATGTGAACACTATACAGTATGTGAGAAGCCTGTATGTGAATTCTAGTCATATGATGTGAATGCAATAAAAGACACAGGGGAAACTATGCAATATGCGAACACGATACAGTATGTGTGAAGCATGTATGTGAATTCTAGTTATATGATGTGAATGCAATAAAAGACACAAGGGAGCTATGCAATATGTGAACACTATACAGTATGTGAGAAGCCTGTATGTGAATTCTAGTCATATGATGTGAATGCAATAAAAGACACAGGGGAAACTATGCAATATGCGAACACGATACAGTATGTGTGAAGCATGTATGTGAATTCTAGTTATATGGTGTGAATGCAATAAAAGACACAAGGGAGCTATGCAATATGTGAACACTCACGGCCATAAATGGGAACAGCAATCCCACAAAGAGATTTCCCAGCCAATTGCCAAAAGCGGCCAGAGCCATGGCGGCAGGCCTTGGCCCAGTCAGGAACAGCTCGGAGCCGAGAAACTGCGGAATGCAGCCCAGGCCGCTAGCGAACATGACAACAAAACTAACCAATGATATCACGGCAACGTAGGCCATCCAATCCGCATCGAAGTGAGTCATAGCATTTAGGGCCACGGTCAGTAGGCAGGCGGCGATGAACATGCCAACGTGCGATACTAATAGTAGTAGCTTGCGACCAAACTTTTCAACTAGTGCAACCTGCAGTAGATTAGAATTCAATTTTTATACTTCGATAATATGATAGTACTTTTTATTACTTCCAACTGGTTACTAATTGTTTGTATTTAACTTATCGCTTTACTATCCAATATGTGTTTTATTACTTTGTACTTTGTGAAATTCGTTTACTAATTCGTATTTTTTTTTTTTTAGAATTTGTTTTACTTTAGATGCACTCAAATTTAATGCACTCTGATAAACAATATTTTAACAAAAATGGTACCTTAAAAACGGTTTTTAAGCACTGAAGATGACTCGATTTAAAAAACATATTTTCGCATCATTAATCATTAGCGCTTAAGAATAATTTCAAAATTCAAAAAAAACACGATCATTGCAATCATTGCACTACTAAAAGTAGGATGATAAATTACCATTAGATTTTCACCTTTATTTTTTGTTTTTTTCTCTTTCTTAAAAAACAGCTGACAAAAACACAATGCTTACACAACAGAAAAAGAAATTGTGCGAGTCCTGTCAATCAAATGAGGTCAGCAGCTTGGAGAAAAAAAAGATTGCCACAAACTTAGCCCAGTCTTAGCCTCAGTGTCCAGAAAGACAAGAGTTATTTATCAGTAACCATTTTGCACAGAAAAATAGCCCCAGTATTGCTCTATACACAATTGACCCACTGCGCCATAGGCTGTATATCTCACACTTGTATAACTATAAATACTCCGCAACAGGGCACATACACAGATATGAGCTGCATCTTTTGTATCTATTAGAGCTGAATACTTGAAATTTACACTGACGCAAAACTGTTCTATTCTTTTTTTCTTGCGCTGTGTCCAATGGCCCTCAAGCAAGCTGTAAAATTGGTGGTAATTCTAGCTGCAAATATTGCGACAGACAATAAAACTATGAAACTGTATGAACTGAATGAATAAATGCACTTTTATACTTGAGAATCTCCTTATTTGAGGTGAAGTTGCCTATGAAAAAGTACATAATTAATTAATTAGTAAATCATCATGTTCCATTGCGAATCAATAATTATAGCTTTAATAATTTATTACTTAATCAATAATTACTTAATGTTCTTAATTTATGAATGAACGCAAAATTAAACCGATACAAACCGTTTATGGTCTTACCAACGATTAAGGGACACAACAAACTCTAAATTTCTGAAAGAAAACGTTAAGAACTTACAGTATAACACTTAGTGACACACTTAGTTGACAAACAGTACAACAAATATAATAAAAAGTTTATATAATGTTTAGCATGTTGCCAAGTGGGATTAAAGCACACATAAGAATACAATAGGTAGCTAGCTAGATATTAACGAGTTAAAAGAAAGCATCCAAGCCGTAATTAAATTATTTAATTAAAGATTAGAAAAATTACACATTTAAAACAAAATAGGGATCGAGGAAGGTACAATTTAGTTTTGATTAGAGGGACACGTGTTTAGTATTGGTTGAGGGTTAGAAAAAGTGAGATTTAGTCCCAATTAGGGGATTAGAGAAAGTGAGATACAGCCCCTATTAGGGGATTAGAGAAAGAGGGATACAGCCCTAATTAGGGGATTAGAGAAAGTGAGATACAACCCCAATTAGGGGATTAGAGAAAGAGGGATACAGCCCCAATTAGGGGATTAGAGAAAGTGAGATACAGCCCCAATTAGGGGATTAGAGAAAGAGGGATACAGCCCCAATTAGGGGATTAGAGAAAGTGAGATACAGCCCCAATTAGAGGATTAGAGAAAGAGGGATACAGCCCCAGTTAGGGGATTAGAGAAAGTGAGATACAGCCCCAATTAGAGGATTAGAGAAAAAGGGATACAGCCCTAATTAGGGCATTAGAGAAAGTGAGATACAACCCCAATTAGGGGATTAGAGAAAGTGAGATTTAGTCCCAATAATGGATTAAAGAAAGTGGGATTCAGTCCCAATTAGGGGATTAGAGAAAGTTGGATTCAGCCCAAACTAAGGGATTAGAGAAAGTGGGATTTAGTCCCAATTATGAATTAGATAAATTGGAATTCAGTCCCAATAGGGATTAGAGAAAGTAGAATTTAGTCCCCATTTAGGATTAGGGAAATAGGGAGGTGATACTAATTAAGGATTTGAAGATTTTGGTCATACTCGGCTTCACTTTTCTACATTTCTACATAGCACCAATCAGAGCATGCCAAACATTGATAGAGAAAAAAACTGATATGAGAAAATAATGAGCAAATGCTACTTACCGACACACCAGTCATAGCCACATTGATCGCGCCAATAGCAATAACAGCGTATTGAATAGCATCAAGAGGAATGCCGGACCGTTTCAACACATTGTGACTATAGTAGAAAGCTACGTTAATGCCGGACAACTGCTGGGCAAGATTAACCCCAACCACTAGCAGCAGGGGTAAACGGAAGTTCTTCTCCTTCAGAATCATGCCGATAGTCCAAGGAGGTTGCAGTTCAGCGCGCCTGCGATCCATCCGCAATTCTAGCATAGCAGCGGAGACGTGCTCATTTTTGCGAAGCTTCTTCAACGCTTTCTCCGCGGCAATTTCGTCATTTAATTGTACCACTAAGTAGCGCGGCGAGTCCGGTATGAATGGCACTACGGCCAGGCAGAATAGGCAGGGAGCGGAGACAAGGGCGCACAGGTAAGGCCAGGTGTCGGATTGGCCTAGCAGTTGGCTGAGGCCAAGCAGCTGCGATACCAGGATGCCAACAGTGAGCATAAGCTGGTGCAGGACGCCCATAGCGCCGCGAATGTTCACAGGAGCGATTTCGGTTAAGAATAGAGGAGATAGGCCGGAGCCCGCGCCTGGTAATTAGGTCATAAATTATAGGGGAATTTATAATATAGATGGGTCAGCTTCAGTAGTAGAAATATATTCGAAGTATTTCATGCGCTGTGAGAACCTATAAATTAGCAAATTGAGGAACCTGTAGTAAGGAAAAAACCTGTAGATTTTTTACTTGAAAGCAGGGGGCAATTAGATTTTGAAAAGCAATAATTTAATAAATAACTCTGATCATTCAGACGGACATGGGCGAGTGAAAACAGGCAGGTAGGACACAGACAGACACACAGGCAGACAGACAGACAGACAGACAGATAGGCAGACATAGACAGACATAGACAGACATAGACAGACAGACAGACAGACAGACAGACAGACAGACAGACAGACAGACAGACAGGCAAGACAAAAAGACAGACAGACAGACAGGCAGGCAGACAGACAGACAGACAGACAGACAGGACAGGCAGACAGACAGACAGACAGACAGACAGACAGACAGGCAGACAGACAGGACAGGCAGACAGACAGACAGACAGACAGACAGACAGACAGACAGACAGACACACAGACAGACAGACAGACAGACAGACAGACAGGAAAGACAGACACAAACAGACATACACACACACACACAGACACATACAGACAGACAGGCAGACTAAAAACAGAAACTACAACATTGTAGCTGTACAAGTAAACTCCCGTTAGAAAGCCAATAAGCTAGGACAAGACGGGCGACGGCATTTGGCTAAAGGCAGAAAACTTAACGACAGCAGATCAGACAGTCAGGCGGAGAAATAAGACCCACAAACTCCTTCCAATCCACACAAAAGTACAGACGGACAAGCAACTAACAGACGAAACGGCATGCTGTGAGAAAATATAGATGGCGTATTACAAATATATTGTTATTAAAGTACAAAAAGACATGGCTAAAAGATAAATCATTCCTCCAAAATAGATGGAATTTTTCATCAGTAAACTAAGCTAACTAGAATCAAGCATTGCTAATTAAGTGTATGTAACTTGGATTGTTATCTTAATGGTACAGGAAGGGCAGACAAAGCAGTTACTCGTAAGTGTAGGAAATTACACAATAAACCCCATCGTCGAAAACTGTCATAGGGTTCTTTTTTAGTGAAATTTTTACCATTTTGATGGATTACTTTTCCAAAATAGCACGACATTAGTATCTGCCCATTTGTCACTGAAGTTAATGATTGAACCGATTAAATTAAAAATCCCCATTTGCTGGCATAGAACTGCACTTGACAAGACCAATAAAGCTAATCATAGTTCTGTGGCCAGAGTATTTTGCTTTGTAATTCTTTACTTGATTGTATTCTAACCAGTAATAGAGTCATAAAAAGCTTGCTTTGCTTGCAGTCTGTGGGAGAGTGCAGCTGGGTACTCAGGGCAATAAATTGATTGGCTTTACGAGTAGTATCGTCTATGGCCTAGTGCAGTTATAAGCCAGAGGCTGCTGCTCGATTGAAAGCAGTGGGCACTAATCAATCTCAGCTTGGACCCGGCCATAGACTACAGAATAGTGTTTACATCTCACTTGCACTGGTGCAATAGTCTATGGTCTAGCTGTTTATTTCATTTATTTGTTTTCGCACGGTCACACTTAAATCAGAATCTACAGTGTAAAAGAGCTATTCCTTTTGTCATGCTATATGGAACTGGGGACATCTAAAACGGAACGGCCCATGGGGTTCTATGGCCCAGCGCTTGAATCAAGTCGAGACAGTAAGCCATAGACAACTTAATTTGTCATGCAATATGGAACGATGAGCCAAAATAGAAGAAACGGTTTGAGCTTTTCACAGAGACAAGATGCTTTTCTTTTCTAACGATTCGTCGCGCTAAGTTAATAAAAAAACTCGAATAAATGGCGCCCTCCGATTTTCCCATTAACGCCCTTAAAGCATGGGTATTAATGTATTGGTTTTGTCAGCCTAACTGAGAATAAAGCCATCCAAAGTGAGAATCCTGCCTACGCTGACTGCGAAGGGCCTGGCTGCGTGCAGCCTTAGTCTATGGGCCATAGACTATAAAGGATTAGCAAAGTGATAAAAAGCCATCCAATGTGAGAATCCTGCCTACGCTGAATACGAAGGGCCTAGCTGCGTCCAGCCTAGCCTATGAGCCATAGACTATAAAGGATAAGCTAGGATTGGCTAGTCATATGGCTCAGAAGCTCAGAAGGTATAAAAATAAAAGAATACGACGCATAGACCAATCGATTCTCACATTGGATGGCTTTTTATCACTTTGCTTGTCCTATTGTCTATGGCCCATAGACTAAGGCTGCACGCAGCTAGGCCCTTCGCAGTCAGCGTAGGCAGGGTTCTCATTTTGGGTGGCTTTATTCTCAGTTAGGCTGACAAAAGCAATACTATTAGTATGCTAAAAATGAGATGTTTCTATTTAGGCTTTGGCCACGCTTATGGGACTCGGCTTCTATGGCAGACCTCGTTATTTCTCGCTAGCATAGACTCCGTTCAAACCGGACCAAATCAAACTAGCAGCGATCTATCCCATTATCCTACGAAATGCTCTTATCAGCTTCTAGGCATCTATAGCAACACTCAATTACGAGCTTAATGTAGTTTGGCTCTCGGTTTTCTTGTCAAGGCAGTTAATAATAGTACATTCCAGAACTTTTTAAAGGCTTCCAAACGATGCCAGTAGCAAAATCGTGTTAGAAAGAAACACAGTTTATCAGATAGGACTTCTAGTTCATTACTGCGCCTAAAACGAAGAAGCCAAAAAATGATTTATTTTAAAATTGATCCAACAACAAACTCGCATTGATTTTGTCCGACTTGAATGTTACTAGCTTATCTATATGTTTTCACTAAGCGATGAGAAAGTCAGATTCGAGTATAACTTTACTAACGCACGCAACCCTGCGACTCTAACTCTTACAAAAGCGAATGCAGGAAAACTGATTCAAATGCATTTAGATAGATAGAAATATAACACCCAGTTAGGGTATCGGTTTCAAACAAATCTGCTTTCGAGTGTAGAAAGCGTGCCTGAACGAACTACAGCTTCCCCTAAGTCTTCGCACATAGAAGACCTGCGCCGCCTCCGCATGCTTTTTTTAGCTGAACGCATCGACCGAAGCCGACCGAGTGGGGACGGGCAAAGAGGGTGTGCGAGGACAGGGAGAGGACACGATAGACGAAAGGAAAAGGCGTGGCCTAGAGAAAAAGTGGGAAGAGGGGGGGGCAAAGCCCAACCAGAAGGGAGAGAGAGGATTAGGGAGTCCTCTAACACGGGCCCACGGACACACACAAGTGCACACAGTCACGTGCTGTCGACGAAAGCGAGAAAATCCCGCACCATCATTATCCCAAACTAGTTTCTATTCCCACATTTTTGCCAAACTGTAGTTCACTCTACTATATCCTTAACTTGCTTAGCGCATATACATGTATGCAAGCAGATAGATAGAAAAAAGAAGCCTCAAAACCAGAGGCTATAATAATAAGGTTGTATTACCTAACCTAAGCCATTGTATAATGACTGACTAGATTCTTTCTGGTTAAGAGTGCAATGGGCCCACAGAGAAATGCACATGGAGAAAGAGAGAGAGAATGAAAGATGAGAATAAAAGATGGGGTGGGGCAGTTAGTTAAAGAAAAAAGCTTTTGTTCTGTGCGCTAAAGAATCGCTTCAGTCAAGACACAGAGTAGAATAGGACAATATATATATATTAACATAAAGATGGTGTGGCCTCCCGGCCTCCCGATGTAGACATTATTACCCCGTGGACGTTGCGCAGCGAAGCGTTTACAGCGACTATAGGGTGAACAAAATCTCGAGAGGCAAGGCTACAAAGGCAGACAGACAGAGATAAAGTAGACAGTGCATCAGACACACCCGCGCCACTTAAACGCACAAAAGAAAAACGAGTGCCAACGGTTTCAAAAATAAATATATTAATGACGATTATAATAAATGGGCGAGATTTTTATGTTCAAAAAGGAAGCCATATAAGAAAGAGGCATTCATTCAAAGCTCTATTCTGTGAAAGGGGGATTTTTCCCCTTATACAGAAAACTATATAGATTTGACATGCACGCTTCACGCACAGAGCTGTCAATCAGCTCAGTATTATAATAATAGGACTTACCGCACCCGAACCCGGAGATCAGTCTAGCCAAGAATAGCATCTCCATTGAATTGGCTACCTTGCACAGGGCATAGAATACAGAACTTAGTGCCACAAATGCTAGAAACACGTAGGCAGCCTTTTTCCTGTTTAAATTGTTCAATTATCATTAATTAATTGAGAGTTCATTAGGGCTAGCACAGAGTGAGGATTCGGAGATATAATTGCAACGGAAAAGGCCTAGGCGACGAAGAGAGAGCTTCATCAGTAATTAGATCGAATCCCTGCGCTGGCCTAGCAACAGGAAATAAATTAGACATCCTTGACTAATCCTCAAAAAAGCAGGAGATTAATCTTTTCCGAAACCTGCAGAACTGAAGCCTTATTATAATTAAACAGATTTCATTAGCGCTGCAATATGAATTTGAATTACTGTTTGACTTGTAGAAAACTCTGCTAGCAATAAAAAAGGGTAAAATGTCATCTGCAGATTTTATCCGTCAAAAAACCGATTTAGGCGTAAAAATAAGCTTTGAACACAGGCGAGTGATGGGGCAGAGCAGCTTAACGGTAAAAGCATCTGACTATCCCACAACGACAGGGAGGGGTGGGCTAACGCCCCCGACTGCTGGCAATCCCGAGCGACTGTCCCCTGTCCTTCCTCCGCCCTCCGCAGGGCCCAGCTTGGACTCAGCCGCAGGGACATCAGGGTGGTGATCATGGCCCTCTTGGGACATGGCTGTTTTGCCAGGCTTCATCACTTCCAGGGAAAAAACCGTAGCGAGGAATGCCCTTTCTGCCTCTCCGGTGTCGAGAATGCGGAGCACTTTATCTGCGAATGCCCCGTATTTAATCAGAACAGGCACACCTACCTCGGCCCAAATCTGGACCTCCCCAATATTTTCAGGCCCTATAATCTCTGCTAGCTCGTCCGCTACCTAAAAACTACCGGACGAGCGACCATCTACCACCTGGACTGTCCGGAGGGGGACCACCGGATCTCCCTGCTTGACACCGCAGCACTAGCTGCCTGTGGTCGCCAGGGGTTAGCGAAATTGGCGACAACGCCTCCTCGCCGCATCCGGATGCCCGGATCCCCTGCAGCTGAGTCAAAAAAGTCCCACCACGATTCACACCCATCAGGGTTAGCCACAAGGCCTGAGCATGTCGAACAGGAGTCCATTGGAATTGTAAGCTAATTAATAAAGATGGCACAAAACATAGCATCACTCGCCTGCCAAGTCTATCCGAAATCAAACCAAACGACAGCGAACCAGCCATGCCGCCTATAAGATAGATCGATACAACAAGCGACCACATCAATTCCAACGAAGCTCTAGTTGGCACATCGCCATATCGTTCAACGTAGCTATCGTTAAGAAACTCTTTAACGTGCAGCTCTTGCGGATTGAGCACGCCAGTGTTGAATCCATGCGGCAGAGACAGACCCAATGAGATACCGAATGCCGATACGGCTAACACGCCATTCAAATTGCCAGTCTGCTCTTTCTTAATCTCCTGATATTGTTCGTAGGTTTTATCTTTCTCTTCAACTGATAGTTTAGAGACTAGAGGGCTGTCCTCGCCAGGGTGAGTGTTGGCAGCCTGAGTCAGTTCAATTGATGGCACTGGAGCCCGGCGCAATGGTTGAGACTGGTCTGGTCCATTTTTGTCCATTGTACAAATAGGATATAGAACAATTTTGTTGTATCGTTTGGGACGATGGTTGAGATTGAAATCTCTGAATGAGTGAAACGGAGTTAAGCATATACATAGATGACAGCGTGTACACTTTATACTGACAAACTGTACATTCTTTTTTATCAAAGAATGAGCTAAGCTGGCTTTTCTATTGGTTAGCTGTTGAAAAAAATTATAAAGCAGTCTAGGATTGGATGGTGGGGATAAAATGAATCATAGTACTGGTGTGTCTAGAGACTACTTCCAGCAGTATACATAGCAGCATGGATATAACTATTTAAATTTTGTATACAACTATCTTTCTAATGGCTAGGGTCTTAAAGCTAGTCTAATAGTAAACTTGGTTGTAGAATTTTTTTGTAATCAACAGGCTACCAAAGATTCTCTGTAGCAAAGAGACTATCAGAAAATACATGCCCAACACCTGGCTGACCCTCCAATTGGGTCACATGGAGAGTAAGAGGTCTGGCCAAGGTAGGTCACAAAAATTCAAACTTAAAAGACATTTTAACTGTCTAATAAGTAATAATTAGATGATGAGGCATTAAGCACTAATACTATAGTCATAGTTACTCCTACCGTTTACCTAAAATTAATAATAGATAATAGAAATGCATTTTTAACTTGTACCTATTATGTTATTGCCTATGTCTATTAGTACTTCAATAGCTAATATTTTTGTAGTAAAGTTGCAACTTGCAAGTCTGATGATAAGCAAAATTAAAAATGTGAGCGCTATCATTTTTTGTTATGCAACATATTTTGCCTTGCATCAGGCATCCTCATGCTTTTAAAATTTAGTTATAATTTATTTGTTTATTTACTTATATTTAGCAATTTAGACAAGAATGGGTCAATAAAAGTCAGAAATTGTATATAAATTAACAATAGATTGCATAGTCCAACAGAGAACTCACTGAGTTGCAATGAGGGGGAAAGATAAAGAGAAAGAGAGAGAGAGAAAGAGAGAGAGAGAGAGAGAGAGAGAGAGAGAGAGAGAGAGAGAGAGAGAGAAAGAGAGAGAGAGGAGAAAGAGAGAGAAAGAGAGAGAGAGAGAGAGAGAGAGAGAGAGAGAGAGAGAGAGAGAGAGAGAGAGAGAGAGAGAGAAAGAGAGAGAGGAGAAAGAGAGAGAGAAGCACAAGTATATACCTAGAATACACATAGGGCACTAGAACCATGATTGGAAAGTTGCTTATGGCTCATTCCATATAAGATGGACATTTTTGGAAAATAGAAAAAAGTCAATATTTTTGCTTGCCATTGCCTTATCAGCCAATTTTTTTACCAAATGTTTTTTATGTGTAATATCTACAATCTAAGAATAAATGAATGATAAAATGTTAGATTAGTATGCTATCAAGTGGCAAAAAGTCATTTTTGTAAAAATTTAGACATTTTTCTAAGCAAAAGACATCATTAAGTTTGTGTACCTTTTAAAAACAAATAGAAAGCTTTGGAAGGTTGAAACAAACTATAGATAAAAGTATAGTACTTGCATCATCAGATAAAAGTATTGGTGACCAAATAATCTATTATATTTTTAATATATTGGTACCTCAAAGTTACTGAATTGACAGAAAAAAAATATGTTACAACCATAATGTTACGACCATAAGGCTGCCTTTTCTTTTGTATCTTTGTTGCCTTTTTGAGTTTATATATTCTACAAAAAGAGTATGATTACTAAAGATGTTCTTAGTCAAATTTTAAAAAATGTATTGCAAAATATCAAAAATAAAAATGTTATAAGACTTTTACCTTTTAGTTTCTATATGTCAAAAATCCTGTTGTTACGACCATAAGTGCCATTCAAGGTTTAATAGCATCTATACTAATGATGATATCTACATGAAACTATAAAAATATTTTTGACAAAATTATCTTTCATTTAAAATATTGGTTTAGTATATTCTATTATTATATTTCATTTTATAAGTAAAAATAGCCTGTCATGTTACAACCATGCTTATATGGAATGAGCCTTATTTAGAATTTGTTTACGTGATTTTATGTACAGGGCCTCAAGCACTTTTGAGTACAAATGAGTATAGACTAAAAGTGCTTGAGGCCTTATATATAAAATCGCATGAACCAATTCTAAATAAGCTAAACTAAGTGACCAATATTGCTAAACTAGTATCATTACTAGACTAGATTACTAGACTAGACTTTAGCATTTAAGTAGGCCTATAAACAAATTCTCTTATTTCTAAACAATTTTTTATATTTATGTCTATTGACAAATTGATTTATATTATTGATTTATACTGATTTATAATAACCATGTGATTTATTTTTTGACCAAAAATGTAACTTACCTATGAAAAAACTTTGCAATAATATAATTTTGGATAAATGACATTAGTCACTATTACTATATTATTAAAACTAAATGCTTTGTCATCTAATTAGTACTTTGTCTATTTATAAGTAGGCATTTTTGCAACTTAACTTTACTCTCACTAGCTAGCTAGATCAGCCAGGTATTGCATATATATGGTTGCTACCTATATTTATACTTATATATAAACACACCTAACACCCAAACCTAGCCTACTTGGCTAGGTGGCAAAAGGTCTAATCAAGGTAAATTCAAAAATTGAATTATTTAATATTGAAAAAAAACAACCCAAAAAATGAAAATACTTGCATTAACAAAAATGACAAAATAGTAAAATTAGTTTTGCATATTCAACTATTTCTTTAGAAAATCATAACTTTTGGCAATTGTCAATAGGCATAAAGGTTAGACAAGATCTTCATTATCAATACATATACATAACTGCTAGTTGATCTGACCAATATAGGCACTATAAATTGTGATAGACTAGGGATAAATTGCAAAAATGCCTAACCAAAAAGAATATAAAAATAGTACTAACTAAATGATGAGACATTTAGCCTTAATAAGACTATCAGAGTTATTTCTACCATTTACCTAGTTGTATATGCATGCACATAAGTAAGTTTATTCTTTTTTGTCTTGCATAGGAGTGTCCAAGCCACTTATTCTAATATGGCTATGTAGATATAGCCCTTTGAAATAATTTATAGCGTGATGCCTATAAGTTTTTAGTGATTTGATTCCAATATTGCAATAGGGATTAGACAATTAAACAACTATGTATACAATTATGATAAATTAGATTATAAAGATTATAAAAAATGACAAGAGTGCAAAAGTTGAAAATTTATAGGGCCTAGGCACTAGGCTTACTCCTGTCTCAATCATTAAGATATCTATTAGTAGAGATAGAAGGAATATCAGATTTTACCAACTTGCTGAATAATGAATACTGAATAGTAGGACATAGGCCTATTTTTTAAAGCTACATTTGATTTCCTTAAAATGAATAACTCATACATTTTGATTTTTAAAATATACAAACTATCTTAATTACACATTTTAACTATGCATATTTTAATAAATATACACTAATAAGAATGGAGTAGTTATAGACACAATGCTATTCATACAGCTTTAAGGCTCTAGCCAAAGTCATTATATGACTCATTTAAGATTGTCATATATAGGTTATGAAAAAACAACTAAATCATCTAAATTGCTTATTGACTCAGAATGCTTGGACAGTATTTACACTTTTTGGTGCCTGCATTTTGGTGCCCCAGTTTGTTTTTTTATGCCTAGGCTAAAGTAGGCTATATTAATTAGAATTAACATTAAAATATAGAAAATGAGCCCTAATTTAGCATTAGGGCCTAAGTGCTTTGTAGTACTTATTTGTTAAAAAAACTAAGGTATTATTCATTTTGTTAAGTTGACTTGATGTTTTAATTAAAAAATGTTTTTATTTCATTTGAATTTCTTTTGATTTGATTTCTCAAGAAATAAAACAGGATCAATATTAAAATAGATTTGTCACAACACTTGTTCATAATTTCAAATCAAAACTATATTTGGTTTCCATGCATTTCGGTTCCTGTGCTTTTTGGTGCCTGGCATTTCAGTGCCCTAGATTGCCTTTCAATGCCCTAGTTTATATTACGCCAAAATGATGATAATAAAAAAGAAATCCTATAACAAATATAATAAAAACTTTACAAAATGTTTGATATTTTTAATAAAAGCAGTATTAATTTTGTTAAACTGGCACATTTCTTTAAATTGGAAAAATCCGTTCAATTTAATTGCATACATTTGCTGTATCCTGTATACACAATATAAGCTGGCTGCACTCAGCAAGCGTGCTAGTGCTATGAAGACTTAGTTAGGAAACTTAAAATCCATCAACAATGCTACATATAGTTTTGATCGAAATTATGAAATGTGACAAGTCTATATGTATTTTAGTTAGTATTGATTTTTTGTATCATCTAATCATGTTTTATTTCATAAAACTGCCTAGGAAATAAAGCAAGTATTATTTAATGAACTGAAATCTTTTTGGGCATAACTATTGGACCATAATCTATAAGATTTTATTACAAGCGCATTTGGGGCATTAGTTTAAAATTTTGATGTAGCTGAGACGCGCAGCTATAGCGACATGGAAGTAAATCTAATAGAGTAGGCCTAATTGAAAACCATTTTTTGAATTCATTAAAACAGCAGGTCAGCTTAACTAAATGAATAATACCTTATTTTTTAAAGTAAATAAGTACCGCAAAGACAAAGCACTTACTGCTGAATTAGAGCTCAATTTCTATATTTTGTGTCCAATTCTAATGTATAATTTGGGCACCGAAACTGAAATGATGGGCACCGAAAAGCACGGGCACTGAAAAGGGTGGATACCCTATTTTTAGGGCCTAGCATTGTTGATAAATTATATTTTTCCTAAATAACTATTCTTAGCATACATGCTAAGTTGAGCCTTGCAATTGTAATAGGCCTATAATACAAGATATAGCAAATACATGCAATTAAATTCACTAGATTTTTCAAAATTTAGGAATCATTCTAGGCCTAGTTTAACAAAATGGATACTGTCTTCATTGACATTAGAAATCATAAATGTTTTGTAAAGTTTTTATTATATTTGCTATAAGATTGCATTTTATTATTATTTTGCTGTCATAAACTAGGGTACCAAAAAGCAATCTGGTCTAGGATACCAAAATGCTAGGCACTGAAAAACATGGGTATTGAAATCAAAATGCATAAAAACCAGTTGGACAATGCTGCATTCACTGAATTGTTATATTTGGCCCTATATTCATAGGCTGTGCAAGGCACATCCACTATGTCCAGGCCCTATAAATTAGACCTAGACCTAATGTTAAGCTCACATGTATACATGTACCCATTGCTTTAAATTTTGGCAATAAAAAGGGACTGTTGAATTTCAGATGTAGAATAGGCCTATTAGTATTAACAAAATAACTATAAGTCTAATGCATTAGGCCTATGAACTTGTAATTCCAACACATGTATTGATTGTCACCCTTGCCCCTTTTGACTGTTGCCTTTTTTATCTGTTGCCCTTTTGACCTGGGTATCCACGCTTTTTGGTGCCTGTGCTTTTTGGTGCCAGGCATTTTGGTGCCTCATTTTGCTTTTTGGTCGATCTTGCTGTTTGCTGTTATCGAATTTGATTTTTCTTCTTTTTCAAAGAAGTTTTCCTCTTTATTTTGCAGTGCAATGTTTTCACAGTTCATCTATAATGCTTGCTATAGCTCATTGAGCCCTGTTATCTATGCTTCAATTTTTTATGCAGTTAGTTGACTGTTATCACTGTCACTGTTACCAAAAAGCTCGTAGTTTACAGAATAATAATACAAATTATACTTTTTTGTAATTCATCTTCTGCTGTTACCTTGTGTGCCATTATATTAAAACACGTGATTATATTGTCCATATACTAAAAATAGTTTGTCTTACATAATCTTACCCCAGTCTAACCTGTATCTCACCCCAGTTTAACCTCTTATCTCACCCTAGTCTCCCCACATCCCTTTACTCCTTTCAATATTTGTAACTTGCACAATAATTGAATTTACTGGTTTTTCTATAACAAGCTATAGTGTACTGGCACAAAATGGTATGTCTGTATGATCTGTGTGATTCATTCTGTGCACTTGTCTGTTATTTTATACTAGAGCTCGAGTAAAATTGAACCAATAGTACATTTACCATCTAGCAAAGAATCATTTTAAGCTATTCTATTTGTATATGATAGTTTTTATGGCTTAGAAATTTTTAGCAAGACATTATCAATCAGCAGCAGATAGATTAAATTGCATTTTACGACATGCTAGGGCCGCAAAAACTACATGAAAATGAATATGACATCAATACAACATTGCGACATACATACGATGTAAAAACGACGTACATACAATGTTGAAATGACATACATACGACGTTGAAATGATATAAATACAATGTTGAAACGATGTAGTAGGGCGGGGACAAACCACAACGTCGAAATGACATCGCAAAACAACGTCGTTTTGACATTGTTTTTCATAGTGGGTATATCTTAATATAACTTATCAATTACTGATTTGGTGTCATATTTCAAGTTTGGCACTGAAAAGCAAACTGGGGCACCGAAATGCCTGGCACTGAAAAGCATGGGCACCGAAATGCATGGAAACCTTGACCTGTACCCCCCAAAGACCTCACTTAATCATATTCTCTTACAACAAAATAGATATAGGGATAGGCCCTAATTATCTATATAAATAATAAGCCTAACGCATTGGTATACTGTTGCAACTTTTTTTGCTCCTTCGTTCCTAAAAAGTTAGGGGCCTATTCTATTTGATTTGCCTTAACTTCGGCAGTGTAAAAAAGCTAGGCCTATGTCTATGAGTCTATGAGTCTATGACCTATACAGCAGATTTTGTCAACTTTGCATATTATTATTGTTATTACTAAAGTAAAATTATTGAACATTATATACATTAGGGGCCTAGTAGAAGTAGTAAGAGTTTGCCTCATTCGAGAAGCCTGTTTGGCTTATATAAGTCAATGTAATTTAGAAAGTTTTTTGAAGTTTTCCATTTCCATGCCCGGAAAAAAAATATAAAACACCTAATTTGAAAGTTCCCTCGTTTTATAAAAAACGATACTATTAAAACAATATATATATGACCTTGAATCCTTAAGTTCTAATAATAAATTTTACAACTATTATAACTGATTTAACTAAGCAACAATGTATCATATGCTTTTATGTTACAAACAGTGTTGCGTATAGTTTTTACACGACATCTAGCTACGAACAATTTATACTTTCATGATTTGGATTGGCGTGCAATGCCGTGCATGATGTAGGCCTACGACTAGTAAACACTTGGCAAACAGCGCGTGTATCAACTGATATGATTTAGAATGTAAATACCTCTGTTTTACTGCTACGGCAACTGCTGCTGCTAGGCGTACTGGTACCTGTCATTATTGTCATAGACTTATCACTATCATCCTCCTATTATCAATATCACTTAGGCTAGGGCCGCTAGGCCTAATCCGCTATTCTAGTCTGGTACCTAGGTCAGGGTGCTAGCTAGGGCGATAGCCGCTAGCTAAGCCTAGCTAAGCCTAGTAATAGTAAGCCTACCAAAGGCGTCGTCTGGCGAGAGCAAGAGAACCCAAGGCCCCATTAGAAGATTAGGGGCCAAGGGCAAGTAAATAATATAAAACTTTTAATTTTAGTATTTATTTTTTAATAATTTAGAAAGTATTTACAAGTATATAAGTTAGACTGCAATGCATTTTGAAATTTCATGTTTTTTTGCCAAAAAAGTGCTCCTGTTTTGCAACCACTGCACAAATTGAGTTGATTGAGCTGTCAATTGATAGAAAACTTTTAGATCTATCAAATGAATGTACTTTTAAGTGCAGGGATTTTTAACTGAGCCATAAATTAATTGGAAAGACGGTTTTTTCAAAAGTGCTTCCCAGAGATCTCAAAATTCTGGTACATCTTACAAGATATGGCTTCATCATCTGAAGATCAAAGTTGTCAAATTAAATTTCCTACAAAATGGTATATAGTGCTTTGATTTATTTTGGCATCTTTATGCAGTTTTTGTGGTTTTTTTGGATAAAAATGCTCTCATTTTATTATTTTGCCACTTTCCTACAAAGCTTTATGAGTTTGGGCTTTAAAGCGGTGCAGTTGGATGCAAAATGCAAAATCTACAAGTGTCAAAAGTTTAGCTTTCCTATGATTCTGCAGTGCTGAGAAAATTGACAAAAATTGATTCTTCAAAAAATCATAACTTTCATATTATTGCTCATTATAATTTTGAGAACATGGTGCGTATAATCTGATTTCAAATTTCTATAGCATAGTTGCTTTACTACATTAGTTTAAAATGTTGCCATCTGATTTTGCTGCTTTCAGGTTGAAAAATCAATCAGAAATCAATGATTAGTGATTTTTGGCTGATTAGATGCCTGAAAAAGGATGATTAAAACTTTAAAAGAATAACAGATCAAAGGCAGACACTGCAATGGGTTGTACTATAATCTGGCTAAAATTAACCAAGTTTTTGAGTGTCTGCAACAAGTGCTCATATGTCAAAAATGATTGGAAAAAGACAATCGGATGACATTATTTTTATCTATAATGCCTGATTTCCCACATAATGAGGCATACTTGTGTGCAGTTTCTAGAGATTTGGTTCATTGGGTAAAAAACTATCAATAATAAACTGAAAACTTGATTTGTGACTCTTTTGTTATGAGTACTTCCAGGGGCTAAATAACTGGTAAATAGTAGAAATTTTGCACTGAAACCAATGCAAGGTATTCTAGACAGTTAATTTAACAAATTTCTTGAGTTTCATAACCATTCAATGTTTTTCTTAGGTAAAAACACATTTTTTGCACCAAAATTCATCAGATTAAGCTGCATACCACTTTGCATAATTTTCATTTGCATGCAATGCAATTGCTTGCATGGCTTTGGCATTGGGCTAAGTTAAGTTGATTAGAAAGGAAAGCAAGGAATAATTGTAAATACAATGTACACTCTTGTCCCTTCTAAGTAGGGGCCATGGCATGAAGGCAGGGGCCAGAGGGTTTTAATAGAGCTTCATTTGCTTTGTGCACAGACCAAAGAAAATTAGATCAATAAATGGGAGTCACGTGATTAGAACTTAGCATTAAATTTAGCTCTTTAACTGCACATTTGAACTGTAAGCCTAGTACAAAGTTTGGCGGGGCAAGCTCCAAGTCACTGTGTGTATAATCCCTTTCCTAGACCAAAAGGTGAGATATGGCTTATGAAGTAGCTATGCACAGTGTTTTGGAATGATTTTATTTATAGCTTTTTTAGCAACCCCATTGGAGAAAAGGCTTGGGGTATCTTATGCCAGTTTACTATACTATCTAATTGAGAGTACAAGTATTATGTCCCACAAAACTGGCCTGACTTTCTAAGCACTTAAGTTGATGCTAATTGCTAAGAGGATCTTGCACCAAATCATCATTGGGTATAACCCTGTTACAATCTGTAGACTTTAGGCAGACTTAGGTAGACTTCAAAGGATTATTAGAGAAGAATCTAGCTCATGGCTACAGCCCAAATGAGAGGAAATGAAAGTGAATAGAGGGAGAAGAGAAGAGGAGATAAGAGATAAGACAAGAGAGAAGTGAGAGGAGAGGGGGAGACTAGAAAGAGATTATAGAGGAGAGAAACAGAACAGACAAAGAGATAAAATGGGAGAAATAGATATTTATATTTTTCTTGAGCTTCTCAAAGTTCTTTTTCATCGGTACAAAACTAGGTTTAACAAGTAGTATGATGAAGACCCACATCTTAAAAAGAAGCCTATTCACTGGTGGCAAAAATATATATGCATCTTCAACTACTTGTATTAGTATAGGGCATATCACCAGTCTATTAGATTCTACAACTCAAATATATACTTGGATTAGGGCCTACCTGCTACTATATATTAGACCCTATAATATCATATATGATAGGAGGATAGTATTTCTAGTTAAACTGTATTATACTTTGTTTAAACTTGTGCATTAACTTTGTAAAAATTTAAAGCCAAAGAAAATTAAGCAAAGTAAGCTTGTATATATACATTGAAATTAAAAAAATAAAATAATTAATGAAGAAAAAAGTAGATTCTGTAATTTTAAGTTGCTTTTTACTAACTAGATCAAAGATTCTAATGTATATGGTACACAAATTGATATTTGGTCAATTACAGGATGTCTTGGGTGCATGTATCTGACTCATCTAGAAATTAAAATAGATTAGTTAAAACACTTTTAAACAAGTTAAACACATGTAGATATGCATGTGTTTTGTTGTTCTTTCTTTAAAGTTTGTTTACACATCCTTTCAGAGCATATCAATTAATACATATTAAATATTATTCCCACTTGCTACTGAAGTGGACTGTTAGTATTACCATAAAATAGGCCTAGGTAGGCTAGGCCTAAGCCAAAAATTTCTAGCTAGGCTTAGGTAAGAGTAGGCCTAGCTCTATTAACACCTTTACTCTATTGCCTATTTAATATTTGAGCTTTTTATTATTTTAATAACGTGACTTGATATATATCGAATATAAATAATAACATAGACAAACTTCAACTTGCAGTTGCAGCTAGGCCTCCTATCCTTTTATAATGGTTTGTTAAACTATTTTGGCTATCCCAGGCCATGGGCTAGATTTTTTATAGGCCTAGGCCTAGACTAGTAATTTATTATTCATTCAAAGTTGTTTTGAAATAATTATTTTTGTTTATTATTAAAGGCTTATAAAGTAATTATTAAATTTACAAAATTTTTATTTTGTACAATGTTTTTAGTTCTATAGCTTAATAGGCCTAGTCTAAGAGTTTATGGTTAATGCAATATAAAACCTTTTCCCTGTTTCCCTTAGCTCCCAAACATATAGATCCTACTAAGGATAAGTTAGTTTATCCTATGCTAAAAAGAAAAGCTAATGATATACCCTTACTTAGAGTCTAGATTGCATATAGGATATCTAATATATAGACTAGCCTACCTAGGGGCAAAATACACTCTCAAGTCTCTAAGCCTACTACAATATTATTTTAATTTTGACTATGATAACATATTTAGACTATTTGCATTGGATATTTCTTTAAATATTATATAGCTATAGGCCTAAAAGCATAATATGGTTAGTATATTTTCCTGTTATTTTTTATATTTTAAGTAACTTGGAGTAGACCAGTATGGCAAAGTGGTAAAGGATAGCTAGGTTTTTGTAGTAAGTTAAACAGTTGTATTTTTGAAATAAAAACTTCTTTTTTAACTTACTTTTGTATTAGTAGGCTATTATTAGCAAGCTATTTTATCAAACTTGCAATTTTTAAAAAATTAAAATTAATAATTGTTGCTATTATAACTAGGATTTTAGAATTGATTTAAATTTAATGCCTTTTACTTGAAGGTCTTTTAGTCTTACAAGTTGCACTTAGTATTTTTTATAGATAATTGCAATTTTCCAATCTTAAATATATATATATATAATATACATATATTTAATTAAGCTAAAGGTAAGTGATATAAGTGGCTATATTTACAAATAGAATTTTAGGAGTATTGTTTTATGAAAGATAATTCTTTAAGGACTAAATTGTATAAAAGTGTAGATTTGTTTAATTGTCATTATAATAATGATAGGCTAGTATAATTTTTTGTTAATTAATACTAACAGTTAGAGTTATATTTTATGCAATTTATTTCCTTTCATGCTTGATTCCAAAACTAACTTGTGTTCCTTGATCAGCAATAAATAATTTAATATCTGATTAATAAAATGATTGAGCATGTTATCATTGATAAGAATGCATTTAGTCCGCAGTTGTTATTGCCTGGACAATTTGGATTGGTGATTGGACAGGTAAACAATTTGTTCTCAAATGCATCAATATAGTTGTATAATGATTATTTGAAATTTACTTTCATCCTTCAATCATTTCTGTCCATTCAGTATGACTCAGACACTGACATCAGGGTACTATTGCACTGTGCAACACCTGATAGAGCAGCTGGCGATGCCTCTGCCAGCCCACAGAAGCAGGATAAATTTGCTGCCAAGCAACAACAACAGACAGCTGGTTTGCCCCTGCTTGATAGTGAGTGGATTGGACGGCATGCTGAGAATGTAAGTATCAAATAGTTAACAATTTATGGTTAACTTTTGGATAAATTGCATTGTTTTTAATTGTGGTTAATATTACCTTGCATTAAATCTCCTAAAGAATTTGTAGAGATTATCATAGATCACTTTGCCCAGAATTTGTAGAGATTGTCATAGATCACTTTGCCAAGAATTTGTAGAGATTATCATAGATCACTTTGCCAAGAATTTGTAGAGATTATCATAGATCACTTTGCCAAGAATTTGTAGAGATTATCATAGATCACTTTGCCCAGAATTTGTCGAGATTATCATAGATCACTTTGCCAAGAATTTGTAGAGATTATCATAGATCACTTTGCCCAGAATTTGTCGAGATTATCATAGATCACTTTGCCCAGAATTTGTAGAGATTGTCATAGATCACTTTGCCAAGAATTTGTAGAGATTATCATAGATCACTTTGCCCAGAATTTGTAGAGATTATCATAGATCACTTTGCCCAGAATTTGTAGAGATTATCATAGATCACTTTGCCAAGAATTTGTAGAGATTATCATAGATCACTTTGCCCAGAATTTGTAGAGATTGTCATAGATCACTTTGCCCAGAATTTGTAGAGATTGTCATAGATCACTTTGCCCAGAATTTGTAGAGATTGTCATAGATCACTTTGCCAAGAATTTGTAGAGATTATCATAGATCACTTTGCCCAGAATTTGTAGAGATTATCATAGATCACTTTGCCCAGAATTTGTAGAGATTATCATAGATCACTTTGCCAAGAATTTGTAGAGATTATCATAGATCACTTTGCCAAGAATTTGTAGAGATTATCATAGATCACTTTGCCAAGAATTTGTAGAGATTATCATAGATTTTGCCCAAAATTTGTAGAGATTATCATAGATCACTTTGCCAAGAGTTTGTAGAGATTATCATAGATCACTTTGCCAAGAATTTGTAGAGATTGTCATATATTTTGCCCAGAATTTGTAGAGATTATCATAGATCACTTTGCCAAGAGTTTGTAGAGATTATCATAGATCACTTTGCCCAGAATTTGTAGAGATTGTCATATATTTTGCCCAGAATTTGTAGAGATTATCATAGATAAGTTTGCCTAGATTTTGGAAACTTTTGACCCAGTAAATGCAACGCGTAATTTAGTCAGAAGTGACAATAAAAAGCTGACTAATTTTACAGGTGTCCAGGTCCCTGCCAGGAGGGCTGGACATTGTTGGCCTATTTTTGTGCAGTCAGAAAGCTTCGGCTAGCGACGAACAAGTGGCTCAGTTTAAAACTGTAAGTTATTGAACGCTGTCGAGGGCACATATTATTGTAATCAATTGTCTAATATACTCATTACTAAATATTTTAATCTCTTCCAGGCATTAGGCCGAGTTCACGAGTTTACTGGCACATCAAAATTAACTAAGGATAAAATCTGTTCGCAGAAAATTATTCTTCTAGTCAGCTCTGATGCTAATGAGTAAGTACATGACTGTTTGTGGAAAACACAGACCTTTTTGTAAATAGTTGGTTTCAAGGTTCAGTGAGGTTATTACTGACTTTCTATCCAATCTTAGGTTATTTTGACTGCCTCATTTCTCCATTAGTTTATTTCTACCAATCGTAGTTCACCTGGGTGACGTCATTTCTGCATTGAATTCCTTTAACCAATCGTAGCTCACCTTAGTGACGTCATTTCTAGCATTAATTTCCTCTAACCAATCGTAGCTCGTCTTAGTGACGTTATTTCTGAATTGATTTCCTCTAACCAATCGTAGCTCGTCTTAGTGACGTTATTTCTGAATTGATTTCCTCTAACCAATCGTAGCTCGTCTTAGTGACGTCATTTCTGCATTGATTTCCTCCAACCAATCGTAGCTCACCTTGGTGACGTCATTTCTGCAATAATTTCCTCCAACCAATCATAGCTTATCTAGCGTTTAACCTCGTAATTTTAGTATCAGTTGCCTAGCAACAGACGCGGCCAATCCAGTTGGCGGCACTAGCCGTATCAGCCGGTGCGAGCAGTCCACTAAACAGGCCTGGCTCTGCGTTACTTCGCGTTTCACTTTGAACAGCCGGTTCGCCGTCTCGGCCCAGTCTGCCGCTAACAACAATCTCACCGATCAGCTGCACAGCGCCCTGCAGCCGGCTGTGGAACGCGCGCTGGATTTCTCGCCGCTATACGAAGGAGCCGCCCTGCCTGACTCGCCTCCGTTGCCGTTCGACTGCGGCGTTGGCGGCGACTCCGCGGCCGCCTCGTTTTCTGAGCCGGTTTTTGTGGAATTGTTGCAGAAATCTGAGCAGGAAATTCCCTACGCTAAAGAGATTCCAGCTGGGTCTAAACGACTTGAGGTCAGGCCTAAATCGATTTTTTTTTATCTAATTAGTAAGAATCACTAATGTCTAATGAGAGTTACTCCACAATGTTTTATGAGTCACAACGTCTTAATAGGTCACTCCAGTGTCTAATAAGTCACCCCAGTGTCTAATAAGTCACCCCAGTGTTAAATAATATAAGTCACTCCAGTGTCTGATATACGTCACTCCAGTGTCTGATATAAGTCACTCCAGTGTCTGATATACGTCACTCCAGTGTCTGATATAAGTCACTCCAGTGTCAGATATAAGTCACTCCAGTGTCTGATATAAGTCACTCCAGTGTCTGATATAAGTCACTCCAGTGTCTGATATAAGTCACTCCAGTGTCTGATATAAGTCACTCAAGTGTCTGATATAGGTCACTCCAGTGTCTGATATAAGTCACTCCAGTGTCTGATATAAGTCACTCCAGTGTCTGATATAAGTCACTCCAGTGCCTGATATAAGTCACTCCAGTGTCAGATATAAGTCACTCCAGTGTCAGATATAAGTCACTCCAGTGTCAGATATAAGTCACTCCAGTGTCTGATATAAGTCACTCCAGTGTCAGATATAAGTCACTCCAGTGTCTGATATAAGTCACTCCAGTGTCTGATATAAGTCACTCCAGTGTCTGATATAAGTCACTCCAGTGTCAGATATAAGTCACTCCAGTGTCTGATATAAGTCACTCCAGTGTCTGATATAAGTCACTCCAGTGTCTGATATAAGTCACTCCAGTGTCAGATATAAGTCACTCCAGTGTCTGATATAAGCCACTCCAGTGTCTGATATAAGTCACTCCAGTGTCAGATATAAGTCACTCAAGTGTCTAATATAAGTCACTCAAGTGTCTGATATAAGTCACTCCAGTGTCTGATATAAGTCACCCCAGTGTCAGAAATAAGTCACTCCAGTGTCTGATATAAGTCACTCCAGTGTCTGATATAAGTCACTCCAGTGTCAGATATAAGTCACTCCAGTGTCTGATATAAGTCACTCCAGTGTCAGATATAGGTCACTCCAGTGTCTGATATAAGTCACTCCAGTGTCTGATATAAGTCACTCCAGTGTCTGATATAAGTCACTCCAGTGTCTGATATGTCACTTAAGTGTCTGATATAAGTCACTCCAGTGTCTGATATAAGTCACTCCAGTGTCTGATATAAATCACTCCAGTGTCTGATATAAGTTACTCCAGTGCCTGATATAAGTCACTCCAGTGTCAGATATAAGTCACTCCAGTGTCAGATATAAGTCACTCCAGTGTCTGATATAAATCACTCCAGTGTCAGATATAAGTCACTCCAGTGTCTGATATAAGTCACTCCAGTGTCTGATATAAGTCACTCCAGTGTCTGATATAAGTCACTCCAGTGTCAGATATAAGTCACTCCAGTGTCTGATATAAGTCACTCCAGTGTCTGATATAAGTCACTCCAGTGTCTGATATAAGTCACTCCAGTGTCAGATATAAGTCACTCCAGTGTCAGATATAAGCCACTCCAGTGTCTGATATAAGTCACTCCAGTGTCAGATATAAGTCACTCAAGTGTCTAATATAAGTCACTCAAGTGTCTGATATAAGTCACTCCAGTGTCTGATATAAGTCACCCCAGTGTCAGAAATAAGTCACTCCAGTGTCTGATATAAGTCACTCCAGTGTCTGATATAAGTCACTCCAGTGTCAGATATAAGTCACTCCAGTGTCTGATATAAGTCACTCCAGTGTCTGATATAAGTCACTCCAGTGTCTGATATAAGTCACTCCAGTGTCAGATATAAGTCACTCCAGTGTCTGATATAAGTCACTCCAGTGTCTGATATAAGTCACTCCAGTGTCAGATATAAGTAACTCAAGTGTCTAATATAAGTCACTCAAGTGTCTGATATAAGTCACTCCAGTGTCTGATATAAGTCACTCCAGTGTCAGATATAAGTCACTCCAGTGTCTGATATAAGTCACTCCAGTGTCTGATATAAGTCACTCCAGTGTCAGATATAAGTCACTCCAGTGTCTGATATAAGTCACTCCAGTGTCAGATATAAGTCACTCCAGTGTCTGATATAAGTCACTCCAGTGTCTGATATAAGTCACTCAAGTGTCTGATATAAGTCACTCCAGTGTCTGATATAAGTCACTCCAGTGTCTGATATAAATCACTCAAGTGTCTAATATAAGTCACTCAAGTGTCTGATATAAATCACTCCAGTGTCAGATATAAGTCACCCCAGTGTCTGATATAAGTCACTCAAGTGTCTGATATAAGTCACTCCAGTGTCTGATATAAGTCACTCCAGTGTCTGATATAAGTCACCCCAGTGTCTGATATAAGTCACTCCAGTGTCTGATATAAGTCACTCCAGTGTCAGATATAAGTCACTCCAGTGTCTGATATAAGTCACCCCAGTGTCTGATATAAGTCACCCCAGTGTCAGAAATAAGTCACTCCAGTGTCTGATATAAGTCACCCCAGTGTCTGATATAAGTCACCCCAGTGTCTGATATAAGTCACTCAAGTGTCTAACACAAGTCACTCAAGTGTCTAACACAAGTCACTCTGTTTGTTTAATGACCTATATTCTACTATTTAATGAGAGTCACTCTATTGTCTAGCTAGACTCACTCCGATAGCTATTGATGCAAATGAAATCCATCCGGCATAACGGCGTCTATGAAAGATCTGTACCAACCCCCATCTCCCCCAGGTGACCGGCTGTTTCCCGCTATTCGCCCTGATCCGCTCCGGCTCATCCGGCCTGGACGTCTCGCGTGCCCTAAAATCCGACCTAATCCGCGGCCTGGACGCCAGGCTGTACCTGGCTGCTCAGGAGCTCAGCATCTCTAGCGGCTTGTTCGTTGAAGGCAAATCGCCGGCCCTGCGTCTGCCTCGTCGCGTACTTGTGCGTCACCCGCGCTGTCCTCAGGCTGTACTCTCCGACTATTCTTTTCCCGGGGAGACGTCGCAGGATGTGCTGGACCGCTTAGCTTATTTCTTTTCAACCGATCTGTCCCCGGAAGATGTCAATTTCGGGCCGGAAGCGGAGAGCAACTCGGCCGCCTCGTCCCCGGACGATATGTCGGCTGACGAAGCCGAAATGATGATGGAAGGCGTTGATCGGGTGGTCAATACTAAAGTGCCGCTGTACTATGTGTTCGGACTGGCTGTGGCTTTTCTAGCCGCTCTGGTTGCCGTGCTCATCTACAAGTCTTGATCAATGCGGCTTCCTTGTTTCAAGTCTAAACTAATTGATTCTTTTTTAATATCCTTAATTTTGCTCCGTTGATGGTTAGTTAGTTTATATATAATTTGGAAATTCTACGTTTAAGTACACGGAGTACTATTCATTTCTGAATCTTAAAGTACAGCAAGTGCTTGTGTAATAGCATCTGATAATACAGCAAGTAATGTATGTAATACAGTAATAGCATCCTAAAGTGCAGCAAGTACCCTATGATCATCCTAAAGTGCAGAATATTCCCTATGATCATCCTAAAGTGCAGAATATTCCCTATGATCACCCTTAAATACAGCAAGTACCCTATGATCATCCTAAAGTACAGGGTGTACTCTTATGATCATCCTAAAGTACAGAAAGTACCCTATGATCATCCTAAAGTACAGGATGTACTCTATGATCATCCTAAAGTACAGAAAGTACCCTATGATCATCCTAAAGTACAGGATGTACTCTATGATCATCCTAAAGTTCCAGATTCCAGACTTCCAGATTAAACGCATAAAATTCAGTATCAAAACCCGTAATAAAATTAGTAAAAATGTACACCCAAGAAAGTGTAGATATGTACATTTTTTGCACTCTTCGCTGTAAGTTAACCTTGGCACACAAAAACAATAACAATAATTAAAATATTTTCAGAAGTAATTTTCTGGCCTGTGCAATATAATATCTAACATAATTTATTGTTAGTTCCGTAAATCTAGAATAGAATGTTATGCGCGTTTTATAAAAAAACTTCCAGCTTGTAGTATTGTGTGTGTAATGGTTTTAATTTTGTCTGCTAAAATTTCGCCTTAAATCTTTCAGTGCGCTACTAAAAGTAACATATTTTTGTTTTATTTTCCTAATTTTGTCAACTTCACCTAAGCCTGTCAACGATTTCTTATTTAAAATTCACGCTACTACTATTAATTGATAATTGCGCCTAGCAAGTAGTATAATACGTGCATGATGACTATTATTATATACATATCTAAGTCTCTTCAGTTTTTAAAAAAATCATTAATATTACTATTGAATTCTCATCATTTTCAGTGTCTGAAGCTTATTGTAATAATGGCTGCATGAAATTATTAATAGATGTTTTATTTCAAATATCACTATATATACATATATAAAATGTGCTTGTACAGTGCTACCTATCTAACCCATGCTACCTTGCATTCGTATGTTATATACAAATGGTGCACCTGTGTTATTCCTGCGCGCATTAACCTGCATATTAAGTTTAATTCATTATGGTCATTGTTATTTATAAACTATTTATTCTAAACAGGACTTCTTCCTATGTTTTCAGCTCCCGTCCCGAGACTAATCATTGTAGGGTTTTTGAGAGTGACATTGTGTGTGGGTTTTGAGGTTCTGAGAGTGACATTGTTGGGTTTTGAGGTTCTGAGAGTGAAATTGTAGGGTTTTGAGGTTCTGAGAGTGACATTGTAGGGTTTTGAGGTTCTGAGAGTGACATTGTAGGGTTTTGAGGTTCTGAGAGTGACATTGTAGGGTTTTGAGGTTCTGAGAGTGACATTGTAGGGTTTTGAGGTTCTGAGAGTGGCATTGTAGGGTTTTGAGGTTCTGAGAGTGACATTGTAGGGTTTTGAGGTTCTGAGAGTGACATTGTAGGGTTTTGAGGTTCTGAGAGTGACATTGTAGGGTTTTGAGGTTCTGAGAGTGACATTGTAGGGTTTTGAGGTTCTGAGAGTGACATTGTAGGGTTTTGAGGTTCTGAGAGTGGCATTGTAGGGTTTTGAGGTTCTGAGAGTGACATTGTAGGGTTTTGAGGTTCTGAGAGTGACATTGTAGGGTTTTGAGGTTCTGAGAGTGGCATTGTAGGGTTTTGAGGTTCTGAGAGTGACATTGTAGGGTTTTGAGGTTCTGAGAGTGACATTGTAGGGTTTTGAGGCTCTGAGAGTGGCATTGTAGGGTTTTGAGGTTCTGAGAGTGACATTGTAGGGTTTTAAGGTTCTGCGAGTGGCATTGTAGGGTTTTGAGGTTCTGAGAGTGACATTGTAGGTTTTGAGGTTCTGAGAGTGACATTGTAGGGTAGGGTTTCAGACTTTTAAGAATTTAACGCGCTTTTAGATTTAAAAGTCACTGGCACCCACCATTATTTATTCATATTTTCTAGTTTTAATTTCCGATTCTATCAGCTCACACATTTGCTGTTATTTATTATAGATTTGTAATAAATTAATTTGTATTTATTCTGTCTGTCTGGTGTTGCTGCAGTTTGTTGTGCTGCTTAATGCTATTATTATGCTATAATGTGCGTAATTGTACTCAGTCTAACTCAATTAGATACCTTTTGTTTCCTGTAACTTCTCGCAAATCGGCCAACTAAGTTATAGTGTATTATGTACTCTAATTTTATTAATTGATTTTTTCATTTTCCGTCTGTCCACGTTTCCAAGCTGTGGTTTTGTCTGTGGTAGCATTGGGTTATCTGCTTTATGCTTCTTTATTTATTTATTTATTTAAACTTTGTAATTACAGTATAGGGAGTAAAGGTAATGTATAATATCTATCCATTGTAAATTTCTTCTCTGTATCAAATAATAATCCTTATATACAAGTGTACTACTGCTATAATAAATTTAATAGTACTAATGTCAGATTTTTCGCGTCAAATGCAATACTGTAATTCTGTGAAAAACCAATTAATACAAATGACTATAAGAATATGTGTTTAGAGTGAGCTCTGTGTGTTGCAAAATTTTCTGCGGATTGTGTTTTAAAT
The DNA here is from genome assembly GCA_002269645.1 of Macrostomum lignano. Lineage (NCBI taxonomy): Eukaryota > Metazoa > Platyhelminthes > Macrostomidae > Macrostomum > Macrostomum lignano. Next base: position 152,566 of record NIVC01001817.1, on the reverse strand, counting down.
CGATAGGAGTGTCTAAAAACATTATAGCCGCAATTCCTTGCGCAATTATGCATGTGTTTTATAGTAGGATTTGAAAATTGAAAATTATATTGCCACCAGGAAGGCGTCGCAGGTGCTGCAGTGTCGCGCAGGGAGATTTTAAAGTATTTTTACGATCCTACAACTGACGTGACGCGCTTGTGTCGCCTTTTCGTCGCATTAGACGCGTTTTTGAGTCGTAAACAAGTCGCAAGAATCGCCCCACCCCAAAGCAACAAACTTTTTTCGCGATTTTGGTCACGGTATCGTTTTCAATGGGCTGAAAATGTCGTATAGAGCTCCGCGGGTTTGGGCCGAGGAAGGTGAGCCTGTCCTGAGTAAAGGCGGGGCATTCACAGATGAAGTGCTCCGCATTCTCGACACCGGAGAGGCAGGAAGGGAATTCCTTGCTGCGGATTTTTCCCTGGGGGGTGACGATGCCTGGCAAAACAGCCATACAGTCGGGGCCGTTAGCCCACCTCTCCCTGTGCTTAGATCACACAGTAAACGACTATCCGCGGAAACTTTTGCAACACTCCTCGTGTGTGTGTGACGTTATTTTTTTCTGCTGGCAAAGTTCGAATTTTATTGCCACTTGATGTAGAATTCTTTTTTTATTTGCCTTTCGAATTTTACTCGCCACACTCGCCATATTCTACTTGCTGCGACTGGATTCTTCAGTAGGTACGGATAGCGGCGGCGATGGCGATAGGCGCCGCCAATGCCGGCCAAAGTCTTGGCTGATGCGGATTGGCCACGCCACTCTCTGCTGCTGTGTACTGGCTGCTCTGCTAGTGAAGTCCACATCCAGGCTGCACGTTAATTTGTTCTTTCATCGGGACATTGTCCAGGGAGTGGCATTTCTGCTGCTGTTTGCCGTCACTCTCTGTCTGTACTTTGCTACTAGTCTGATTGATCCCGGTTACGTTACTAAGGACATGTTGCCTGTGAGTTGGCACCTATGCAGTTCCAGATCTCCAATTATTAGATTAGAGACGTACATCTCAGATTCCCACATTAGATTCCATCCCAGATCCTCAGATTGGATCCCAGATCCTCAGATTGGATCCCAGATCCTCAGATTTAATCCCAGATCCTCAGATCCTCAGATTGGATCCCAGATCCTCAGATTTAATCCCAGATCCTCAGATCCTCAGATTGGATCCCAGATCCTCAGATTAGATCCCAGATCCTCAGATTGGATCCCAGATCCTCAGATTGGATCTCAGATCCTCAGATTGGATCCCAGATCCTCAGATTAGATCCCAGATTCTCAGATTGGATCCCAGATCCTCAGATTGGATCTCAGATCCTCAGATTGGATCCCAGATCCTCAGATATTAGATTATCATATTAGATTCCAAAACCCTTAGATTAGATCCAGAGTCATCAGATTAGATCCCAAAACTCCATATTAGATTCCAAAACCCTTAGATTAGATCCAGAGTCATCAGATTAGATCCCAAAACCCCATATTAGATTCCAAAACCCTTAGATTAGATCCAGAGTCATCAGATTATATCATAAGTCCTGGATTAATAGAAAACTTACCTTTTTACCTCAGTCGAACGCTCGCACGAGCTCAGCATCCGATGACGAGCTGGACAGTGCAGACGCGGATCTGGAAGCTGAGTCCAATATAGACGAAGTCTGCTACAATGACGAGTCTGAAGGCGACACCGATGAGGATGAAGACGACATTCGCAGCACATCCGGGATGCTGAGCTCCGTGCATAACGGCGGAGCCGGTAGCCTAGGCGTTGGAATCGGCCGGGGCCTGCTGTCTACCAAGAAGAAACTGCCGAGCAGACAGAAGAAGAACAAAACGAAGAAGATCCAAATGCCGTCTGCTGCTGCGCCGCCTGTCGAGTCGGTTGTTCAGCTACGATTCTGTCGGCACTGCATGCAGGAGCAGCCGCTGAGATCGCGTCACTGCGAAGACTGTCACAGATGCGTGGCCAGATTCGATCATCACTGTCCCTGGGTGGAGAACTGCATCGGCGAGCGGAATCACTCTTTATTCCTGGCATTCATTGTTTGCCAGTTTGTGCTCAACTGTTGGACTGTCGGATTGCTCTGGTTGGTTGTGATCCTACTATTAGTAGCTTGAACGAATGAAAAACCAGCTTTGTGTTTCTTTAGATTGTCCTCAGTAACTTAGAATTGACGATCTGCTAGTATTACAATTGGCCTCTTAATCCCCTGAGAATCGCCCCTCAGTCTTCTTTAACAATCGCCACTCGTTTTTAAATAAGTATCGGCACTCAGCCATTAATAAGAATCGCCATTCAGTCACAGATAAGAATCGCCCCTCAGTCCCCAATACAGGAATTGCCCCTCAGTCTACCTTTCAAAATCGCCCCTAAGTCCACAAGATAAGAATCGCCCCTCATTCCACAATACAAGAATCGCCCCTCATTTCCTACAAGAATCGCCCCTCCGAACCTACAAAAATCGCCCCCTCAGTACCTACAAGAATCGCCCCTCAGTACCTACAAGAATCGCCCCTCAGTACCTACAAGAATCGCCCCTCAGTACCTACAAAAATCGCCCCTCAGTACCTACAAGAATCGCCCCCTCAGTACCTACAAGAATCGCCCCTCAGTACCTACAAGAATCGCCCCTCAGTACCTACAAGAATCGCCCCTCAGTACCTACAAGAATCGCCCCTCAGTACCTACTAGAATCGCCCCTCAGTACCTACCTAGAATCGCCCCTCCGTACCTACAAAAATCGCCCCTCCGTACCTACAAAAATCGCCCCTCCGTACCTACAAAAATCGCCCCTCATTTCCTACAACAATCGCCCTGTAACGCATGTCCCCCCGCAGGCAGTCCATGGAGCAGCACACGGAGCCAGGCCGATGGCTCTGGTTCAACTGGCCCTACGTTGGCGGCCTGGGCATCGCCCTGATATCTGGCGTGCCGCTGCTATTCTTGGGCCTGTTCCACTGTTACCTGGCATGTAGCAATTCCACCACCTGGGAGCAGGTGTCTCGCGAACGGATTAGCTATCTCAAGTATTTGTCATCCGACGCCTTTAATCCATTCCACGAAGGCTATTGTAGGAATTGCTTTCGATTCTGTTGTTCCAGGTTTCCCTATCGATGGGATTTGGTTTACGCCAAGGCTCGAACCAAGGACGACGCTGAACCGGACGTTTAGCTTTAAAGCAATTACATGTTTCGATTCCCGCTGTTGATAATTTTTTTCCACCGCTTATGCGAATTCGATTTAACCTCATTTGTCTTTTCCTCTTTCATTCGTTATTTCGGAAGTTATATACGAATATATACAAATCGCCACTCAGTCACTGATAAGAATCGCCACTCAGTCACTGATAAGAATGGCCACTCAGTCACTGATAAGAATCGCCACTCAGTCACTGATAAGAATCGCCACCCAGTCACTGATAAGAATCGCCACTCAGTCACTGATAAGAATCGCCACTCAGTCACTGATAAGAATCGCCACTCAGTCACTGATAAGAATGGCCACTCAGTCACTGATAAGAATGGCCACTCAGTCACTGATAAGAATGGCCACTCAGTCACTGATAAGAATGGCCACTCAGTCACTGATAAGAATGGCCACTCAGTCACTGATAAGAATGGCCACTCAGTCACTGATAAGAATGGCCACTCAGTCACTGATAAGAATGGCCACTCAGTCACTGATAAGAATGGCCACTCAGTCACTGATAAGAATGGCCACTCAGTCACTGATAAGAATGGCCACTCAGTCACTGATAAGAATCGCCACTCAGTCACTGATAAGAATCGCCACTCAGTCACTGATAAGAATCGCCACTCAGTCACTGATAAGAATCGCCACTCAGTCACTGATAAGAATCGCCACTCAGTCACTGATAAGAATCGCCACTCAGTCACTGATAAGAATCGCCACTCAGTCACTGATAAGAATCGCCACTCAGTCACTGATAAGAATGGCCACTCAGTCACTGATAAGAATCGCCACTCAGTCCTCTTTTACGATCACTCAGACCATCCTAATGTCAACATAGATTTAAAATTCTTTCTCAAATACATTTGCACTTCAATGCGCTTGCATGACTCTACTGTGTTGTATCATTCATTCCGTTGTAAAAAAATTATCTTTCATTGGTAAATCGGCGGTGACATTTGTCTTTTTAGTTGTTACATTTTTTATTTAAATTGTCTTCCTCTAAGCTTGCCCAAGTTGCGATCAAAAATTGTGTTTTTATTAACATTTTACTATATTTTTACGTACTATATAACCTACTATTATTATAACTATTGGTTGTTGGGTGTATTAAATGTATGCCTGTATATTGCATGTATTATTAAATACGAATCGAATTATTGATTAATATGCACCTGTTTAGAATTGATTTTCATAATTTCTGGTCAAATAATTTTCATTTCTAAGACTCTTGTGATTGAATGTACGCGTTATTATAGAATATTAGTTTGTAAATAAACCTGCGCTCGTAATAGTATTCTTTTACCTGCTTGTTTACATTGGAAGCAAAATAATTTCACGCCAAACTGTTTTGATACGGAATTTCCCAATTGTGCTTCTTGGCTTTGTATACATAATATAAAAATCGCCCCTCAATTCCCAATATAAAAATCGCCCCTCAATTCCCAATATAAAAATCGCCCCTCAATTCCCAATATAAAAATCGCCCCTCAATCCCCAATATAAAAATCGCCCGTCAATCCCCAATATAAAAATCGCCCCTCAGTCCCCAATATAAAAATCGCCCCTCAGTCCCCAATATAAAAATCGCCCCTCAATCCCCAATAAAAGAATCGCCCCTCAATCCCCAATAAAAGAATCGCCCCTCAATCCCCAATAAAAGAATCGCCCCTCAGTCCCCAATAAAAGAATCGCTCCTCAGTCCCCAATAAAAGAATCACCCCTCAGTCCCCAATATAAGAATCGCCCCTCAGTCCCCAATATAAAAATCGCCCCTCAGTCCCCAATAAAAGAATCGCCCCTCAGTCCCCAATAAAAGAATCGCCCCTCAATCCCCAATAAAAGAATCGCTCCTCAGTCCCCAATAAAAGAATCGCCCCTCAGTCCCCAATAAAAGAATCGCCCCTCAATCCCCAATAAAAGAATCGCTCCTCAGTCCCCAATACAAGAATCGCCCCTCAGTTCCCAATAATAGAATCGCCCCTCAGTCCCCATAAAAGAATCGCCCCTCAGTTCCCAATAATAGAATCGCCCCTCAGTCCCCATAAAAGAATCGCCCCTCAGTTCCCAATAAAAGAATCGCCCCTCAGTCCCCATAAAAGAATCACCCCTCAGTCCCCAATAAAAGAATCGCCCCTCAGTCGCGCCCCAATAAAAGAATCGCCCCTCAGTCCCCAATAAAAGAATCGCCCCTCAGTCCCCAATAAAAGAATCGCCCCTCAGTCCCCAATTAAAGAATCGCCCCTCAGTCCCCAATACAAAAATCGCCACTCAGTCCCAGCGCTGAGGCAGTTTTGCCCATTCCGCTGAAGAGATCTGTTTCTCAAAATTGACTGACAGTTTTCAGCAAATTTTCAAGTTGTCTGTCAATCTAGAGAAAGTTATCGATGTTTTGTTTCGACTTCCGGTGTCAATAACGGATGGATTCGGTATAGACAAGCCAGCATGACATGCCTATCTCCCGAATAACTCAACAAAATTCTCCCAGCAAATGCTTTTGTGAGAATATTTTGGAAGCATACAGATGTTTCTTTTCGAGTGTCAATCCTGCAAATTAATTTCTTACGACTTGAGCGGCTGTTTCCGATGCACGAGAGATATCCGCGAATGCAGTTTGCTATTGCATCAGGATGTGAATCCTACTACATGTATTTATACTTCTAGCAGTGCCTAAGAGGCGGTCACTGTATACATGTATTCTCTTTCGATGCATACATAGTCATCTGGTGCCACCTGTTGGAGGTCCCGACGGTGAGGTAGAGTAGTAATAATAGTAGTATTAGTAGTAGTAGTAGTAATGTAGTAGTACTAGTAGTAGTAGTAGTAATGTAGTAGTACTAGTAGTAGTAGTAGTAATCTAGTAGTAGTAGTGTAGCAGTAGTAGCAGTGGCAGTAGTAGGCAGTTCTTTAACCCCCCCCCCCAACACTGATGGCACGCCATGAGTCTCATTTTAACCATATGCAGAGAATACGTGTCTATGGCCTAGATGGTTTAGCACAGATATGACTCTTTGACATCTCTATAAGTTACGGATGGTATGCTGTGCGTACCATGCTATTTTTTCATAATGTAATTTTTCAACTATATTTGACTGCAAGTACAGGATAGATAACAAAAACTATAAAAACTTTAAAAAAGGACAACAGAACAAAAAACAATTAGGTAAACAATATTTAATGCATCAAGGCGATCAACGCCTCCCATGTTCTTATTGTACTGCAGCACCGAATTCGGCTTTAAAACTGACTCCTCCGCTCCGCCTCGGATCACTCGCCTCACTACTTCCGTGCTTTCAGCAACACCGTTCGTGTCCAGCAAGTACACAGTTTTGGCGAACTCGACTCCATGCTCAGCTACTTCCGCATTGCTCTCACCATCTTCCTCGTCCAGCAACTCTCATCGACACTCACATATTCGCTGTCGCTGCCATCGCTGGTGAAAACAAGGGAACCTTCCATAATTGCAATTGCGGCCTCGACAATTTTGTTAGCCATTTTGAGTCTCGCATAAGTTGAATTAATTATACAGTAAAGTTCGACAAGTTTGTGGTATCAGGAAGAATTTACTACATGATTCTGGACTGTTTTTACCATAGAAGTTCTAAAATAAACTGTAGTATCAGTCAAGCGCAAATTTTAGGACAGTTGGAACTCAATAGTTAAGTAAGCCAGTCAGTAGTCTATGGGAATTTCTTGAGCCGTAAATTGACACAGTCCTCTGTGGTAGTGGGAAAGAGATTGGCGTGCCATCCGTCAATGTAGTGACTGTGTGCGGAAAAAATCTCAGTGCTATTTTTTAAAGCTTCGTCGCTGACCAAGCGTACCTCAAGTACTTCTGGCTCTACTGAAAATTCAACTATGACGTACATAATGCAAAATAGGCCATCTACCTGCATGTGAAGCGGAAGTCATTTACTGTGTGATTTGCCTTCGATCTTGAAGAAACTCATCTAGACGAAACTCTTCGAAAAGCCAAAGCTTCAACCGGCCGCGACTCCGAGATGATTCTCCTTTTTGAACAAGCATTCCTCATCGGGAGTCTCAATCATTCCTATTCCCATCCCTTCCCTGTAATTAATTTGTAGATTTCCTGTAGATGCACCGACATGCAATTATAAAGTTCCTGGGGAACAAATAATAACTTAAAAAAAACACTCACAGGAAATAGAAAAACTTCCTACTCGGATCGCTAGGAACGATAATTCAGAAAACTGATGCGCCAATTAAGGTCCCTCAAACCAGCGCGAAAACGAATCTACGGAACTGGAAGGGGATTGGCTGATGGATGCAATATTAGCATATTAGCAGGACGAGAAAGCAGGCCAAAAATTTTTCTTCATTCCTCCATTCATTAAAAAAGTCAGCAGACAGAACTGTTGCAACAGCAAAATGAGCAGCTTTCCTCTTCTGCTCATTCTCTTCGTCCTGCCCGCCATCACCCAAGCCGGCAGCGAGCTGCACAGCAACATCTCGCTCGGCGGCTGCGTGGTGCCGCAGACTCCGCAGCACTCGCTGGCGGCCTCGAGCGCCCTCATTTGCGCCTTCCTGTGCTCTCAGCTTCGTCACTTCGTCAGCTCGGCCTCGTCGCCTTCTGGCCCATGAGCAACGCCACTCGGACTCGCAATGCGGTCTCGAACAGCGGCCATCTCGACCTGCAGGAGAACATCCCGATGCAGTACACGGACAGCTCCGTCAACTTCACTGGTCAGTCGGGTGTGTCAGAGTGGTTCAACATTGACCAGCTGACTTCAGTGTGTCTCACCAGCCTCAGCATGTCAGTGTGGGTCAAGGTCACCAGCCTAGCGAGAGGTTCGATGCCTCTGCTGGAGGGCCTCACCATGCCTTCTTCATGCCACACTCGGTTTTGGCTTTTTCCTACGGCTGCCGACATCATGTTCCATGTTGCATCGAGGGTCTCAGTGTCCGGACTCACCGACACGGCCAGCGGTTGGACCCACATCGCCGCGGTGTACGACAAGCAGACACCGGAAATCAGGATCCTCGTCAACGGAACTCGACAGGCCACCAGCGGCTCGGCTACCGCTTTGACCTCGTGCGCGAACTTCGGCAGCAACGTGCAGATCGGAGCCATCACTCGCAGTGCCGATCACAACCGCGTCTTCGAGGGCTTCATGAGATGCTTCGGAGTGTCAGAGAGAGCTCTGAGCGACGCTGAAGTTGCTCTGCTGAAGGGGCTGTGCTGAAATACAGAAGAGCTTGTACTTCGATACGAGGTATCAGTAATGTTCATTTTGCAAAAATATTATTCTGATAATTTTTAGCTTTATTTATACTCGTATTAGGTCCATGATCATATATTGCGATCTATACCTTGAACTAAATTTTAACGATATTTCCAGCTTTTTTAAAATTGTCAAGTCTATTTAGCTCGTAATTCGGATGAGTTATAATTGGCTCAAATATAAACGCAAAACTCACCAACGCGAAACTTCACAACCGCTAAAATTTTTGCACTTACTTTTATATACTGCAGTCTTGTGAAGTTTCGCGTTTATGAAAGTAGATGACATTTAGCGGTTGCGAAGTTTCGCGTTTATGAAAGTAGATGACATTTAGCGGTTGTGAAGTTTCGCGTTTGTGAAGTTTCGCGCTTATGAAAGTATGTGATTTTGCAGTTGTGAAGTTTCGCGGTTGTGAAAGTAGCTGATTTAGCAGTTGTGAAATTCGCGGTTGTGAAAGTAGGTGATTTAGCAGTTGTGAAATTCGCGGTTGTGAAAGTAGGTGATTTAGCAGTTGTGAAGTTTCGCGGTTGTGAAAGTAGGTGATTTAGCAGTTGTGAAGTTTCGCGGTTGTGAAAGTAGGTGATTTAGCAGTTGTGATGTTTCGCGGTTGTGAAAGTAGGTGATTTTGCAGTTGTGATGTTTCGCGCTTATGAAAGTAGGTGATTTTGCAGTTTTGAAGTTTCGCGGTTGTGAAAGTAGGTGATTTAGCAGTTGTGAAGTTTCGCGGTTGTGAAAGTAGGTGATTTAGCAGTTGTGATGTTTCGCGGTTGTGAAAGTAGGTGATTTTGCAGTTGTGAAGTTTCGCGGTTGTGAAAGTAGGTGATTTTGCAGTTGTGAAGTTTCGCGCTTATGAAAGTAGGTGATTTTGCAGTTGTGATGTTTCGCGCTTATGAAAGTAGGTGATTTTGCAGTTGTGATGTTTCGCGCTTATGAAAGTAGGTGATTTTGCAGTTGTGAAGTTTCGCGGTTGTGAAAGTAGGTGATTTAGCAGTTGTGAAATTCGCGGTTGTGAAAGTAGGTGATTTAGCAGTTGTGAAGTTTCGCGGTTGTGAAAGTAGGTGATTTAGCAGTTGTGATGTTTCGCGGTTGTGAAAGTAGGTGATTTAGCAGTTGTGAAGTTTCGCGGTTGTGAAAGTAGGTGATTTAGCAGTTGTGAAATTCGCGGTTGTGAAAGTAGGTGATTTAGCAGTTGTGATGTTTCGCGGTTGTGAAAGTAGGTGATTTAGCAGTTGTGAAGTTTCGCGGTTGTGAAAGTAGGTGATTTAGCAGTTGTGAAATTCGCGGTTGTGAAAGTAGGTGATTTAGCAGTTGTGAAGTTTCGCGCTTATGAAAGTAGGTGATTTAGCGGTTGTGAAGTTTCGCGGTTGTGAAAGTAGGTGATTTAGCAGTTGTGAAGTTTCGCGCTTATGAAAGTAGGTGATTTAGCAGTTGTGAAGTTTCGCGCTTATGAAAGTAGGTGATTTAGCGGTTGTGAAATTCGCGGTTGTGAAAGTAGGTGATTTAGCGGTTGTGAAATTCGCGGTTGTGAAAGTAGGTGATTTAGCGGTTGTGAAATTCGCGGTTGTGAAAGTAGGTGATTTAGCAGTTGTGAAGTTTCGCGGTTGTGAAAGTAGGTGATTTAGCGGTTGTGAAATTCGCGGTTGTGAAAGTAGGTGATTTAGCAGTTGTGAAGTTTCGCGGTTGTGAAAGTAGGTGATTTAGCAGTTGTGAAGTTTCGCGGTTGTGAAAGTAGGTGATTTAGCAGTTGTGATGTTTCGCGGTTGTGAAAGTAGGTGATTTAGCAGTTGTGAAATTCGCGGTTGTGAAAGTAGGTGATTTAGCAGTTGTGAAGTTTCGCGGTTGTGAAAGTAGGTGATTTAGCAGTTGTGAAGTTTCGCGGTTGTGAAAGTAGGTGATTTAGCAGTTGTGATGTTTCGCGGTTGTGAAAGTAGGTGATTTAGCAGTTGTGAAATTCGCGGTTGTGAAAGTAGGTGATTTAGCAGTTGTGAAGTTTCGCGGTTGTGAAAGTAGGTGATTTAGCAGTTGTTAAACTTCAATATTGTACGCAGGCTGGCACTCATACAGGCGCTCGCACAAATAGTGATTTGGGTTTTGATCCTCATGGGTGTGAATCACACATCCTGAATTCTGAGCGCAGCCTTTGCTCCGGTCATTCATCGATATACTCGTATTTTAGCTTTCAGCTTCAGGCATAGTTGCTTGTCAATCTAGAGAAAATTTATCGATATTTTTCCCAGACCCGATGTAGTACTCGTATAAACTCAGTACTTACACGCTAAACATTTGCAGACGGACTAAGCATGACATGCCAATATTTCAACTGACTGAACGTCCGGCAGTCCAGAATGTCCGGCAGTTGAGGTTTGCCCACTGTCGAGGCTTGATCGGCGAAACTAGAGAAATCCCCATCAGGGTGTCCATAGTCACCTGGTGCCACAGCTGTTGAGGGTCCAGAAGCTCCACCTGGGTGAAGGCTAGTGACCAACGAAGTCACAGCTGATGCAGACACATGTGGTCGACGTGCTGATGAAATTTGGAGACTTGGCAAGGCTGCACTGAGGCGCAGTGCTAATTGGCGCACAGGGATGTACTGAATACACTGGCGCTTATGAAAACAATCCGACCTTCTGGCAGAATCATCGAATATCTCGACGATCCGGAGGGCTGGCGACTTGATTATTGTTTGAGAAGGTGCGCAACAAAAAGTTAGCCCGTGTTCTTGAATTTCGTGTGCCTGTGTTGCTCCGTTCCGGCGCAGCAAAAAAAATTGTCAGGGGGGAATTTCCCCCCTCTTGGTAGTTCTACTGTTAGACACATTACAGATGGATTTTCGCGTGTCAATCCTGCTAAGCATTTTCATGCGACTTAGGCCGGCTGTTTCCGATGCGTGAGAATTAGTAACCGCGAAATCGCATTGCCGTAGCAGGGTTAGAATCTTGCGATTCATACTTCTAGCAGTCCCCAATAAAAAATCACCCCTCAGTCCCCAATAAAGGAATCGCCCCTCAGTCCCCAATAAAAAATCACCCCTCAGTCCCCAATAAAAGAATCGCCCCTCAGTCCCCAATAAAAAATCACCCCTCAGTCCCCAATAAAGGAATCGCCCCTCAGTCCCCAATAAAAAAATCGCCCCTCAGTCCCCAATACAAGAATCGCCCCTCAGTCCCCAATACAAGAATCGCCCCTCAGTCCCCAATAAAAAATCGCCCCTCAGTCCCCAATACAAGTATCGCCCCTCAATCCCCAATAAAAAATCACCCCTCAGTCCCCAATACAAGAATCGCCCCTCAGTCCCCAATAAAAAATCGCCCCTCAGTCCCCAATACAAGTATCGCCCCTCAGTCCCCAATACAGGAATCGCCCCTCAGTCCCCAATATAAGAATCGCCCCTCAGTCCCCAATACAGGAATCGCCCCTCAGTCCCCAATAAAAGAATCGCCCCTCAGTCCCCAATAAAAAAATCGCCCCTCAGTCCCCAATAAAGGAATCGCCCCTCAGTCCCTAATAAAGGAATCGCCCCTCAGTCCCCAATAAAAGAATCGCCCCTCAGTCCCCAATACAGGAATCGCCCCTCAGTCCCCAATATAAGAATCGCCCCTCAGTCCCCAATAAAAGAATCGCCTCTCAGTCCCCAATAAAAGAATCGCCCCTCAGTCCCCAATAAAAGAATTGCCCCGCAGTCCCCGGTAAAAGAATCGCCCTTCACTCCCTAATAAAAAAATCGCCCCTCAGCCCCCAATACAAAACCCCACAAACAACAGAATTTTCAACTGCAGTCAGTAGTTAAACAGGTTTCAGAATTTTTAGCAACTATAATTAACAAAAAGTCAGCGGCTACACTACGCTCGAAGCTCGTATATTTATTTCATTTTACTGACTCATGTTTGACAGAAGCAATAAGCCTTCAAATTTCAGTGTACTGTACTACTTGTAACAGAAAGGAACAGTAGATAGAGCAAAGGCAGCAAATTGAAGAGGCGCACCATAACGGGTGCAATTTTGGCATTTGAGAAAATTGGATAGATTTTTATTCTTAGGACAGCAGTATATTTTAAACGCGAAGAATATTTTTTTAATTCAAGTAAATATAGTTATTTCACTGACAGCATCGTTGCTCACTGACAACACAAGAGAAAGATTTAACAGAATAAGGAAAAATACAAAAATGAGAAAACAAAGCAAATTGATACAAGTAACACAAAAATTCTTCTCAATTTCTTTCCTACTTAAGGAACCGAAAATGCTTTTTCCAGAAATTGCTTTTATAGCTAATTAGATGACGAGGCATCAACGGTTTATACCTTACAGATAGTTACTCTTGCTGTTTACCCAATCTTCACATAAAATAAGAAACTAATTAGATGGCGAGGCAATACCGCTTTATATGCTAATAGATAGCTGCTCCGGCCATTTACCTGAAGTTTAGACCTAATCAGATGGCGAAGTATAAAAATTACTTATTTAAAATTAGATTACTCCCGCCGTTTACCTAATTATTAGATTCTATTGCCTGCGCCATGGCGTCAGCATTTTTTTCAATCGCCCCATCAAAGTGGCGTCCTTGTCCGCCGGATTCGGATTGGAAACCGAGGCCAGTTTGCAGGCGACATTGTGCATGAAACCGGAACCAATAGCCAGTACAGTGCAAACTAAGCACAGTACATTGTAGGGCATGCTGAAATCCGGTTTAGGCGCATTCACTAGCAGAGCTTCGGTGTACAGGCGGACGAATATTGGCTCTGGAGTAGTGGCGTTTCTGTTAGCAGTCAACTCGGCGATGGACAGAACCGTCTGGGGCAGCACTGGCAGGCGAAGACTCGAATCGGATGGTGCAACAAATGACACGACGGTTGGCGGCAGGTACAGGCCGTGATTTGCGTCAGGCGGGAATTCGTTCCATCGAACCAGCTGCTTTGTGAAACGGTAGCTCACGCGTAGGCTGGTTCGGGGCGGCACGGTTACTAACAGTTCGAGTTTGGCTGGCCTGACCCGGTCCACGCTTTGCTGGTAGTGCACCTGGGGGGTTGGGGCGATTTTTTATGTATACACATGTTTTTGCATCTGATTTATCCGCCCTAATCTGCCTCTGTTCCGCCCCTAATCTACCCTCTGATCCACTCCTAATCTACCCTCTGATCCACTCCTAATCTACCCTCTGATCCACTCCTAATCTACCCTCTGATCCACTCCTAATCTACCCTCTGATCCACTCCTAATCTACCCTCTGATTCGCCCCTAATCTACCCTCTGATTCGCCCCTAATCTACCCTCTGATCCACTCCTAATCTACCCTCTGATTCGCCCCTAATCTACCCTCTGATCCACTCTAATCTACCCTCCGATCCACTCCTAATCTACCCTCCGATCCACTCCTAATCTACCCTCCGATCCACTCCTAATCTAACTTCTGATCCGCCTCTAATCTACCCTCCGATCCACTCCTAATCTACCCTCCGATCCACTCCTAATCTACCCTCCGATCCACTCCTAATCTAACTTCTGATCCGCCTCTAATCTACCCTCCGATCTGACCCTAATCTACCCTCTGATCCACTCCTAATCTACCCTCCGATCCACTCCTAATCTACCCTCCGATCCACTCCTAATCTAACTTCTGATCCGCCTCTAATCTACCCTCCGATCTGACCCTAATCTACCCTCTGATCCACTCCTAATCTACCCTCTGAACCACTCCTAATCTACCCTCTGATCCACTCCTAATCTACCCTCCGATCCACTCCTAATCTACCCTCTGATCCACTCCTAATCTACCCTCTGATCCACTCTAATCTACCCTCTGATCCACTCCTTATCTACCCCCTGATCCACTCCTAATCTACCCTCCCATCTGACCCTAATCTACCCTCCGATCCGCCCCTAAACTACCCTCCGATCCGCCCATAATCTACCTCTGAATTACCCATAACCAGGCCTCTGTTTCGCCTCTAATCTACCTTAGCTCTGCTCTGATAAAAACCATCTCAGCAATACAATACACAGCGCTACTCTCCTACCTTATTGGCTTTGTGAGCCAAGTTATCTCCCAGCGTCAATTCCAGCGTGTGAAACAGCATCCTTAGTTGCCAGGGCACAATCTCCAGTATGATAACGTTAATTGCTTGACTTGGATGCCGGTTGCTAATAGCAACTACAACTCCTCCCATCTCGCTGCCTGTGCCGATCTGTGAAAATATTAATGATAATTTGTAGGTAAGAGTAGTAGTAGTAGTAGTAGTAGTACTAGTATAGTATGACACTATATTCTATATCTATATTCTGTATTACACAATATACTACTAAAGAAGTACTACTATACTATAAGTATTATTAATAGTAGTAGTCGTATTTCAGTAGCAGTGAACTACTGAGATTCGCTATCTAACCTGATACTTCTGCGCAACAACAGGTGGCGACTGCAGCCTTTCGACTGGCACCCAAGTCCAGGGAAAATTAAATTTCACATCCACAGAATCTTTGGCTTCGTCATCCAACATTTTAGTGAGATTGTAGTCCAATAGTTTGAGCCCATTGGCCAAGTTGTACGATTGCAGCGGCTCGGGCTGCACAGCTGATTGGTCAGGGTCTGGGGCGGTTCGCTTCAAGACCAACAGGCGAGAACCGGTTTGGCCGGTTGCCAGGGAGCAGGGCAAGGACACGGCTCGGCTGAGGAGACTGTGAACTGACCTGGGTGAGACGGACAGGCGTGCGGGTTAATATAACAGTCGGGTTCACAGCTGCATCACAAAGGTGAATGATTCACAACTGTATCACACAGGTGAATGGTTTACAACTGCATCACACAGGTGAATGATTCACAACTGTATCACACAGGTGAATGGTTCACAACTGTATCACAGAAGTGAAAGGCTCACAGCTGTATCAAAGAGGCGAATGGTTCACAACTGTATCACACAGGTGAAGTGTTTACAACTTTATCACACAGGTGAATGGTTCACAACTGTATCACACAGGTGAAGTGTTTACAACTGTATCACACAGGTGAATGGTTCACAACTGTATCACACAGGTGAATGATTCACAACTGTATCTCACAGGTGAAGTGTTTACAACTGTATCACACAGGTAAATGGTTTACAACTGTATCACACAGGTAAATGGTTTACAACTGTATCTCACAAGTGAATGGTTCACAACTTTATCACACAAGTGAATGGCTCACAAATGTATCACACAGGTGAATGGTTCACAACTGTATCACACAGGTGAATGGTTCACAACTGTATCACACAGGTGAATGTTTCACAACTTTATCACACAGGTGAATGTTTCACAACTTTATCACACAGGTGAATGGTTCACAACTGTATCACACAGGTGAATGGTTCACAACTGTTTCACACAGGTGAATGGTTCACAACTGTATCACACAAGTGAATGGTTCCCAACTGTATCACACAGGTGAATGGTTCACAACTGTATCACAGGTGAATGATTCACAACGGTATCACACAGGTGAATGATTCACAACGGTATCACACAGGTGAATGATTCACAACTGTATCACACAGGTGAATGATTCACAACTTTATCACACAGGTGAATGATTCACAACTTTATCACACAGGTGAATGATTCACAACTTTATCACACATGTTTATTCAAAACCATATAATTCAATATAGTTACATTTACAACTACTAGAAAAATTTTTTTTACTCACCAGTCAGCCTTGCCCAGCTGAGCAATTCGTCTGTCAATAACAGCCGTAAATGCCAGTCTCAACGCTAAGCCCCGATGCGTGGGTTTAAAGTGCACCTGCACCGAATTATAAGCCGAATCGTGCAATTTAACAGCATTTAATAACTGTCCAATACCAGCCTGCTTTTTGCATGGCAACAGACGCGACCAGGGTGTCAGATTTTCCGTGCAAACGCCTTGATTGACAATCTGGGCTAGTCGCAGGGTCCGCGGCTCGCGGCCACGCTGAGACAGACCCTCTGGTCGGTAGCTCCATGCGGGACTGGTGGCCACCGCCCCAGTAGCCATAGCGTTAACCGACGCGCAGAACATACCGGACACGGCTGAGACAAACTCGCGCCAATTCGATTCAACTTTGTCCGATTCTGAGCCGTGACTTCCTAGCCAAGCCCAAAGCTCGGCGCCCTGCGGCTGCGGCTGGCTGGCGTAGCCCCAGGCTGCATGGTTCCAGTAGCCCTGGCTGAGGGTCAGATGAAACTCCGACACCCGAAATCTGGCGGCCAGATCGCTGATACTGCGAGGAAATAGGTTGAAGTGCTTGTGGCCTGGCGGGTGCGAAAATATGATGATGATGCGTTGAAGATTAGCAAGTCAAGTCTAGGATAGGTAGGCTTTCAAGAGTCGAAACTTTTATGTTTTCATTTTTGTCAATAGTCAATCCTGACGAGTGGTATGTAGAGGCCTGCTGAGATCTGGTCAGGACTATCTCAAATTTGACCTACATTTTGACCAACATACTGACCTACATATTGACCTACGTATTGACCTACACATTGACCTACATATAGACCAACATATTGAACATTTTGACCTACATTTTGACCTACAAAATGACCTACATTTTGACCTACATATTGACCTACATATAGACCAACATATTGAACTACATATTGACCTACATATTGACCTACATTTTGACCTACATATAGACCAACATATTGAACATTTTGACCTACATTTTGACCTACAAAATGACCTACATTTTGACCTACATATTGACCTACATATAGACCAACATATTGAACTACATTTTGACCTACATATTGACCTACATTTTGACCAACATATTGACCTACATATTGACCTACATATTGACCTACATATTAACCTACATATTAACCTACATAATGACCAACATATTGAACATTTTGACCTACAAAATGACCTACATTTTGACCTACATATTGACCTATATATAGACCAACATATTGAACTACATATTGACCTACATATTGACCTACATTTTGATTTTTGACCTACATATTGACCTACATTTTGACCAACATATTGAACTACATATTGACCTACATATTGACCTACATTTTGACCTACATATTGACCTACATATAGACCAACATATTGAACATTTTGACCTACATTTTTACCTACAAAATGACCTACATTTTGACCTACATATTGACCTACATATAGACCAACATATTGACCTACATTTTGACCTACATATTGACCTACATATAGACCAACATATTGAACTACATATTGACCTACAAAATGACCTACATTTTGACCTACATATTGACCTACATTTTGACCAACATATTGACCTACATATTGACCTACATATTAATCTACATATTAACCTACATAATGACCAACATACTGACCTACATATTGACCTACGTACTGACCTACATATTGAACTACATATTGACCTACATATTGACCTATATTTTGACCAACATATTGAACTACATATTGACCCACAAATTGATCTATATATTCATGTACATTTTGACCTAACATCAATTGAAACATCATTAAAACTGCTAATCTAGAAGTTTTTGGGAGGTCCCTACAAACATTGATAAGATGATTTTGTCTAACTTGGTTTATTGACTTTCTTTCTGCATATTTTGCTTACTTCTACAATACAAACTTTCCTAGCTTTAAATATATGTAGTACCTACTTTACTTTGACTACATATAATTAGCCTACTTTTTATCATACTTTTTGTCTATTTAACCTACTTTGCCTACTTAGAATGTGGCTTATAGCTGAAAATCAAAGAAGATCTCTTGTGAAGGAGCTGGATTAAGATATGCAGGTTATTATTATATTCCTTGAAGCAGGTAAGGTTTAGTTATAAGAGCATTGCACAGTGATTTGGTATTTCCTAGAAAATTTTGCTTTATCATATAAGTGAAAAACTGTCCTAAAAACCTTTAAATTTCCCTTTAATTTGCAAAAACAGATTTTTGCAGAATTTTGAAAAAATATTTTTATATAGAATATATGCCAGATCCATATATATATACTAGAATTTTCTAGTATCTTGAGCCTTTCTTAAGTCTAGTATAAGCCTAGAAAGTAAAATATTTAAGGTGTCTTCTAATTGCACTTGTATAAATTAAGGGATACAAAATCCCAAGTTTTGCCAATCCTAGTATTTTCAAGATTGAATATTCATAGATTCAATAGATTTAATATTCAATATTCAATATGCAATAGACATTTTCAATATGCAGGCCAAACTTTGCCAATCCTATTCCTAGGATCCTATGGATTGAAAATGTTTTTAATCTTAGTGGGGTACAATTTTGGTTGATAAAGCTTGAAGCTTAGTTTATGGTTTAACATTTAACCTGATTTTAAAAGGCTTTCAATGATAAAAGTAGAATAGAATAAAAGATTTTACAAACATGATTTGCAAATTTGATAGGTGATAATTAAAGCTTTGAATTGGAATATGATATGTTGAGGCTAACATAAAAGATTGCAGCTTAAGAAAATCACACTTGATTGTGATATAACTTATAGAATGATAACTTATTAAGCTATGGCCCAATGTACTAATACTAAGATATAGAGGGATCAGACATTATTTTCCTAATGGCACCTATCTTGCAAGCTTCTAGATTGGTTATTTCCTTCCAGATTTCAACTTTCAGTTTTATACCAACAACCCTCATAATATATTTTGCCAAAGTACACTATAGTCATTTTTGCATTGAAATTTACTAGATATCAACTTTTTTATATGTATAGTTTTTAGTATCCAATAAAAGTAGTATTGTTTGGTCTGTTTTACAATTTTTTTTGTTTTTTGATTTAATTAAAATATAATTTTTGTGTTTAAATATTTAAAGGTATCATATTAGCAAAGTCTTTTATTGGCATAATTTTGGTTTCCTGCTCTAAATTATTTTCTAGATTTTTTGGCATTATTACTTTATTGCTTTAAAACCTGTGTTATGGATTATTTTCCAGCATTTCTAGATAAGGAATTTATAAACCAGTTTCAATCACATGCTTTGGACTATTAACTTGTGTAATTTGTTGACTTTTTGCTTGTTTCTTTTACATTTTTAGACTGAAAGTTTAAAAGAATCCAGAAAATAATTTAGATTTTAGAACAAGAAACCTAAATTATGCCCATTATTTTGCTATATGAAAATTTATATAGTATATGATATAAAAGTGGTTCAAATGAAATTTACTAGGCCCTATACCCTATGATAACCAGGATGGAATTGTTGCACAAAAGTTGTTATGCGTTTGTGCGCGCTTGTCAAATTCTTGCACACTTGCGCTGAAAAAGAACCTTACTTGTGCGCTCTTAAAGAAGGTGTGCGCACTCCATCATATGCGCTTGCAAAGAAGCTGTTTGCTGCAGAATCACAGACAGGATTTGACTTTTACATGCATTCAACATGGTTATGTGCCATGTAGTGTATACACACTCAAGTTCTACTTTTCATAGTCCAGAAGGTTGTTTTTATACTGGTAAAAACAAAAGTAAACAAAGAAAAATAGTTTTTAGTAAAAACAGTTTCTTTAAAGTTTAGTGAATCTTTTATAATTTTTAAATAATTTTCTTAAAAAATTAGTGTTCAAGCTACTTTACACTTAAAGTACAACTTTCTAATTTATGTTGGCGTAAGAATTGAAAAACTAGAAATTTTATTTTTTAGCACATAGGCCTGCCATGATCTGCATTATGACTTTTTATACAGATGGCGTGCACGCTTGCGCACTGCTTTAAAAACGTGTGCGCGCATTTTCCTACCCCCAAGCAAAAATTCTATCCTGGTATGATAATGTATAAATAATTGTGTGGTAGTTGCGTCTACCACGGATGCTTGAGACTGTCGGTTTGGATCTATTTTGCCCCCAGTGAACTCCCCATTAATCCATTCGTTTATCAAATTTGCTTAAGTTCCCAAATATTTGCATGAATTTCATAATTATATTTTTCTTGAATTTAATTTTTAATTTGTTATTGCACGAGTTGCCCTGTGAATTATTTTTCTGACATCATGCCACTTGATGGCCCATGTGCTGCCCCACCAATTGGTTTTGTCTCTATGCTATGCCCCAATGGCAGCCCCATGCAATGCCATTTCCCTGTTTTTATTTTTCTTTATTGCTTTAAGTTACTGCCAGTTGAGGAATCCAGTGGTGGCTACCCATTTACCACCTATTGAATCCCCAGGTGCCCCACCCTCTGGCAAGAAGAAACTAATATTTATAGCCTGTTGTAGATGCTTGATTTTCATGCGCTTGCTTGCTCACTTGCTTGCTCTCTCTCTCGTGCTCTCCTTTATTGGTTTTATTCCCTTTTGATTGCTTGCTCACATTTGCGTTACATTAAACCTTAATATTTATTCAGTATCCGGCATGCCGGATCTCATGTCGCAGTTAGGCCGTCTCTCTCTTTAACCTTTTAATATTTATCTTGAATTGTCAACAACAAATAATAAACTGCAACTTAATAATTAACAGTTGTGGTTGAATCATTTTATTGAATCATTTGCAAGTGGGGCGTAAAACAACCAAAAGTTCTCATCTCAAAGAAAGCTCTGAGAATTCTACGTTCTGTAATATGTAAATTACAGTGGTAGCAACAACTACCCTACTGAAAGTAGCAAGTTTGACAAAATGACACGTTAATTTACAGTGTCAAATCTTTGGTGTCTTACCAACTAAATGACTATGCCGCTCAGCGACTGCTCTGCTATGAATATGATTACCCTCTCCCCGGAATTGAGGACCTTGGCAGTCAGAGTAAAACTGGAGAAAAGAATTTTGTTGTGATTTGTCTGCGCGATTTCCAGATTTAATTTGTGCGAACTCAACATTGGCGGCAATTCAAACATGGAATCTGCCTATCTCATTGGTGACAGCAAACCAAATTCAAACCTTAGAACCAAAAGAAAAAGAAACTTTCCATTTCTTTTCTCCACCCTCACCTCAATTACTAGAGGTGATTTTGTACCCTAACCCTAACCCAAACATTTTAGACATTTTTTGATTAATTTTTGTTTTTTCCTGTATTTTATTTTGGCAGTGCTTATTTAGCCGGCACCGGCCGAATAAGTTCGCTGCTATTTAGCCGGCAGTCCTGCCCCACTGCCGGTCAAATAAGCTCGTCATTATTTAGCCGGCAATCCTGGCCCCCAATGGCCACGCGATTATATATATTTATTCGAGATATTTAAACTTTGGGCAATACAAAAGTAGGTACAGCGAATATAGATCAATGCAGATTCAGTACAATTTATTACTTGCCTTCAAGTTTGTTTAATTGTTTCTGAAAGTCTTGCATCTCACCGATCTCAGAGATGCTAAACAGTGGGGAAGGGCAACAACAAAATTCCGGAAATTATTTGTAGCAGCAGAAGACACATAAACAAATAAAAAATTAATTATGCATGTTTTACTTTCACTTTAATCTCTGAATCAAAACCACTCATTAAAGCCAAAAAACCACTGCAAACACCTTTATCGAAAAACTCCAAAATTGTAGTTTAAGTAATTAGCTTGTAGTATGTTAAATTATTAATTCAAGGTCATGACGAGCAATGCGCAGTTATAAAATATATAAATGTATTTTGACCAGCGTGGCCATTGGGGCCAGGATTGCCGGCTAAATGGTGACGAGCTTATTTGACCGGCAGTGGGGCAGGACTGCCGGGTAAATAGTGACGCGTTTATTTGACCGGCAGTGGGGCAGGACTGCCGGCTAAATAGTGACGAGCTTATTTGACCGGCAGTGGGGTAGGACTGCCGGCTAAATAGTGACGCGCTTATTTGACCGGTGCCGGCTAAATAGTAGCGAACTTATTCGACCGGTGCCGGCTAAATAAGCACTGCCTTTTATTTTTGGTAGGCTACTGGTTGAACCAGTGCAATGGTTCTAGTGTTAGGAGTGTAGACATTGAGATCCTAGGATTGTATTCCCTAGTACACACAATATACCTTGGCTTAATATAAACCTCAAAAAATTCAGATGCAAAATTTAAGTAGACAGACTATATCAGCAAAACAAAATAATAGCATTATAATAAAATCTATTAAAATTAAAAGCAACAAGTTGAACAAGTTGAATAAGCCCACACAAAACACATAAATATAGGCTTAACTTACTAGATGTTGCTTTAATGACAAAGTTAAAGTCGTTAACTTGTCGGGTAAAAACAAAGTTAAATCCAAAGTAGGAGTATCCATTGCCTAAGTCAGACAGCACTAATTCCTCAGAAAAATCTTCTTCATCAACACAGACACAGTTATTGACAACAAAGAGTAAGAAGATACTGACCAAAACAAAAAGGTTTGTCATATACATGCTGCTAGCGATGCTACAGAGTTCCTTTTTCTTGATCCTAGAAAATAACCTAGGATTCCTAGGTTGCTAAGAGGACAAAATTCAGTCAGAATTTTCGTACACAAATATTTAGTTAGCATTGAGCTCGATCAAATTGTTAGCTTTACGTAAAATTATTAAAGTCGAGTTACAAAGCATGAAATAATAAAAAAATTAAAGACTTTGCTTGATATTTTTAAACTAACAGTTACTTTAAATTTCCTGTTTAAAATCGAACTTTTTTAACAATTTATACTGCTTTGTTTTATTTTATAACAATCTTTCCGTACGTTATTAGCATTTATTCGTCCGCCTATAAGCAAAGCGCCGCGTGTACAACACGAATTACGAGTTTCAAAAGACAATTTGTAAGTTTTCCTCGGACGACGAACGCGAGTCGTACTTCGAAAAACACAAATTAACCCAGCACAAATGTTTTGGTATAATTTTTTAGCAAAAACTCCAATAGGCGCCAAGACCTGAATGACTTACATGTTATATGTATAGATGTACAATAATAATTAAATAATAAGGAGTGAATTAGTACGAGCACGACCCTTTAGAGCCACTATAAAAGACTGAATAAAAAATAGAAATGTTACAATGTTAGGTACTTTTTTGATTCCTTTGAATTAACTTTTATCCATAAAGCTAAGCATTTTTACGCTTGAGTCATACACATCCAAATTCGCCTTGATTTGATTCGTATAGGTTGTGAAATGTGTAGACTACTCAATTTTGCTACCGTTGTGCAATGTGTATAAAACTTGCGCATGTACATACATTTCTAAATAAACATGCGTCAGACAAAGTTGCTACTATATAATACTGTACTTGCAGGTACATTCAGGTACATGCGTAATAGCTTCTAAATCTTGCGCCTACCTGACTGCAGACTTTGATTAAAATAGGAATTTCAGAAACAATCAAACGACTTGTGTACAAAAATTTGGCCTGCATGGGGTGCGCGTGCCTGCATACAGTTAATTGGTACGTGGCTTAATGGCTACAATGAAGCTTTAGCTTACATTGTGCCCTGGAGTCGGTGGAATGGGCCTAATTGTCGCAGCGCGTGGACGATGTCGGCAAATGCTTTTGCATGGTTTGCTCTGAGGCATGCCGATCAGCGAACCAGCTTAATTAGCACTCCCGAGGGGGCTGCTGGATTTGGGCCTAGTGAGTGCGCGTGTTTGGCGAGAGGGGTTGTACACTTTGACTTAGCTGCAGGGGGCGTCCGGCGGATGCAGCGAGGAGGCGGAGGAGACCGCCCATTCCGCTAGCCCCTGGCGACCAAAGACTTCCATCGAAGTGACGTACGTCGCTCAGGGGGACCCGTCAGTCTCGCCTGCAGCGCGGTCCTCCTCACCGGTGGTGGGGAAGAACTCAGCTCGACCCGTGTCCCTGAGGTACCGGGCGAGCAGCGGGATGCTCTCGGGCCTGCAAACGTCGGAGAGAACCGGGTTTGGCCCGAGGTGAGTGAGCCTGGCCCTGGTGAAAACCGCGGGCAGTGGCAGATAAAGTGCTCGGCGTTTTCACTGCCTGAGCGGCAGAAGGGGCACCGCTCCTCGGGTACTTGGCCCTGAAGGAAGCGGTGGCGAGAGAAGCAGCCATGCCCGGAGAGGGCCATGCTAACTGCTCTGAGGTCTCTGCGGTTGAGCCTGAGGAGGGCTCTACGCAGGAGAGGAGAGGGGCAGGGGACGGCCGCACGGGATTGCCTACAATTCCGGGTGTCGTGCCACCTGCGGAGATGCTCGGAGTCAGTCCAGCGCTTAACGCGGGAGTTGATCACCGAGGCGGGGATGGGGGCTCCCAGGCCCGGCCCCAGCAGCGCGCCGGCGGAGCCAGCCTTGGCCAGCAGGTCAGCGCGCTCGTTGCCGACGAAGCCGGCGTGGCCCGGGATCCATCTGAGCTCCACCTGGTTGCCTAGCGCAAGCCCGTTGAGCTGGGTGTTGCAGTCCAGGACGGACCTGGAGCTGGCGGTGCTGCGGCAGAGGGATTGAGTCCGTGAGGATGTTAAGCCCGCCACACTCCTCGAGAGCCTTGAGGCAGAGGTCAGAGTGCGGGATAAGCGACCGCTTCTTAAAGGCCCGCACTTTTTTGAAGGCCACCCCAGCATCCAGAAGACGCCGGGTGCTCTTCGCCGCCTCTCCTTTGATATAAATATCCAGAGGAGGGGCACAGAGGAAGGAATTCATGCCTTCAAAAGGAGTAGAGGGTGGAGCGCCCATAGTCATGCGGCAGGCTCTGCCATGGATTTTGTAGAGAGCGTCGAGGTTGCTCTTGACGCCCAGACCGCTAGCCCACACGAGGCTGGCGTAACTGATCGAGGGGCGGATAATGGCAGTGTAAATCCACCACAGCTTCCTGGGGGTGAGCCCCCAGGTGGTGCCCACGGCGCGCCTGATCTGAGCCAGACACCAGGGCTTTTTTGGCTTTAGTTTGAATGTGCGGAGTCCAGTTGAGCCTGTGGTCCAGAGTGAGGCCCGGGCAGCGGACCTGCTTCTCCAAGCTTTAGTTTGAATGTGCGGAGTCCAGTTGAGCCTGTGGTCCAGAGTGAGGCCCGGGCAGCGGACCTGCTTCTCCAAGCTTTAGTTTGAATGTGCGGAGTCCAGTTGAGCCTGTGGTCCAGAGTGAGGCCCGGGCAGCGGACCTGCTTCTCCAAGCTTTAGTTTGAATGTGCGGAGTCCAGTTGAGCCTGTGGTCCAGAGTGAGGCCCGGGCAGCGGACCTGCTTCTCCAAGCTTTAGTTTGAATGTGCGGAGTCCAGTTGAGCCTGTGGTCCAGAGTGAGGCCCGGGCAGCGGACCTGCTTCTCCAAGCTTTAGTTTGAATGTGCGGAGTCCAGTTGAGCCTGTGGTCCAGAGTGAGGCCCGGGCAGCGGACCTGCTTCTCCATGGAAATGTTCTTTCCATAGAGGGTGAGGGGCTTAATGGTCCAGATCAGTTTGTTGATAAACATGACCGCTGTGGTTTTCGACTCTGAGAGTCTAAGGCCACATTGGTTTGCCCAACGCTCCGCTCGTCCTAGAAAGCCCTGCAGAAGGTCTCTGATGGTATCAACCGAGGAGCCCGCGCATATCGCGGTCACATCATCGGCATAGCCCACCTTGAGAATGGGGTCGTGGAGATCACTGCAAAGCAACTCATCCATGACCATGTTCCAGAGAACGGGCGTGAGAACTCCGCCCTGGGGCCCCCTTTCTGGACAGGCGCCGAAGAGAGCTGCCGTTCAGGTGGGCCACAACAGTGCGGTTCCGGATCATGAACATGATCCACCGGACAAGGTGAGGGTGTGTGGCCCTGGATTCCAGGGCTCTGCAAAAGGCCTCGAAGATGACGTTGTCGAACCAAGGGGCGCCAGCACCAAGGGGCGCCAGCACCAAGGGGCGCCAGCACCAAGGGGCGCCAGCACCAAGGGGCGCCAGCACCAAGGGGCGCCAGCACCAAGGGGCGCCAGCACCAAAAGGCCCCTTGGCGACGTCCCTTGGTGCTGGCCATGATGAGGTAGGCATTAAAATTATTAGAAAAAAACGGTGTTATATACACACTACTGGTGTAGACGAGGGTATGTTTGGACTTTTTCTATCTTTTTGTCAGTAGTCAGCTGTAGTCCTAAAAGGTTGACCGTGATTATCTTCAGGCTCTGACTTTAGATTGACAGAAAATTATAGAAGATCTCCGGCTATTATTGCAGGGCTCGATTCGGGAAGCTGATTGATGAAGCTGGATGGTGAAGTTGGATAGGTGGCTAGATGAAGAAGCTGGATGGGGAATCTTGATAGGGAAGCTGGATGGGATAGCTAGGTGGGGATGCTGGATGCTGAAGCTGGATGGAGAGCTCAGCTTTCAGACTACTTCAACAAGCCATTTTGAGTCAAAAGAGAGTCCAGTCCTGTATGAGGATATGTTCCACGCATCAATCGGCAACACAACTAGCCAATATGCCCTAGTCGCTGTATATTCAGCCATCGATATCTCAGCCAAAATGAAGTTGCTTCATCTGTTCTGCCACAGTTTCTAATGCGTCAATTAAGCGGTCCAGTCACGGGCAGGAGACGCCCAGGTACCAAATCGAGGCCAAACCGCCGCCCGGTGGATTCGCCGAACCAATCATCTGGCAGCTCTGCCCGCCGCCGCCGCACGACGAGCCTCCAGCGCCTCCGGCATCAGCGTAGGCGCCGCCCGAGCCGCCGCCGGAGAAGCCGCCACCTCCACCAGCCGATCCGTTGACTGAACCGGCGCCGCCGCCACCGAAGCCGCCGTCGAAGCCGCCTGGGCCACCGCCGAGCCAGTTCTGGCTGCCGGACAGGCCCGGCATGGCGTCGCCAGCGACGGTGACGAGGCTGGCGGCGGAGGCGGCGCCCAGCCAGCCGGCGCCTGGGCCGCCTCGAGCTCGGTCGGCGGCGATTCTCGAACCGGCGGCCCCGGCGGAGCCGTTGGCGCCGCCCGGCCCGGCCTGGGTGGACATCAGGCTGTCCGACTGCGTGCCGTCGATGCCGCCTGTGGCGTTGATGCCTGGAGATCGACGATGAAAGAGTTGCCATGTCAATTATAGAAGATTCTCATGGGGACATTGCTGAGATGCCAAGGCTCATGGGGGACATTGCTGAGATGTCAAGGCTCATGGGGACATTGCTGAGATCAAGGCTCATGGGACATTGCTGAGATGCCAAGGCTCATGGGGGACATTGCTGAGATGTCAAGGCTCATGGGGGACATTGCTGAGATGCCAAGGCTCATGGGGGACATTGCTGAGATGTCAAGGCTCATGGGGACATTGCTGAGATGTCAAGGCTCATGGGGGACATTGCTGAGATGTCAAGGCTCATGGGGACATTGCTGAGATGTCAAGGCTCATGGGGGACATTGCTGAGATGCCAAGGCTCATGGGGGACATTGCTGAGATGTCAAGGCTCATGGGGACATTGCTGAGATGTCAAGGCTCATGGGGGACATTGCTGAGATGTCAAGGCTCATGGGGACATTGCTGAGATGTCAAGGCTCATGGGGACATTGCTGAGATGTCAAGGCTCATGGGGGACATTGCTGAGATGTCAAGGCTCATGGGGACATTGCTGAGATGTCAAGGCTCATGGGGACATTGCTGAGATGTCAAGGCTCATGGGGGACATTGCTGAGATGTCAAGGCTCATGGGGGACATTGCTGAGATGTCAAGGCTCATGGGGGACATTGCTGAAATGCTTGGCTTATAGGGGGTTGCTCAAATGCTTTAAGCCTAAGCTCATTGAGGATCTGCTGGTATCTTTGATTTTTGCTTTGAAAATTTTAAATTTTGGGTGTCAGGTTTTTCCGAAATAAATACATTACATAGTTAAGAGGTTTTCATTTTTCAGAGCTAAATTGTTATTGCTTTCGATAGAAGGCAGACCTGCAGTGTTCATATTTTGAAATATTTTGCCTTTATTAAAGCTCTATTGTCAGCTAAGACTGCTAAAAATAGATGCATACATGTAAAAAATAGATTCTGAATCGAGCCATGCCATTTTACTGATTTTACTGCAAGGTAAAGTATAAATTCAAACCATCACAGTTTAGCCATCCAATTCGGCTCTCTCACCCGCTTTCACACTCGACGCACCGCCGCCGCCTCCGGCTGCCACAAGCAGCTGAAGCAACGTCGAACCATGAGCGGTTTGCAGCCAGACAAAGCTGCCGCCTCCGCCGCCACCGCCGCCGCCAGACATTCCACCGTCCGACGTGGCCGCGGTGCCGTCTCGTCCAGGTAGCAGGGCCACGCTCTGACCAGCCGAGAGTAGGAAGTCGCCTCGAACGCTGGCTCCCCAGCCGCCTTGAAGCAGTTTATTGGCGCTGGAGTCATAGCAGGATCCGCCAGCCGCACCCGACGCTGAGATGCGATAGCAACCACTGACTGGAACTGTCACCTGATAGACAGTTCCGTTTCGGCTTGGCGTTGAACCGCCTGAATAAAATTAATAGAATACAGAAGCATGGTTCGATGCAATTTATAAATGCACATGGAACAGCTGGTTTCTCTTTAATCAAATACGTGGCGCTGATATGAATGATTTGTCCTGGGTGTGAATCGCCCCACAAGCCCTTGATTCCTAGGCTTGATTCCTAGGCTGTCTATACGTCTATATAATGGCCGTCTATATAGCCAAACCTCACTAAAAATGAAGCCTGAAAACTCAAAACGAGGCCAATTAACCAGTTCACAGGCCTGATATCTGTAGATTCAGTACGATCTTTGTCTGTTCCTGTGGTTTCTAAGGCCTCGGCCTTTCGCTGCTGGCATAGGAACGTGCATCTGCATTTTCGCATGCACGCAAATCTTTAATCTTTAAGAATTTTTAATTTCACTTTTTTCTAAGCTTAAAATTTCATACAAATATTACAACTAATTTGTATTTAACGTGATTAATCGTCTAATGCAATCGACGCAATGAATAATACATAATAGACTTTGTTTAATCGGTCAAAATCGACAACGGCTATCGTCCTGTAGCTGTCGACTCCAGTCGTCAATGTGTCGTCGCTGCTAATTTTTCCCAGCGGGACCAAAAGAACAGAAAAGAGTATATACTTCAAATCGGTGCGCAGCCGTTAGCAGTTTGGACAAACCATAGAAAGACAACAGAAATCAATTTGGTTTTCAACTGCGAGCTATTCGGGCCACAGCAGGAAGACTCTACTATAAAGTAGAGTGGCGCAGAGAGGCCATACACTAAAATCAGTCTAGCAGACAGAGATAGATAGTGAATGCATACGTTTGACATTTTGATGTTCGTTAAAAAAACCTTAATTGATAGCAAATAAACCTGGTGATTTTATCTATTCATGGCTTGGCTCTTGTAGCTTTCTAAAGGAGTAGTAATAGACCGACGCTTGTCCATGTCGCTGACGTCACTCACCGGAAACATTTGCCCAAAGAGCATCCGATGGGCCAACAGCCGAGTTAGGAATTCCGATGCTATCAGCCACGTCCGACCAAACTTCGACGCCTGGACTAATGCAAGCGCCTCGAGCGTCTGGTTGACAGAAGCAAAACCAGTCGGTGTCGAACTGGTCGGATTGAAGTACAAAGTGCAGTTGCCGTTCAGCCGACTGTAGGTCAGGGCTAAGCAGCGAGTTGCAGTGCCGCCACGGCTGCACAGCGAGGCGCAGACGAGGCGACTCTTCACAGACAGGCGAGTCACGACAGACACAGTTAGCTTAGGCGAGTAGGCGAGGCTGTCCCGGCGGAGCAGCTGCTGCTGGAGACAATCGGTTGCCAGGGGAACAGAAGAGAACTGAGAACAAAAAGAGCTTGAAGCGTCAGTGAAGCCATGATGTTGCACTACCTCGCTGCAGGAAGGGATAAAGCCCGCCCAGATGGGCCCAAGCACCTTTTATGTTAACACGGTCGGCGCAGAGTTTTCTCAGAAAGCGTGCAGCGTTGCCAAGGGCAACACCAAGCTGTAGTTGATTAATGCAAACGATCAAACACGTCTAGTTGAGGCAGAAATTTAGCTTAGCAAGAGAAGCAAAGTCCCGGTTCGTGCAGTTGATTGAGCATCAATAATTTACTTGGCATTGGGTGGCTAAGGGAGACTCAGAAGGCTCACCCTTGCGCACAAAAGTCGTTTAAGACGACGCATTAAGTTTTTAATTACTAAAAGCAACAGGTTAGAGCCACTCAACTAGGAACAACTCCAAAATGTCTTGCAATCCACGCGGCAGGAAGGAGTAGGGAACACCGACTGCGGCTTCAATATAAACCAGTTAAAAATCGATTCATTGCTATTAAAGTAATTGGCTTGCAATAACATCTGGTAACGAGCGGGTTAACATGTATATTGATTGAAGAAAATTACTCTAATATTGAAGTTTTCTGAAGAGAATTTTAATCCAGAAAAAACATGAGCACGATTTTTATTTTGGTTTTTAGAGTTGAAATGAAACATTCAGCATCTACAGAAAGGGCCATAAAGACAGTGAAAAGTGACTCTAGCAGTATGAGTAGTTCTCAGTGACTCTAGCAGTAGCTAGGGAGTAACAGTGACTCTAGCAGTAAGAGTAGAAGTACCTCTAGCAGTAAGAGTAGTTCTCAGTGACTCTAGCCGTAGGAGTAGCAGTGACTCTGGCAGTAGGAGTAGCAGTGACTCTGGCAGTAGGAGTAGCAGTGACTCTAGCAGTAGGAGTAGCAGTGACTCTAGCAGTAGGAGTAGCAGTGACTCTAGCAGTAGGAGTAGCAGTGACTCTAGCAGTAGGAGTAGCAGTGACTCTAGCAGTAAGAGTAGAAGTACCTCTAGCAGTAGCTAGGGAGTAACAGTGACTCTAGCAGTAAGAGTAGAAGTACCTCTAGCAGTAAGAGTAGTTCTCAGTGACTCTAGCCGTAGGAGTAGCAGTGACTCTGGCAGTAGGAGTAGCAGTGACTCTAGCAGTAGGAGTAGCAGTGACTCTAGCAGTAGGAGTAGCAGTGACTCTAGCAGTAGGAGTAGCAGTGACTCTAGCAGTAGGAGTAGCAGTGACTCTAGCAGTAGGAGTAGCAGTGACTCTAGCAGTAGGAGTAGTTCTCAGTGACTCTAGCAGTAGGGGTAGTTCTCAGTGACTCTAGCAGTAGGAGTAGCAGTGACTCTAGCAGTAGGAGTAGTTCTCAGTGACTCTAGCAGTAGGGGTAGTTCTCAGTGACTCTAGCAGTAGGAGTAGTTCTCAGTGACTCTAGCAGTAGGAGTAGCAGTGACTCTAGCAGTAGGAGTAGTTCTCAGTGACTCTAGCAGTAGGAGTAGCAGTGACTCTAGCAGTAGGAGTAGTTCTCAGTGACTCTAGCAGTAGGAGTAGTTCTCAGTGACTCTAGCAGTAGGAGTAGCAGTGACTCTAGCAGTAGGAGTAGCAGTGACTCTAGCAGTAGGAGTAGTTCTCATTGACTCTAGCAGTAGGAGTAGTTCTCATTGACTCTAGCAGTAAGAGTAGCAGTGACTCTAGCAGTAGGAGTAGTTCTCAGTGACCTAGCAGTAAGAGCAGAAGTACCTCTAGCAGTAGGAGTAGTTCTCAGTGACTCTAGCAGTAGGAGTAGTTCTCAGTGACTCTAGCAGTAAGAGCAGAAGAAGTACCTCTAGCAGTAAGAGTAGCTAGAATTCTAGGAGAATTGGCAGCTTCCTACTAAGAAGACATTTAAGTTTGTCTGATCTTGTGTTCGATTAATGCATGGAGCAAAGCACAGAAGCTTCATGAGAACTTTCACACTGTCGGAATTCTGTATAAAAAATTGATCCAAACTAGGTCACAGTAGGGACTGCGCGGAAAAAATGGCTGAGTAATTAGCACTGGGACTGGCTAATTATGTCCAACCGCCAATGTACACTTGGTGTACATTTCAGCGAAGCTAAAGATCGATTCCAATTCTAAGGGGTGAACGCGTTGTAATTAAATACCGTGGCCAGAGCCATCTGTATCACCCAGGTATTGGCCGTATCTTTGAGACGTGGAGCAGTTTGTTGTGTTTCCTAAACAATACGGAACATAGCAATGCAACGCAGCAGTGTCTCAACAAGCGCTAGCAAGCAGCAGAAAATTCAACAGCTTCAGTCCTCGCTGACTCCAGCTGGCGATCCTCCAATAATTGGCGTCTCCGGCGACAACATGCTTGATAGAATGTCACCCTGTCCTGCTGATTCCGGCGTTGTGGAGGTTAAACGACCTGTATATTCTCAGGTAAATCTATTTACAATATTGTCCAAATCGTAAAGTTTCGCCTCCTCAACTGTTTTCATGCTTACATTTCCAATTTATTTGCAACTCATCTACATCACAAATTAATGTTGTGAAAAAGCGGACCGTCTACTCTTTTCAGTAGTTAGTCTGCGCAGTGTCGCTTGAATTTAATGTTGTGGCAGCTAAAATTTCCTTTCCTCCCTTGGGGTTTGCAGTCTCAGAAGCTTATGGGGTTAAGAAAAACAACAAGCTTTTAACTAGATGCACACAAGTGAACGCAAGAAGGACGAAACTTCGCCTAGGAAGAGGCCCAATCTGGCTCAGCCAATGAGAGAGCAGTAGGGATAGAGGTCAAAGTCAGAAGGACGAAACTTAGCCTAGGGGGAGGCCCAATCTAGCTCAGCCAATGAGAGAGCAGTAAGGAGAGAGGTCAAAGTCAGAAGGACGAAACTTAGCCTAGGGGGAGGCCCAATCTAGCTCAGCCAATGAGAGAGCAGTAAGGAGAGAGGTCAAAGTCAGAAGGACAAAACTCTGCCTAGAAGCTCGATCTACTTGAAGTAGCTCAGCCAATGGGAAAGCAGAAAGGATCAAACCCAGAAGGCGCGCGAGCCATTTCGGATAACTTTTGGTCACTCGGATATCGAATGCTTTCAACGTGAGGCTAGGTGCAGGGCATTTTCGTCATCAGCAATGAGCCTGTAAGCGGTCAGGCCATCCATTACAATCCCTGTCTGTAACACAAACGTTTTCCAGGCGAAATTCGACACAGCCTATCAAGAGACGGCCGCTTTGCAAGAGCGCCTGCTGCGAAAGAACTTCATCATCGACAGCGTCTTCGTACCTGGTGGCGAGCGAGGACGTCCAGCCAGCGTCGGCGGCGACGGTGGAGGCGGCGGTTGCTGCGGCGGCTGCCTGGCCTTCATTGAGCGTTTTGTACCGTTTGTGCGCACCGTTCGCACCTACCAACCTCGCCAGCATCTGCCACAGGACCTGATCTCTGGACTGTCAACCGGCGTTATGAGAATTCCCCAGAGTATGGCCTACTCTCTGCTAGCCTATCTGTCACCTGTGCATGGACTGTACACCGCATTCATTGCCGGCATGACCTATTGTCTGCTGGGAACTTCGCCGCATCTGGTGCTCACCTGTCAAGGCGTTGTGTCGCTGATGGTCGGTCAAGCCGCTTTCAGGTACGCGGAACGATCTGGCAGTAATTTGACAACAGCTCTAGCAGGTGTTAATCATACTGACACTAGCGTAGAGTTGCTCGATCAGCAGTTGATAATGAATGCGGTAGCCGTGACAACGCTGCTTGTCGGTATCTATCAGCTGGTATTCGGCTGCCTGCGTCTCGGCATGCTCACAAATTATCTCAGCGATCCTCTGGTCGGCGGCTTCACCACCGGAGCCGCTGTCGAGGTGGTCATTAGTCAGTTATCAGCCATGCTGGGCTGTCCTATTCGAGTGCCAAAGTCCACTCCCCCGCCGGGAGCGCTGGGAAACTTTAAAATTTTGTACTTTGCATTGGCCAGCCTGCCCAGCTACAACTGGCCTACAGTGGGTCTGTCTGCCGTGTCCATCGGTTTCCTTGCGCTAACGAAGCTGATCAGCGCTCGACTGTCGGAGCGTCGCTTTTGCCAGGTCCCCGTGCCTGGCGAGCTCATCCTGGTGGTTGCGACAACCGTGCTGGCGTCTGCAGGCCAGCTGGATGGCCTGAGCATCGGTCAAGTTGGCCCGGTGCCCCGCGGCTTCGCACCGCTCCGGGTGCCGCGGCTGACGTCAACGGTGGACGCCAGCCTGGTTCAGGACTGCGCAGTGGTGGCCATTGTGGGCTTCACTGTGGCTCTGTCTGTGGCTAAGAAGTTCGCTTTGCAG
Organism: Macrostomum lignano; assembly: GCA_002269645.1. Taxonomy (NCBI): domain Eukaryota; kingdom Metazoa; phylum Platyhelminthes; family Macrostomidae; genus Macrostomum; species Macrostomum lignano. The sequence goes on along the minus strand of NIVC01001817.1, from coordinate 118,251 downwards.
TACGACACAGAGCTGGACGCCAATCAGGAGTTCTTCGCCTACGGCGCTGGCAACGTCCTGGGCTCGTTTGCCGGCTGCTTCGCTTCGACGAGTTCAATGTCCTGCTCGGCGCTGCACGAATCACTAGGCGGTCGCAGCCAGGTGGCGAATTTGATCGCCTCCGGCCTGGTGCTGCTCACCATACTGTTCCTCGGGCCGTGCTTCTCCACCACGCCAAGCTGTGTTCTGTCCGCCATCATTCTGGTTAACTTGAAGAGCATGCTCTGGCAGTTCGGCGACGTGCCCCAGCTGTGGCGGGTCAGCAAGATCGACTTCCTGCTGTGGATGGTGACGTTCGTGTCTGTGGTGTGCTTCAAAGTGGACACGGGGCTCATCATTGGTGTCGCCTTCTCCCTGCTGACCATCGTGTTCCGGTCGCAGTGGCCCTACGCCTGCGTACTCGGGCGCATTCCCCACACGGACATCTACAAGAACCTGGCTGTGACGCCCGACGCTTGCGAAATCGACGGAGTGAAGATTTTTCGATATGAAGGCTCGCTGTACTTCGCATCAGCTGATCACTTCCGCGACAGTCTGTACCGTCTGACAGGGTGCAACCCGCGACAGCTGGCGCTGAAGCGTCTGGCCTATAATAGGAATCTGCGCCAGCTGAGAGTCACAGTTGAAGAGGCCATGCCCGCGCTTCACGGAGCCGGCGGAAGAGGCGGCGGCGGCGGTGTCACCGTCGACTACGGAGCGCTGCGACCGTCAGCGAGTCTGCATCACGTGATTCTGGACTTCTCTTGCTGCAGCTTCATTGACTCGGTGAGTTATAGGGACTTGTATAATCTAATGATTGATAAACAACTAGGCAGCATGGAGATATCAATCCTGCTCAATCCTGAGCACGTACACAACGGGTTCCGGTGCATCCTAGCTTTTCCTAATAAGTTTAATAAGAGCTTTCCGACATGTCACCGTGACAAGAATCACTATAGAGTCATTGCAAACAACTCACTGGTGACTCTAGCGACCTAGGGTGAATCTTGTGACTTTCTTCAACGGGTCAATCGACTGTAATGCAACAGAGAGGAGATTGTTGAGTCGCGAACGCATCACGTGATTTGTAGAGTGTTGTTATAAATAAGAAATGCAATTCTAACTCATAAATTGACGCAGGTGCAGTACATGTAATTCTACAGCGACTCCAGCACCCCTCACATACGACTCTATAAGATAGAGCCTCACATACGACGCCTCACATGCCTCTCTATAAGAGGCATTATAGAAGCGCCCGTCGTTTCAGACTCGCATACAATAATATAAACGCCTGTTTAAGACTTACCTACAAAGACTCTGAAAAAACTTTTTGTTTTGGCTATGTTTTTTTTCGCACCTGCATAACAGGTTGGCATTCGAATGCTCAACCGGGTGCTAGCAGACTATTCAGAGGCTGGAGTGACGGTTTACCTGTCAAACACCAGAGCGGCTGTCCGCTTCATGCTGAGCAAACCGGGTGCAAGTCAGGTGAACCCAGCCCGGCTGTACCTCACCAACCACGACGCCGTGGTGGCAGCGCTGACCGAGGCTCGCAAGCTGGAGGAGATGCAGTGGCTGGAGTTCGACTCCCGGCAACGCCGCCTGCACTTCGAAGCAACCGCGTTCTCGGCTGCGTCGACTTCCGCCGCCGCCGCCGCCTCCGCGAGACGGCACCACGTGTCCAGGTTAGCCAGCGAAGTCGGGCAAGAGGAATTCCAAGACAGCAGCGAGGAGGACGAGGAGGAATCGAACCCGGAGCTGCTGCTGTTGAATGGCAGCGGCGAGCGGGTCCGCCGACTGCAGTGGCAGCGGTCGCGCACAGCCAACTGATTGAGTTGAGAAATCAATTGACAAATCAGCACCATATGAACCATACTAATCGCACGCTTTTAAGCCACAATAAGCTACAGTCGTTTCGTAAATGTTGCTTTTCGTCGTTTTCCTGTGTTTTAGTATTGACTAATAAAATTATCAAATGTTAACTGAAATTTAGTAGAGTTCAGTTATTGCTTCTTAAATGAGCTTGTACCTTAATTTGAATGTTCAAGTACAGCTATTAAAACTGATTAATCCTGTCAGTTAGGTTGTCACCAGTTAGTTGGGGTTGTCACCAGTCAGTTGGGGTTTTCACCTGTCAGTTGGGGTTTTCACCTGTCAGTTGGGGTTTTCACCTGTCAGTTGGGGTTTTCACCTGTCAGTTGGGGTTTTCACCTGTCAGTTGGGGTTTTCACCTGTCAGTTGGGGTTGTCATCAGTCAGTTGAGGTTGTCACCTGTCAGCTGGGTTTGTCACCTGTCAGTTGGGGTTTGTCACGTGTCAGTTGGCTATCACAGATGGGGTGCCACCTGTGTTAGTTGAGGTAGTCTCCTGTGCACATTTAGATTTGTCACCTGTGTCACATTTAGATTTGTCAGCTGTGTCCCATTTAGATTTGTCACCTGTGTCACATTTAGATCTGTCAGCTGTGTCCCATTTAGATTTGTCACCTGTGTCCCATTTAGATTTGTCACCTGTGTCCCATTTAGATCTGTCAGCTGTGTCCCATTTAGATTTGTCACCTGTGTCAAATTTAGATCTGTCAGCTGTGTCCCATTTAGATTTGTCACCTGTGTCCCATTTAGATTTGTCACCTGTGTCACATTTAGATTTGTCACCTGTGTCCCATTTAGATTTGTCACCTGTGTCACATTTAGATTTGTCACCTGTGTCACATTTAGATTTGTCACCTGTGTCCCATTTAGATTTGTCACCTGTGTCACATTTAGATTTGTCACCTGTGTCACATTTAGATTTGTCACCTGTGTCACATTTAGATTTGCCTCCTGTGCACATTTAGATTTGTCTCCTGTGTCACATTTAGATTTGTCACCTGTGTCACATTTAGATTTGTCACCTGTGTCACATTTAGATTTGTCACCTGTGTCACATTTAGATTTGTCACCTGTGTCCCATTTAGATTTGTCACCTGTGTCACATTTAGATTTGTCACCTGTGTCACATTTAGATCTGTCAGCTGTGTCTCATTAGATTTGTCACCTGTGTCACATTTAGATCTGTCAGCTGTGTCCCATTTAGATTTGTCACCTGTGTCACATTTAGATTTGTCACCTGTGTCCCATTTAGATTTGTCACCTGTGTCACATTTAGATTTGTCACCTGTGCACATTTAGATTTGTCACCTGTGCACATTTAGATTTGTCTCCTGTGCACATTTAGATTTGTCACCTGTGCACATTTAGATTTGTCACCTGTGCACATTTAGATTTGTCACCTGTGTCACATTTAGATTTGTCAGTTGTGTCCCATTAGATTTGTCACCTGTGTCACATTTAGATTTGTCACCTGTGTCCCATTTAGATTTGTCACCTGTGTCACATTTAGATTTGTCACCTGTGTCCCATTTAGATTTGTCACCTGTGTCCCATTTAGATCTGTCAGCTGTGTCCCATTTAGATTTGTCACCTGTGTCCCATTTAGATTTGTCACCTGTGTCCCATTTAGATCTGTCAGCTGTGTCCCATTTAGATTTGTCACCTGTGTCCCATTTAGATCTGTCAGCTGTGTCCCATTTAGATTTGTCACCTGTGTCACATTTAGATTTGTCACCTGTGTCCCATTTAGATTTGTCACCTGTGTCACATTTAGATCTGTCAGCTGTGTCTCATTAGATTTGTCACCTGTGTCACATTTAGATCTGTCAGCTGTGTCCCATTTAGATTTGTCACCTGTGTCACATTTAGATTTGTCACCTGTGTCCCATTTAGATTTGTCACCTGTGTCACATTTAGATTTGTCACCTGTGTCCCATTTAGATTTGTCACCTGTGTCACATTTAGATTTGTCACCTGTGTCACATTTAGATCTGTCAGCTGTGTCTCATTAGATTTGTCACCTGTGTCACATTTAGATCTGTCAGCTGTGTCCCATTTAGATTTGTCACCTGTGTCACATTTAGATTTGTCACCTGTGTCCCATTTAGATTTGTCACCTGTGTCACATTTAGATTTGTCACCTGTGTCCCATTTAGATTTGTCACCTGTGTCACATTTAGATCTGTCAGTTGTGTCCCATTTAGATTTGTCACCTGTGTCACATTTAGATCTGTCAGCTGTGTCTCATTAGATTTGTCACCTGTGTCACATTTAGATCTGTCAGCTGTGTCCCATTTAGATTTGTCACCTGTGTCACATTTAGATTTGTCACCTGTGTCCCATTTAGATTTGTCACCTGTGTCACATTTAGATCTGTCAGTTGTGTCCCATTTAGATTTGTCACCTGTGTCACATTTAGATCTGTCAGCTGTGTCTCATTAGATTTGTCACCTGTGTCACATTTAGATCTGTCAGCTGTGTCCCATTTAGATTTGTCACCTGTGTCACATTTAGATTTGTCACCTGTGTCACATTTAGATTTGTCACCTGTGTCACATTTATATTTGTCACCTGTGTCCCATTTAGATTTGTCACCTGTGTCACATTTAGATCTGTCAGTTGTGTCCCATTTAGATCTGTCAGCTGTGTCACATTTAGATTTGTCACCTGTGTCCCATTTAGATTTGTCACCTGTGTCACATTTAGATTTGTCTCCTGTGCACATTTAGATTTGTCACCTGTGTCACATTTAGATCTGTCAGCTGTGTCTCATTAGATTTGTCACCTGTGTCACATTTAGATCTGTCAGCTGTGTCCCATTTAGATTTGTCACCTGTGTCACATTTAGATTTGTCACCTGTGTCCCATTTAGATTTGTCACCTGTGTCACATTTAGATTTGTCACCTGTGCACATTTAGATTTGTCACCTGTGCACATTTAGATTTGTCTCCTGTGCACATTTAGATTTGTCACCTGTGCACATTTAGATTTGTCACCTGTGCACATTTAGATTTGTCACCTGTGTCACATTTAGATTTGTCAGTTGTGTCCCATTAGATTTGTCACCTGTGTCACATTTAGATTTGTCACCTGTGTCCCATTTAGATTTGTCACCTGTGTCACATTTAGATTTGTCACCTGTGTCCCATTTAGATTTGTCACCTGTGTCCCATTTAGATCTGTCAGCTGTGTCCCATTTAGATTTGTCACCTGTGTCCCATTTAGATTTGTCACCTGTGTCCCATTTAGATCTGTCAGCTGTGTCCCATTTAGATTTGTCACCTGTGTCACATTTAGATCTGTCAGCTGTGTCCCATTTAGATCTGTCAGCTGTGTCCTATTTAGATTTGTCACCTGTGTCACATTTAGATTTGTCACCTGTGTCCCATTTAGATTTGTCACCTGTGTCACATTTAGATCTGTCAGCTGTGTCTCATTAGATTTGTCACCTGTGTCACATTTAGATCTGTCAGCTGTGTCCCATTTAGATTTGTCACCTGTGTCACATTTAGATTTGTCACCTGTGTCCCATTTAGATTTGTCACCTGTGTCACATTTAGATTTGTCACCTGTGTCCCATTTAGATTTGTCACCTGTGTCACATTTAGATTTGTCACCTGTGTCACATTTAGATCTGTCAGCTGTGTCTCATTAGATTTGTCACCTGTGTCACATTTAGATCTGTCAGCTGTGTCCCATTTAGATTTGTCACCTGTGTCACATTTAGATTTGTCACCTGTGTCCCATTTAGATTTGTCACCTGTGTCACATTTAGATTTTTCACCTGTGTCCCATTTAGATTTGTCACCTGTGTCACATTTAGATCTGTCAGTTGTGTCCCATTTAGATTTGTCACCTGTGTCACATTTAGATCTGTCAGCTGTGTCTCATTAGATTTGTCACCTGTGTCACATTTAGATCTGTCAGCTGTGTCCCATTTAGATTTGTCACCTGTGTCACATTTAGATCTGTCAGCTGTGTCCCATTTAGATTTGTCACCTGTGTCCCATTTAGATTTGTCACCTGTGTCCCATTTAGATTTGTCACCTGTGTCACATTTAGATTTGTCTCCTGTGTCACATTTAGATTTGTCACCTGTGTCACATTTAGATTTGTCACCTGTGTCCCATTTAGATTTGTCACCTGTGTCCCATTTAGATTTGTCACCTGTGTCCCATTTAGATTTGTCACCTGTGTCACATTTAGATCTGTCAGTTGTGTCCCATTTAGATCTGTCAGCTGTGTCACATTTAGATTTGTCACCTGTGTCCCATTTAGATTTGTCACCTGTGTCACATTTAGATTTGTCACCTGTGTCACATTTAGATTTGTCACCTGTGTCACATTTAGATCTGTCAGTTGTGTCCCATTAGATTTGTCACCCGAGTCAATTAAGATGTATCACCCTTCAGTTGTTTGTTAGGAATCACCCATCAACCAAGCAGAGGTGCTGAATTCCGGTTAGTCAAGGTAACAAAATAAAACAAAATTACAATGTGTGAAAAGACAAAAAGCTGATAGAAGCAAAATTGCAAGCGATATTTTCGGTTTAGAAATACCCAATTTTAGCAACACAATAATACACAAATATAATTTGAAGAATGAATTTCTCCACTTGTAAATAACAGCAAGGCATTACAATAAACATTAAAAAGAGGATCTTGTATTGACAGACAGGCAAAAAGAAGTGCTATACCCGGTATTGCAAAGCGAGCGTTAAGTTAACTGAATAAGGAAGCCAGAAGGGATCTGGGGTTGTCAACAAATACTCGATTCAAATCTCGCCAGGAAAGAAAGCAGAGCTCAACAACAACAACAACAACAACAACAACAACAACAACAACAACATAAAAATGCAACTTCGAGGCCAAAATATCGCAGGGCAGCAATATAGATCTTACGAGACTTCACTAGTAAGTAAGCAGTCATCTTTAAAATTTGTAACCATTTTCCGAGGAAAAAATGCCTCTGCTCTACTATTAGTAGCATGAAAATTAATATTGGAATCAGATCGATTTAAAATTAGAAAAATACAAATAAATAAAGTTTATACATAAATTTAAAGGAATTGTGCACAACAACCTACTGTGAGTAGTAGGATGAATAAGTAGTAGCGAATGTGTGTACGAATTTTACGTTATATATACCATAGAATAGTCTTTATGTGTGCAATTTCCAAGCTAAAAATCTGTATCTAACAAGTTTAGTTAATACCGAACAACATAGATTTATGCAATATTCAGTTCGTGGCCTCATTCGAATAACAAGTATTTGTGAAAAAAAGCGTTAATGATAATTTCGAAAAGAGCAAGTTCTTTGCAAGCAATATCTGTATGAGTTTTATGCGTGGAGTTTTTAGAGTGCAACTAGAAAATATGTTTTTCTTCATTGATAAAAGTTGTAAGCAACGCGATTAAATCATACAAAACAGTAGAACAGATAAATACAAGAATTGCTTTAATATTATAGGACTCTATAAGAGGTGGTTCAATAGAAGACTTTAAAGGTAGAATTTCAGGTTCAAGCTTGATAATGGGAGCATTGGGATCTAGAGCATGGGATTTGAGGTATGGGATCTGAGAGGGTGGGATTTGGAGGGGATGGGATCTGAGAGAATGGGAGTTGAGGGGATGGGATCTGAGAGAATGGGATTTGGGGGGATGGGATCTGAGAGAATGGGATTTGGGGGGATGGGATCTGAGAGGATGGGATTTGGGGGGATGGGATCTGAGAGAATGGGATTTGGGGGGATGGGATCTGAGAGAATGGGATTTGGGGGATGGGATCTGAGAGAATGGGATTTGGGGGATGGGATCTGAGAGAATGGGATTTGGGGGGATGGGATCTGAGAGAATGGGATTTGGAGGGGATGGAATCTGAGAGAATGGGAGTTGAGGGGATAGGATCTGAGAGGATGGGAGTTGTGGGGATAGGATCTGAGAGGATGGGATTTGGGGGATGGGATCTGAGATAATGAAAGTTGGGGGATGGGATCTGAGAGAATGGGATTTGGAGGGGATGGGATCTGAGAGAATGGGATTTGGAGGGGATGGGATTTGGGGGATGGGATCTGAGAGGATGGGATTTGAGGGGATGGGATTTAATGAACTGGGATTTAAATTGAATTGGATCTGATGAGATGGGATCTGAAGAATTCGAATGGTGTATCGCAGAAAATCAGATTAAATCCAATAAAAAAGCTACAGTTGCAAACAGAATAGTTCTCCCAGTCCTCCCATAGCTAGATCCCACAATAGTTAGGCAAGTCCTCAAACGCCGCCAGCACCGGCTGCTGTTGAGACCCGCTATCGAGTAAGTCGGCAACGATCCGGTGCCAGGGCAGGCTAACGCAGGTCAGACAGGCGGACAGGCCGATGGAGCTGGCTCGGCGGCGCTCTTTGAACCAGTGCCAGGCCTGGCCCCAGATGCCGCCGCCGGCGCTTTGGTCGTCCAGCTCCTCCTCGATGCCGCGCGACTCCACCTCGGCGTTGGAAGCGACAGCACCGACGGTGGCGGCGGCCGAGGTTGAGGAAGCCGTCGTAGCGTCGACAACATTCTCCGAGTCTGAGCGCGACTTCTTCATCAGGCCGGAGAGGCCCCACGAGCGAAGCGAGGCGGCACTGCCGACGCGACTTGGCGGCTTGCCGGAGCCCCTGAACTGCTGGTGCGGCTGTTGCTGCTGCTGCTGCCGATTTGTGCCGGAGAATCGGCGAGTCCGACGGGGACCGGCTTCGACTTCGTCGCTGGGATAGTCCAGCTGCTGCTGATGATAATTCTGAGTAGCCAGGGTGGTCGCGAGTTCGCTCTCTGGCGTCGGCGGCGCCGCTTCGGCGCGCGAGACGGCGACCTCGGCGCGGCCTTTGCCGCGGGGACCGCGCATGCGCAGGAACTCGACGCGACGAGGGGCGCGGAACCAGGTGGACGGCTGGTAGGCTGAGAAGCTGGGGTGGGGTTGGTTGCTGGTAAGGATTTGGTATTGTAGCTTGGGATTTGAGATTTTGGATTTGGGATTTTAGCATGGGATTTGGGAATGTAGCTTGGGATTTGGGATTGTAGCTTGGGATTTGAGATTTTGGATTTGGGATTTTAGCATGGGATTTGGGAATGTAGCTTGGGATTTGGGATTGTAGCTTGGGATTTGAGATTTGGGATTTGGGATTTTAGCATGGGATTTGGGATTGTAGCTTGGGAGTTGGGATTTTAGCATGGGATTTGGGATTGTAGCTTGGGATTTGAGATTTTAGCATGGGATTTGGGATTGTAGCTTGGGAGTTGGGATTTGGGATTAGGATCTTAGCTTGGGATTTGGGTATTGGGTTTGTTGCTTGGGATTCGGGATTGTAGCTTGGGATTCGGGATTGTAGCTTGGGATTCGGGTTTATTGCTAGGGATTTGGGGTTGTAGCTTGGGATTTGGGATTGTAGCTTGGAATTTGAGATTGTACGAGAGTAGCTTGGGATTTGGGGTTGTATTTTGGGATTTGGGATTGTAGCTTGGGATTCGGGATTGTAGCTTGGGATTTGGGATTGCAGTTTGGGATTTGGGATTGTAGCTTGGGATTTGGGATTTGTAGCTTGGGATTTGGAATTGCGGTTTGGGATTTGGGGTTGTAGCTTTGTATTAGGGATTGTAGCTATGTATATATGAGATTTGGGATTTGGGATTTTAGCTTGGGATTTTCATTCAACCCAGGATTAGTTGGGAATTTGGGATTTTTTCGGTGGTATATTTTCGCTAAGACTTGGGAAGAATCTCACCCTCGGCTCACCTGGACGCGCTCTTGGCCTGATAGACATCCAAGATAGCTTCGTACCGGACGCTGCCCAGAAACAGAACGCCCTGGAATTCACCCAACCGGTCTCTCGCCACCAGTTCGACGCAGATTAGCTCAGAGTCGTGAACAACGCAGTCGGCAAATAAATCGTCGTAATTGTGAATGCTGAACACGATGTCGGGATAAGTGATCTCCTCCCTGCTGGCCTTGCCGTCCATGCAGTGCCGGCTGGGACTGGCGAACACTTGAGTTGAGAACCGCTTCAGTATCTGCAGTTGTTTGGCTCCAGTCCTGGTGCACACGGCGCAGGTGACCGTGTAGCTGAAGTGCTGCATTATCAGGTTCAGGTAGACGCTCTCCTCCACGTCTATTAACTGGTCGGACAGGATCTGTGAGTTGGGAAATTATTTGTGAACGATATTCACTAATTAGATCTAAATATAATTAGTGAATCTACCTTCACTGAAGTACGTGCATTGAGCAGTGGTGAATGGGGTTTAGAATCCGTGAATGGGGTCTAAAATCCGAGAATGGGGTCTAGAATCGGTGAATGAGATGTTGAATTGGTGAATGAGGTCCAGAATCCGTGAATGGGGCCTATAATCTGTGAATGTGGTTCGAAATAGTGAATGGGGTCTAGAATCGGTAAATAAGGTGTTGAAATGGTGAATGGGGTCTAGAATCCGTGAATGGGGTATTGAAATGGTGTTTGGGGTCTAGAAACCGTGAATTTGGTTTTTAAAATGGTGAATGGGGTCTAGAATCGGTGAATGAGATGTTGAAATGGTGAATGGGGTCTAGAATCGATAAATGAGGCGTTGAAATGGTGAATGGGGTCTAGAATCGGTGAATGAGATGTTGAAATGGTGAATGGGGTCTAGAATCGATAAATGAGGCGTTGAAATGGTGAATGGAATCTAGAATCAGTGAGAGTGTTGAAATAAGTGATTGGGGTCTAGAATCGGTGAATGAGGCGTTGAAATGGTGAATGAGGTCTAGAATCCGTGAATGGGGTATTGAAATGGTGTTTGGGGTCTAGAAACCGTGATGTGGTTTTTAAAATGGTGAATGGGGTCTAGAATCGATAAATAAGGTGTTGAAATGGTGAATGGGGTCTAGAATCCGTGAATGGGGTATTGAAATGGTGTTTGGGGTCTAGAAACCGTGAATTTGGTTTTTAAAATGGTGAATGGGGTCTAGAATCGATAAATGAGGCGTTGAAATGGTGAATGGAATCTAAAATCAGTGAGAGGTGTTGAAATAAGTGATTGGGGTCTAGAATCGGTGAATGAGGCGTTGAAATAGTGAATGGGGTCTAGAATCAGTGAGAGGTGTTGTAATAAGTGATTGGGGTCTAGAATCGGTGAATGAGGCGTTGAAATAGTGATTGGGGTCTATAATCAGTGGATGGGACCAAAGATTTGTGAATGAAGTGTTGCTTTGGTGAATGGAGTCTAGCATCAATAAATAAGGTCTAGAATCTGTGAATCAGTGAGTGTATAATTGGTGAATGAATTGTCAAGTAGGTGAACAGGAAGGACAGCTACTCACCTGCTTATAATTATGCTGCCACTTCCTATGCACTTCGATGCTTCTCTCGTTGTCGCCCTCCCTGGAGTCCTTACGTCTTCTAACGTAGAATACCAGATCGTCTTTCAAATCGCCATTGGCTGGCGCAGACCCACCGCCGTTCACTGAACGCTCGTCCTCTTCTAAGAAGTGCGCAATCAGCAGATTTGTCCAGAATCGGCTCCTGCCGTCCGGTCCGTTGCCGTTGGATTTGCCTCGCTCAGCGCTAATTGAGGACAGAATGAGCTGCAGCGAGCTGCTCCTAGTCAGCTGACTGTCCACCGCCGCTGATGACGACGACTCGCCATCCTGCGGCGGCGGAGTCGGCGACGGGCCTATGTTGAACCGGACTGGTGGGTCAGCCAGCTTCTTTTCGAGTTACTTACAACTTTCGGCTGATTTAGCTGGATATTGGGTACTGCCGTTTCAGCAATTGGAATTTTGTACATTCGATCGGAGTGAGGTGGGCGGGTGTGTACATTGGACTGGAGTGAGGTGGGTGGGTGTGTACATTGGACTGGAGTGAGGTGGGTGGGTGTGTACATTGGACTGGAGTGAGGTGGGTGGGTGTGTAAATTGGACTGGAGTGAGGTGGGTGGGTGTGTACATTGGACTGGAGTTAGGTGGGTGGGTGTGTACATTGGACTGGAGTGAGGTGGGTGGGTGTGTACATTGGACTGGAGTGAGGTGGGTGGGTGTGTACATTGGACTGGAGTGAGGTGGGTGGGTGTGTACATTCGATCGGAGTGAGGTGGGTGGGTGTGTACATTGGACTGGAGTGAGGTGGGTGGGTGTGTACATTGGACTGGAGTGAGGTGGGTGGGTGTGTACATTGGACTGGAGTGAGGTGGGTGGGTGTGTACATTGGACTGGAGTGAGGTGGGTGGGTGTGTACATTGGACTGGAGTGAGGTGGGTGGGTGTGTATATTGGACTGGAGTGAGGTGGGTGGGTGTGTACATTGGACTGGAGTGAGGTGGGTGGTTGTGTACATTGGACTGGAGTGAGGTGGGTGGTTGTGTACATTGGATTGGAGTGGGGTGGGTTGTTGTGTACATTGGATGGGAGTGAGGTGGGTGGGTGTGTACATTGGATTGGAGTGGGGTGGGTTGTTGTGTACATTGCATTGGAGTGAGGTGGTTGGGTGTGTAAATTGGATCGGAGTGAGGTGGGTGGGTGTGTACATTGGATTAGAGTGAGGTGGGTGGGTGTGTACATTGGATGGGAGTGAGATGGGTGAGTGTGCAAATTGTATTGGAGACGAGTGAAGTGAGATGAACTAATCAGTTGAAGGTAATAAATTCGATAATAAATTCGAGACAAACAAGTTAAAAACAAAATATTGTACTACACGTAGTCGAACAAGAATTTATATATTTTTTCTACAACACTACGCGACATATTTTTCTGCGATGGCAAAAATACCAAATCGGTAGTGAGTACCCTACTGAGCGGGAACGAAAATGACTGCTTTATCTCCAAAGCTGACTTCATCAACAGTATGTCATTACCAGATAACAGTTTACGAAGAGAAATTCTTAAACTCTGCTAGACGTATCACACCCTAATAACTAATACCTAATTCTGTGGAGAAAGCACAACAATTATCTTCTGCTTTGAGACTAATAATATATTAATATCTAATAGAAAAACCTCAATACAGTTTCTATCTAGACAGCAATTATAAGAATACTTGGCCTAATTCAATAAGCAAGTACTATCGCACAGGCCTGTGCACAGTCTCGTCTACGCCGTCCAATTTTGAAGCGAATCTAGCCGCTGTGAATAGAAAATCGCTTAATCAATTTACGTAGGCGTAAACCGACGGTTCTAAGTGACCGGAAGCGACACCGGAAGTGCCACCGGAAGAGCCACCGGAAGTGCTACCGGAAGTGCTACCGGAAGCGCCACCGGAAGTGCTACCGGAAGCGCCACCGGAAGTGCTACCGGAAGCGCCACCGGAAGTGCTACCGGAAGTGCTACCGGAAGCGCCACCGGAAGTGCTACCGGAAGTGCTACCGGAAGTGCCACCGGAAGCGCCACCGGAAGTGTCCAACAAACAGGCCAACGATCGTTCAGCCCGACGACAAACCGCCCTAGCAACGTGCAGCCGAGCTCCAACCGAACTGCCAGACGGCAGAATGAATTGGCGCAGCGGAGGCAGTTCACTCGTATACTCGTCAATCCAAGCTTCCAATTCCTTGGCTAATTCCGTAGGAAAATCGCTCCGATCTAAGTGAAATTGCCGAGCGGCTGGGGAGCCTCTTGGTGTTGCTACGCAGGACATGCACTCCTGCAGCAGGCACTGCACTCTGATCAATCTGTCAAGAAGTTCCCTACGCAACTGTTCATCAGCTGCATCTTCTAAGCCGCGCCAATCGGCAATAGCGACACCAATTTGAGCTGACAGCTCATCTAAGCAGCCTAGAGCGTCAAATATTGGATCAGTTTTCGGCCGGCGTTCGCCAGTGAACAGGGCGCTGGTGCCGCGATCACCCGTGCGAGTGTAGATCTTCATCTGCCGGCTTGGCTGAGCACGGATGCTGTGCGATGACGGGTGAGGCCGTTCTGCAGCGACAGCGGAGACTTGCAGGCTCCTCAGTAGGCAGCGCGGAGCCCCACAAGCCAGCAGTCGGGACAGACGTTGGGCGGCCATGAAGTTAAAACCATTTTTAAAAAGTAAAAGCTAGATAATAAAATACCCTATTAGCTTGGCCTTATCTGAGCCAAATAATTTCTAAGAAAGATAAGACCAAAACAACATTTTTAGCAGTCAAAAAAGTTGGCTGAAAACTGCATTATTTTATATTTTACTATAATAGAGCCAGTGTAAACCCTACCACCGGTGAGCACGTCAAAAATTTAGCACGCTGTTTCAAAACAATCAAAAAAAGTTAAATTGAAAAAATTAAAAACAACAGTACAGGTAACTAGACAGACCTGATTAGAAAAGCATTAAGCTGATAAAATAGTGCAATCATGACGATATTGTGAAATATGAAGCTAAATTTAAAGAAAAAGAATGGAAAACCGGACAACTATAACTAACTCTCCTTAGTAACCGAGATGCTAACGGAATTTTATTCAACTAAGACAGCCAATTACGCCGACCCCTGAGCACGTCTAGTAGAGAACATCTATCTAGCGGCGCTAAACTCTATCTAGCGGTGCTAAACTCTATCTAGCCGACTGAAACTCTATCTAGCGGCGCTAAACTCTATCTTGCGGCGCTAAACTCTATCTAGCGGACCTAAACTCTATCTAGCGGCGCTAAACTCTATCTAGCGGACCTAAACTCTATCTAGCGGCGCTAAACTCTATCTAGCGGCGCTAAACTCTATCTAGCGGCGCTAAACTCTATCTAGCGGCGCTACACTCTATCTAGCGGCGCTAAACTCTATCTAGCGGCGCTAAACTCTATCTAGCGGCGCTAAACTCTATCTAGCGGACCTAAACTCTATCTAGCGGCGCTAAACTCTATCTAGCGGCGCTAAACTCTATCTAGCGGCGCTAAACTCTATCTAGCGGCGCTAAACTCTATCTAGCGGACCTAAACTCTATCTAGCGGCGCTAAACTCTATCTAGCGGCGCTACACTCTATCTAGCGGCGCTAAACTCTATCTAGCGGCGCTAAACTCTATCTAGCGGACCTAAACTCTATCTAGCGGACCTAAACTCTATCTAGCGGACCTAAACTCTATCTAGCGGACCTAAACTCTATCTAGCGGCGCTAAACTCTATCTAGCGGACCTAAACTCTATCTAGCGGCGCTAAACTCTATCTAGCGGCGCTAAACTCTATCTAGCGGACCTAAACTCTATCTAGCGGCGCTAAACTCTATCTAGCGGCGCTACACTCTATCTAGCGGCGCTAAACTCTATCTAGCGGCGCTACACTCTATCTAGCGGCGCTAAACTCTATCTAGCGGCGCTACACTCTATCTAGCGGCGCTAAACTCTATCTAGCGGCGCTACACTCTATCTAGCGGCGCTAAACTCTATCTAGCGGCGCTAAACTCTATCTAGCGGCGCTACACTCTATCTAGCGGTGCTAAACTCTATCTAGCGGCGCTAAACTCTATCTAGCGGCGCTAAACTCTATCTAGCGGCGCTAAACTCTATCTAGCGGCGCTAAACTCTATCTAGCGGCGCTACACTCTATCTAGCGGCGCTAAACTCTATCTAGCGGCGCTACACTCTATCTAGCGGCGCTAAACTCTATCTAGCGGCGCTAAACTCTATCTAGCGGCGCTAAACTCTATCTAGCGGCGCTACACTCTATCTAGCGGCGCTAAACTCTATCTAGCGGCGCTAAACTCTATCTAGCGGCGCTAAACTCTATCTAGCGGACCTAAACTCTATCTAGCGGACCTAAACTCTATCTAGCGGACCTAAACTCTATCTAGCGGACCTAAACTCTATCTAGCGGCGCTAAACTCTATCTAGCGGACCTAAACTCTATCTAGCGGCGCTAAACTCTATCTAGCGGACCTAAACTCTATCTAGCGGACCTAAACTCTATCTAGCGGACCTAAACTCTATCTAGCGGACCTAAACTCTATCTAGCGGCGCTAAACTCTATCTAGCGGACCTAAACTCTATCTAGCGGCGCTAAACTCTATCTAGCGGCGCTAAACTCTATCTAGCGGACCTAAACTCTATCTAGCGGCGCTAAACTCTATCTAGCGGCGCTACACTCTATCTAGCGGCGCTAAACTCTATCTAGCGGCGCTAAACTCTATCTAGCGGCGCTAAACTCTATCTAGCGGCGCTACACTCTATCTAGCGGCGCTAAACTCTATCTAGCGGCGCTAAACTCTATCTAGCGGCGCTAAACTCTATCTAGCGGCGCTAAACTCTATCTAGCGGCGCTAAACTCTATCTAGCGGTGCTAAACTCTATCTAGCGGCGCTAAACTCTATCTAGCGGCGCTAAACTCTATCTAGCGGCGCTAAACTCTATCTAGCGGCGCTAAACTCTATCTAGCGGCGCTACACTCTATCTAGCGGCGCTAAACTCTATCTAGCGGCGCTACACTCTATCTAGCGGCGCTAAACTCTATCTAGCGGCGCTAAACTCTATCTAGCGGCGCTAAACTCTATCTAGCGGCGCTACACTCTATCTAGCGGCGCTAAACTCTATCTAGCGGCGCTAAACTCTATCTAGCGGCGCTAAACTCTATCTAGCGGACCTAAACTCTATCTAGCGGACCTAAACTCTATCTAGCGGACCTAAACTCTATCTAGCGGACCTAAACTCTATCTAGCGGCGCTAAACTCTATCTAGCGGACCTAAACTCTATCTAGCGGCGCTAAACTCTATCTAGCGGCGCTAAACTCTATCTAGCGGACCTAAACTCTATCTAGCGGCGCTAAACTCTATCTAGCGGACCTAAACTCTATCTAGCGGACCTAAACTCTATTTAGCGGCGCTAAAATCTCCCTCGCGGCGCTACGAGTATAATCGAGGTGCAGTGCTAAAATCTAACCAGCGACTATCAAACTTATAGAAAAAATCATGAAATCAATCAAGCCATTTGCATTACAAAAAGCTAACACTGAAAAGCCGCAAGCAAACAAACTGTTAACTAAACGAGTCTTCAGACAAGCCCAAGAAGCGCAGACCGTTACGCCACAGTAATTTATTACGCGCAGACTGCGGCATAGACCGGCCCTGGTCGCAGATCAATTTGCCGGGATTAGCTTCCCCTAACGGGAACGGATAATCCGATCCTAAACAGACGTAATCTTCTCCCATTACGTCAACTAACAGGCTTAGAGCGCGGCTATCGTGAACCAGCGAATCCGCGTATAGACTGCCGCAGCCTAGAAAGTCAGACGGGGCGGCAGAGCAGTCTCTGGCGCACAGGTCCGGCCGGACGGCGTGGCCGTGATCGATCCGGCCGATGGTGTAGGGCAGCGAGCCGGCGCCGTGCGCCAGGCAGATTCGCAGGCGCGGGTGCCGCTGCAACAGGCCCGACATCAGGATCTCGGCGGCCGCCTGGGGAGTTTAGCGGACGGGTGGTTGCTGAGCGTCACTACTATACCATTTCGAACTCAAGTTACTTAATTCGAACTAATCCGACTGACAGCCTTGTCTCCGTTTGCTGGGCGTGACATGACACAGTTATATTCCTCTCCCACCTCCCCTTCCTCTCCCTTCTCTCTCCTCACCTGCGTCTCTCTCCCTCCTCACCTGCGTCTCTCCCCCGCCTCACCTGCGTCTCTCTCCCTCCTCACCTGCGTCTTTCTCCTCACCTGACACCTGAGTCTCTCTCCTGCCCTGCGTCTCTCTCCTCACCTGGAACCTGAGTCTCTCTCCTGCCCTGCGTCTCTCTCCTCACCTGACACCTGAGTCTCCCTTGTCACCTACGTCTCTCTCCTCACCTCTCCCTCTTTCATTTACCTGTTCGCATAGCATACCTGAGCAGTTTCAGCGGGCATGCCAACCAGCCACTGAGACCAGTACCGGTTCCACCGATCGCCAGTAGGCATATCCCAGGGATGCACAAACACGCACGCAGTTTCAGCTTCGCAGGTAGCCCAGAACGGTTCCAGTTTGGGATCGCCCAATCCCCAATCGTTTACGTGGCTGCCGATTTGCACGCCTGGTAGGCCCAGATTTCGGCGAATTCGTTTGATCTGGATTAGGAGGTGAAATTTAGCTGACGCTAACAAAGACTGAAATTGGTGCCAACAAAGACTACACTTCGCTAATATGCATTACCGCTATCGATACTTGGATTGAAATTGGCGCCAACCCTGAATTTTAGACTGAAATTGGCGCCAACCTTAAATTTTAGACTGAAATTGGCGCCAACCCTAAATTTTAGAAATTGGCGCCAACCCTAAATTTTAGACTGAAATTGGCGCCAACCCTAAATTTTAGACTGAAATTGGCGCCAACTCTAAATTTTAGACTGAAATTGGCGCCAACCCTAAATTTTAGACTGAAATTGGCGCCAACTCTGAATTTTAGACTGAACTTGGCGCCAACTCTGAATTTTAGACTGAACTTGGCGCTAACCCTTAATTTTAGACTGAAATCGGCGCCAAACCTAAATTTTAGACTGAAGCCGGTGCCAATCAACTCTAACTGAACTCTAATCCATCAGTTCATAAACGAACAGACCAAGCCCTACCGAACCTCTTCAACAGCCAGCAGAGGATCCTGCATAGCAACAGTGCCTAAGCCGACAAATTTATCCGGTCTCTGTCTGACGCAGTCGGCCACGTGATCATTGAGCAGGCGACTCAAATCGGCCGCATCGGCTGGCCTGGCCCAGTAGCTAAACATTACCGGCACAGTTGACAGAACCTGCACCGACACGCTCGTGTCAGACATGTCAATCAATCTGCGCTCTAAATTCCAACAATTCTCGTCTACAACACGAAACAATTGGCCGTCTTTGGTCATGCTGGCCTTGCTGGGACAGTCCGGACACGGCTGCAGCTGGACCCAGCCACCGTAGCCGTAACGCTCTGTGAGGTTCGGCCAAGTGTCCGGCAGGATGTGGGTGTGCAAATCTAAACGCTTGCTGGCATCAGCTTGGGCCATGGCGTTGGCATGGGCAAATTGGGATATTAAAATTGTAATTTCATAATCCTTCTTACTGACTACTCAGATATCGCTAATCCTGAAGTGAGCCTACTCAGAAATCGCTAATCCTGAGGTAAGCCTGCTCAGAAATCGCTAATCCTGAAGTAAAACTACTCGGAAATCGCTAATCCTTAAGTGAGCCTACTCAGAAATCGCTAATCCTTAAGTGAGCCTACTCAGAAATCGCTAATCCTTAAGTGAGCCTACTCAGAAATCGCTAATCCTGAAGTAAAACTACTCAGAAATCGCTAATCCTGAAGTAAAACTACTCAGAAATCGCTAATCCTGAAGTAAAACTACTCGGAAATCGCTAATCCTTAAGTGAGCCTACTCAGAAATCGCTAATCCTGAGGTAAGCCTGCTCAGAAATTGCTAATCCTGAAGTAAAACTACTCAGAAATCGCTAATCCTGAAGTAAAACTACTCGGAAATCGCTAATCCGTAAGTGAGCCTACTCAGAAATCGCTAATCCTGAGGTAAGCCTGCTCAGAAATTGCTAATCCTGAAGTAAAACTACTCAGAAATCGCTAATCCTGAAGTAAAACTACTCGGAAATCGCTAATCCTTAAGTGAGCCTACTCAGAAATCGTTAATCCTGAAGTGAGCCTACTCAGAAATCGCTAATCCTGAAGTGAGCCTACTCAGAAATCGCTAATCCTGAAGTAAAACTACTCGGAAATCGCTAATCCTTAAGTGAGCCTACTCAGAAATCGCTAATACTGAGGTAAGCCTACTCAAAAATCGCTAATCCTGAAGTGAGCCTACTCAGAAATCGCTAATCCTGAAGTAAAACTACTCAGAAATCGCTAATCCTGAAGTGAGCCTACTCAGAAATCGCTAATCCTGAAGTAAAACTACTCAGAAATCGCTAATCCTGAAGTGAACCTGCTCAGAAATCGCTAATCCTGAAGTGAGCCTACTCAGAAATCGCTAATCCTGAAGTGAGCCTACTCAGAAACCGCTAATCCTAGAGTAAGCCTACTAAGAAATCGCTAATACTGAGGTAAGCCTATTCAGAAATCGCTAATCCTGAAGTAAAACTACTCAGAAATCGCTAATCCTGAAATAGTCGACTGCAGGAGTCGCTGTAAAAAAAGAAAAAGTTCTTAATTAAAAATGTAGATTAAAACATGAACCAATTTAATTTAATAAATAAGCATCATATAGTTTAATTAACAACATATACCTTCAAAAAACAAAATGTGCTGCAAAGTATTGTTACTAAAACAATTTATAAACAGCTACTACTACAGACAACATGAGACATAAACACTAATTTATTCAGAATCAATATTTTAATAGTAATAAATGAAACATGACTAAAACATGAGGAAACCTCAGACTATCAATCAATCTAGTCTTCATGGTCATCCATCATCAGAGTCTGATCCTCCTCAGCCGCCACGGCAGCTTTCGCTTCGGCCATGAAGCCTTCAAAACCGACGTCAGCGGCACCTTTGCCAGCACCGGCGCCAGCTAAGCCTTCGTAGGCGGCCGCTTGAACCTTAGTCAGACCCGACGCTAGGCTAACAGAGCCCAGGCATAGCAGGATTAGCGAAGACGATGTCAAGCAATCAGCTGATTGTCCGTCATCGCTGCCGATGGTCAACAGCCAATGAAACGGGGCAAACCATTCGACTAATAATGGAAGCTTCATCACTGCTACATCTCGACACCTGTACAGAAATGACACAGCGGCGGCATTAGATACGGCCCTAGCAACCAGATTAGCTCCGGCTTTTACTAACGCGGCGCTACTAACGCGCGCCTCTCTCAGAGGCGCCAATTCGCCGCGCAATCGATTGGCACGTCGATCTAAACGTGAAATGGCAACAAAATTTGATTCGGTATTGGATAGGAAGCGGCGCTCCTGGCGATTCGAACGAAGCTCGGTTAACAGGTTGGCTTCGACTGGCTGAGGGCTGCCAGCGCCGCTGAGGGCGGAAGCCAGGCGCCAGCAGGCCAGCGACAGCAGGCGCGGGAGAAGCCACCAAAGGCTGGCGAAGGCTATTAGTAGCAGCACGGGAGCGGCTGCGCTCGGATTCGAAATTGAATCGGTGTCTGTTGCCATGGAAACTAATACGAGTAGCTGAAGTGGTGGAAAATTATATTTAATAAAGATCCTATGTGCTAAAGGGGATTTAGTTTTAGTTGCTAAGGGGGTTCTGCTTTAGTTGCTAAGGGGGTTTAGCTTTAGTTGCTAAGAGCTTTAGCTGCTAAGGGGATTTAACCTTTAGTTGCTAAGGGGAATTAACCTTTGGTTGCTAAGGGGATTTAAGCTTTAGTTGCTATGGGGATTTAACTTTTAGTTGCTAAGGGGATTTAACCTTTAGTTGCTGAGGGGATTCAGCTCGTTTGCTAAGGGCCTCACAATTTCTAAAACAGGAATATGTATACATTAGTTTTAAATGCAATAACAAAAATATTTACTCAATTTAAAAATACTTATCAGTAAATTTTTGTCAAAAATATTTTTATGCAGTCATAATTATATAATATATGTGGTATGCTGTTTAAACTTTATTTGATGAAGTACAAAAAGTACATGCAAAACAACTACAAAACAGACAAACAATTATAAAAAAAATTCATAACATCAGCACCAAACAGAAGGATCACAGATACGAACGAAAATTCGCTACGGAAAAAAATGGAAAACAAAAATTTAAGCAACTTTGGCATGATAGCGCTCTCGAGTGCATGAATCATAGGTAAGATAAGGCAGGCTATAAATAACTGTCAATCAATTAAGCAAACGCCTGTTGCTCTGTTACTCAGCCAAAGAATGGCGCGTGGTGCAGCTGCTGACATATTGGTGCCAATTTTTGATTCGTGTACTTGTACACCTGCGGGCGATTGATTTGAAACTGCATGTCTGGCTGCCTGTCTGTCTGGCTGTCTGTCTGTCTGTCTGTCTGCCTGTCTGTCTGCCTGTCTGTCTGGCTGGCTGTCTGCCTGTCTGTCTGTCTGTCTGTCTGTCTGTCTGTCTGTCTGTCTGTCTGTCTGTCTGTCTGTCTGTCTGCCTGTCTGTCTGGCTGGCTGTCTGTCTGTCTGTCTGTCTGTCTGCCTGTCTGTACGCATTTCTGTCTGTCTGCCTGTCTGCCTGCCTTAGTGTCTGTCTGTCTGTCTGCCTTAGTGTCTGTCTGTCTGTCTGCCTTAGTGTCTGTCTGTCTGTCTGCCTTAGTGTCTGTCTGTCTGTCTGCCTTAGTGTCTGTCTGTCTGTCTGCCTTAGTGTATGTTTGTCTGTCTGCCTTAGTGTCTGTCTGTCTGTCTGCCTTAGTGTATGTTTGTCTGTCTGCCTTAGTGTCTGTCTGTCTGTCTGCCTTAGTGTATGTTTGTCTGTCTGCCTTAGTGTCTGTCTGTCTGTCTGCCTTAGTGTATGTTTGTCTGTCTGCCTTAGTGTCTGTCTGTCTGTCTGCCTTAGTGTCTGTCTGTCTGTCTGCCTTAGTGTATGTTTGTCTGTATGTCTGTCTATCTAACTTATCTACGTGTCTACTTAATCTACCTGTCTGTCTACCTTACCTACCTCCCCTATCTCCCAGTCGGCCACTCCCTCCGCACACCGATAGCTCTCACCTTAATAGTGGCATCAGCCGATCCAGAATAGGCGGTATTACCAGCCAATTGCAGACAGTCAATTGTCTCCCTGTGCCACTGCGACTGCTGCACAGAGCGCCAGGTACGCAGATCCCAGACTCGCATGGTGCCGTCCAGCTGACCAGACAGCAGCCATTTCCCATTGGCCGTGCAGGCCAGCGACCTCACGGGCGGCATATTGGCCGGGCCAAGGCAGGCCACCTGAGATTTCAAATTGGCGTCCAGCACCCAGATGCCTTTTTTAGCCGAGCCAACGATCACGTGACGCTTCGAGGCCGCCAAGCAGTGAGGCAGGCCGAACCGCTGAAACAGGGGAATGGAAGAGACCAGCCGATTCTGTATGCATTGCGATATTGCAATGGCTATTACTGGGTACAGTAAGTGCTGGCTAAACAATCAGCACATCAAGCTAAGACTAGGAATAGAAACAGACACACAACAGTCCGGCAACAGCTAGAGAGTAACATACACAAACAACAATTAAGACACAGACACACTAACACAGACAGACAGACAGGCAGATAGACACACACAAACAGGCAGACACAGACAGGCAGACACGGAAACACACACAGACAGGCAGACACAGACAGAAAGACACGGAGACACACACAGACAGGCACACATGGACAGGCACACACGGACAGGCAGACACGGGCAGACAGACAGACATGGACAGGCAGACACGGACAGGCAGACACGGACAGGCAGACAAAGACAGATACGGACAGGCAGACAAAGACAGATACGGACAGACAGACACGGAAAGGTAGACAAAGACAGGCAGACATGGACAGATAGACACGGACAGGCAGACACGGACAG
>NIVC01001817.1:0-90000 GCA_002269645.1 Macrostomum lignano | reverse complement strand
TGTGAACAGACAGTCTGTCTGTCAAGAGTCAGTGTGAACATGACAGTCTGTCTGTCAAGAGTCAGTCTGTGTGAACAGACAGTCTGTCTGTCAAGAGTCAGTCTGTCTGTTCACAAAAATGCGCTAATCAAAATACCCCCATCGTGTACGCCACCAACCCAGCGTGACTTCGGCATCGCAGCCGGCCTCGTCCCAGCGCAGTGGTCGGGATAAGCATGGCAACAGGCTGTCAATTGAAACAGTTTGAGTAGCAGACTCGGTGGCATCCATACTATTGCTATTGCTGGTTATTATACGCTCGAAAGCGTAACGGTACAGGCAGCGGAGATGCAACTCGTTCAGACCGTCCTCGCGAGATCTGGAGTATGAATATTAGAATTACAATATGACTTAGTGGATTCTTGGTTAACTATTTGGCATATGATTGATGCTTTGATATTGGGTCACTGATTGATTGATGTTTTGATATTGGGTCACTGATTGATTGATGTTTTGATATTGGGTCATTGGTTGATTGATGCTTTGATATTGGGTCACTGATTGATTGATGTTTTGATATTGGGTCACTGATTGATTGATGTTTTGATATTGGGTCATTGGTTGATTGATGTTTTGATATTGGGTCATTGATTGATGCTTTGATATGAGTCACTGATTGATTGATGCTTTGACATTGGGTCACTGATTGAGTGATGTTTTGATATTGGGTCACTGATTGATTGATGCTTAGATATGAGTCACTGATTGATTGATGCTTTGATATTGGGTCATTGGTTGATTGATGTTTTGATATTGGGTCATTGATTGATGCTTTGATATGAGTCACTGATTAAATGATGCTTTGATATGAGTCACTGATTAAATGATGCTTTGATATGAGTCACTGATTGATTGATGCTTCGATATTGGGTCACTGATTGATTGATGCTTTGATATGAGTCACTGATTGATTGATGCTTTGATATTGGGTCACTGATTGAGTGATGCTTTGATATGAGTCACTGATTGATTGATGCTTTGATATTGGGTCACTGATTGATTGATGCTTAGATATGAGTCACTGATTGATTGATGCTTTGATATTGGGTCATTGATTGATGCTTTGATATGAGTCACTGATTGATTGATGCTTTGATATTGGGTCACTGATTGAGTGATGCTTAGATATGAGTCACTGATTAAATGATGCTTTGATATGAGTCACTGATTGATTGATGTTTTGATATTAGGTCACTGATTGAGTGATGCTTTGATATGAGTCACTGATTGATTGATGTTTTGATATTAGGTCACTGATTGATTGATGCTTTGATATTGGGTCACTGATTGATTGATGCTTTGATATTGGGTCACTGATTGATTGATGCTTTGATATTGGGTCACTGATTGATTGATGCTTTGATATTGGGTCACTGATTGATTGATGCTTTGATATTGGGTCACTGATTGGTTGATGCTTTGATATGAGTCACTGATTGATTGATGCTTCGATATTGGGTCACTGATTGATTGATGCTTAGATATGAGTCACTGATTGATTGATGCTTTGATATTTGGTCACTGATTGATTGATGCTTAGATATGAGTCACTGATTGATTGATGCTTTGATATTTGGTCACTGATTGATTGATGCTTAGATATGAGTCACTGATTGATTGATGCTTTGATATGAGTCACTGGTTGATTGATGCTTTGATATGAGTCACTGATTGATTGATGCCTTGATATTGGGTCACTGATTGATTGATGCTTTGATATTGGGTCATTGGTTGATTGATGCTTTGATATTGGGTCACTGATTGATTGATGCTTTGATATTGGGTCACTGATTGATTGATGCTTTGATATTGGGTCACTGGTTGATTGATGCCTTGATATTGGGTCACTGATTGATTGATGCTTAGATATGAGTCACTAATTTATTGATGCTTAGATATGAGTCACTGATTGATTGATGCTTAGATATGAGTCACTGATTGATTGATGCTTTGAGATGGGTCAGGGGTGCTTTGAAATGGGAATCATAGTTAAATAAATATATTGCATGAATCATTATAACAGATTCGAAATAAAAACAACAAACCTATTAGGCACGA
Organism: Macrostomum lignano; assembly: GCA_002269645.1. Classification (NCBI taxonomy): domain Eukaryota; kingdom Metazoa; phylum Platyhelminthes; family Macrostomidae; genus Macrostomum; species Macrostomum lignano. The sequence continues at coordinate 87,903 of NIVC01001817.1, read as the reverse complement.
CGCAGTCAGCATCCGGCACACTGTCGGGATCTTCTGGGCAAGCATTGTAACCTTCGTTGTCAGTTTTGGACAAGCAGTTGAAGCAGAATGAATGGCCGCATTTTTTATTTAGCACTGGATTGCGAAGCACGTTGCGACAAATTCGGCACAATAGGAAACTTTTCACTTGACTTGTGAACAGCTCCGGATCCATGACGGCCGCATGCATTAAAGCAGGGAGAGAATATTGCAGGATAAATATACTTCTGCCTGTAGGGTGGGTTCGGGTGAGAGTCTAATCAGAGACTCTGAGGGGAGAAGGGAGTCTGAAGAGAGAGAATCTTAGAGGAAAGTCTGATAATGATTTTTAGGGGAGAGTTTGAGGAGAGAGTCTGAGGGAAGAGCCTGAGGGGAGAGTCTGAGGGGAGAGTCTGAGGGGAGAGTGAGGGGAGAGTCTGAGGGGAGAGCCTGAAGGGAGAGTCTGGGGTGAGAGCCTGAGGTGAGAGCCTGAGGCGAGAGCATGAGGCGAGAGCCTGAGGCGAGAGCCTGAGGCGAGAGCCTGAGGGGAGAGTCTGGGGTGAGAGCCTGAGGTGAGAGCCTGAGGCGAGAGCATGAGGCGAGAGCCTGAGGGGAGAGCCTGAGGGGAGAGTCTGGGGTGAGAGCGTGAGGGGAGAGTGAGGGGAGAGTCTGAGGAGAGAGCCTGAGGGGAGATTCTGAGGGGAGAGCCTGGGGGAGAGTCTGAGGGGAGAGCCTGAGGGGAGAGCCTGAGGGGAGAGTCTGAGGAGAGTCTGAGGTGAGAGCCTGAGGGGAGAGCCTGGGGGGAGTCTGAGAGGAGAGCCTGAGAGCCTGGGGGAGTCTGAGAGGAGAGCCTAAGAGCCTGGGGGGAGTCTGAGAGGAGAGCCTAAGAGCCTGGGGGGAGTCTGAGGAGAGAGACTGAGGGGAAAGTTTAAAGGAAGATTGAGGGACTGACTGAGTGAGAGCTGAAAGGGAGAGTAAGGAGATTAAAGCATCATTGAGACTGATGGTGAGTCTGGGGGAAGTTAATGAGGAGAGATTGAGAGTCTGATGATCAACAATAACAAATTGAAGCAGTTATTCATTTTGCTTTGAACAAAATATGACTAGTGGCTAATAATCATGCTACTCATTATTGTAATAAAAATCAGTAGTATAGCGAAAGGATAATTTTTTATACAATTGAGAATCGGCAAGACAGTTTAAAAAAATCATTTCTAACCAAATCAACAAACGGAAGGATGACTATACAGAAAACAGGTTTTAATATAGCAAATCAAAATGGTTAGCTACGATTTATGCTTGCTACTAATAGTAAAAAGTTTACCGTCGACAGTAAAAAAATAATATGGTTGAAAAGGGAGATTAAGATTATGACAATAAATCAAATATGCTACTGACAGGATAATAAAAAGCTCGGCGGGAAAAGTGAATGATTAAATAATTATAACTGGCTTTAACTCAAGTGAGTATACACAGCTGAATTCGTGGAAATACAAGCTAAACGTTGTAATGGTTCGTTAGAAACAATTTAGAACATTTCTCTTAAAAAATAAAAAGCTAACATAAATTAATACCTTAGAAACTAAGCTTAGCTATAATTTTATACAGTTTACACTGGAATTTTAGCTAGGCTTAGCTTCAAATACAGAGAGACAATGCATGGTAGTTTCACTCACAAGAAGATAGCTTTGAGTCATAGAAGAAACATTTGAGTCATAAGAGACAAGATTCAGTAATAACGGACATTTGAGTTAGAAAAGAGAAGTTTGAGCTATAAGACACATTTCAGTCTTAGGAGACACATTTGGGTCATAAGAGACACATTTGAGTCATAAGAGACACATTTGAGTCACAAGAAACACATTTGAGTCATAAGAGACACATTTGAGTCATAAGAGACACATTTGAGTCATAAGAGACACATTTGAGTCATAAGACAAGCATTTGAGTCATATGAGCGTAAGAACTAAATTTGAGCTAAAAAGATGAATTTGAGTCTTAAGAGATGGTTTTGAGTCAAAAGGAATAATTTTGGGTCATAAGAGACCGGTTTGAGTCATAATGAACGATTTTAGGTCATAAGAGATCGTTTTGAGTCATTAGGAACAAGTTTGGGTCATAAGACCGGTTTGAGTCATTAGGAACAAGTTTGAGTCATAAGAGACCGGTTTGAGTCATTAGGAACAAGTTTGAGTCATAAGAGACCGGTTTGAGTCATAAGAGACCGGTTTGAGTCATTAGGAACAATTTTGAGTCATAAGACACAGGTTTGAGTCATAAGGAACAAGCTTATCATAAAAGACCGGGTTGAGTCATAAGGAACAAGTTTGAGTTATAAGAGACAGGTTTGAGTCATAAAAGAGACGTTTGAGCTATGAGACATGTGCATTATGATTAAATAGCTAGGAGACAATAGTCAAGAGTTATTGATTTAAAAGACACTTCAAGGTCAGATTTGAAATTTAATATCACGCGTTGACAGTCATTAATTCTTGAACCAAATCACTGATCAACCGGTTCCGACCATTTGTGATGCGTCACCCCGGGCGCCAGGTGGATAATTCTGACGTGAACAGCCTGATATTTTTCATTCTTAGGCGGTATCGGAATCATTCGAAACTCCACTTCGTCCCCAGGAACTGGTACGTACTCTTCGTCAATGTCAGAAATGTGAACAAAGATAGACTCGGCTTGGGTAGACTGGCTAGTATCTGTTAGCAGGATAAAGCCGTGACCCCGTTGTCTGCAGAAATAAGTCACTCTGCCATGCTGCACCGGCTGCTTGTGGGCTCGATCAGCCATTGAACGGGTTCGATGTCGCTTTAAAGGGACAGGATAAGGAACAGCGAATTCTCCATCGTGAGTCTGCGGTGCTGCCGCCGTTTCACTTTGACTATTGCCATTCGACATTTGGAATTGTTGTTCATGTGAAACAATGAAAAAATGAAAAAAATGGGGAATAGCAATTGAGTCAATTAGGCAATTAACAGTTTGTTAGTATATACCACAGATACTGCAATGGCCAGTATGTCTGTCGTAATAAGGTGTGAAAAAGTGTACTTAAATTTAAGTTTCTTTCCTTTTCAGGGTTACTCAATGTACACAAATATAAGCATCCAATCTAGCTCAGCCAATAAGAGAGCATTAAGGAGAGAGGTCAAAGTCGGATGTACAAAACTCAGCTTAGAGGGCAGGCCCAATCTAGCTCAGCCAATGAGAGAGCAGTAAGGAGAGAGGTCAAAGTAAGATGTACAAAACTCAGCTTATGGGGGCAGGCCCAATCTAGCTCAGCCAATGAGAGAGCAGTAAGGAGAGAGGTCAAAGTAAGATGTACAAAACTCAGCTTAGAGGGCAGGCCCAATCTAGCTCAGCCAATGAGAGAGCAGTAAAGAGAGAAATCAAAGTCAGACATAAGCAGGCAAGAGAAAAGCAAAACTGTTTATCAGCCTGGTAGGGAAACCCCTATCTCTTTCTCTTTATGTGCATATATTGGATTTGGCTTTTTAAAGTTTTCCAGCAATCTTTGATCTCAAATTCACCTCTTTTTTATATAAAACAAGCCTGAGGCAGTCTGGAGCCAGTAAAACAGGAGGAATATGCTAAACTTACATTTACATTTTTACATGTATACTTTTACAAGTGAATTTCATAACTTCTAAATTCTAATATAGATTCTTGGACATATGATAGATAAAAAAATAAATAATAGCATTCAAAAATAAAATGCAATTTATATTTGAATATAGAATTGCAGATGTTTATAATAGTCTTCTGGATATATTATATACATTCATTTTCTAATACCTAGGCCTAGTCTATAGGTTTCTACAACAGTGTCATAATTTATGCCAGAAAAATTAATTTACTTGTGATATTTATGCAAGACATTATAAGAATAGTGTTGCAACAATAAAGGACCTTTTTGCATTGCAACAATATAGGATCCTTTCTTGCATTACAACATTTTGGTCTTTGAATAGGCCTACCAATAGCTACATTATACTATTGCTCTGCAGCACAATTTTCTGGCAGATTTTCTATATCTACCATTTAAATGTGGTTGGTGAATACTTACCTATAGTCTATAGAAATAGTTCTTTATCTAACTTTTTATCATAGACAAAAAACAAGTTTATTAAAGTATAATTATAATGTGTGCCTATCTTTAAAATATTGGCAAGTCTTGAAAATAATGTTGTATAGTACATTAATAGCTCATCTAATAGCTAGTAAAGGAAGGTCTCAAAGCATAACATTGCATAACTGGATAGAATTGTTGCCAGTGCAACTCACTTAGGTAGGAAATTGAAAGAATCATCATTGGTTTCATGCTAGCTATAGTAGGCCCATAGTCAGGATCATGGCATGCTTATGCCAAAATGAATCTTATCAAAAAGTTTTATTATGCTATATGCAATCAAATAATTTGCAGATTTTATTTTTGAAAAGTTGAGAAGGATAGACCAATAGCCAATATAATTCCATCAATCTCAACAAACAACTCTTGTCTTCCCTTTCTTTGGCTATGCTTCTCAACTTTTTAAAAATAAAATCTGCAAATTATTCCGCAACTTGCTTAATTGCAACATCCCTGTCATCTTTTGTTCTGCTAAAGTTGGCAACTTTGTCAGTTGGTTGAAGTCACATGTTCCCTGTGCTCTTCGTGTTGGTGTCATTTATCAGTTCAACTGCTCTGATGACCAGAGCATCTCCTACGTGGGGAAGACAAAAAGGCACCTGCACCCTAGAATTAGGGAGCACTGGCTAAAACCATCAGCTATCCAAAACCATCTCTTAGAGTGTAATAGTTGCTCCAACTGCAAACCCAAAGAGCATTTCAAAGTCATTGACCAATGCTTATTTGACTCCAAACTGCAGATACTTAAAGTGCTAGGGGGCCTAGGCCTATATTAAAGTGCATTCCCCCAACCTTAACACTCAACTCCAATCTCCAACACAGTGATGCAGGACATGTTCTCCGTGTGCTCTGAGGGAGGGGGCACTGGATGTACATTATATACTTCTAACTATATCGCTATCATTCTGTCCCTGGACTTTGCCTCTTGACTTTTGGACCAACAAACATGTACTTCAAATATTGATCAAATTTATACCCTAAAATTTTGTATTTATTTACTGCCGATCTCATTCGTTTCTTTTGCTCAAAAATAAACCTGAAGATGCATAGTATCGTGCGAAACGCGTCGTTCAATTAAATTTATTTAATGTTGATTTTCGCCTTCCTATTTGTTTTAAGGTCAGTCATTTGTCCTTTGTCATGAGTCATGTGTCATTTCATTTATTGGCTATCCTGTAGTTTCGCACGTTTAATTTTTTTAAATAATTTACACAAGAGAAGTTCAAGTAGGGACGGTAGTCGAGGGGCATCGGTCACAATAAAATTGGCACCTTCTTGTAAGTTGTATAATATAGATAGGTCATGAGAACACAATTTGATACCAATATGCAAGGCATCCAGTAAAACTGTTAACACGAAATATTTATAGGACAAGGAGTACAAAAATTCACACAACACATCGAGTTTTCGCGCATTTTTTACAAGTATAAACCAGTTTTGACTAGATCCACATCCACCAGGCACCATCATCCACTCAGAAGTACGGACATTCAGAGCAGGGAAAAGATTTCATTCGGAGAAATTTATAAATTTGAAATCGTATCTTTATGATTTAAAATATTATAGGTATATTGCAAAAGCTGTACAAACTGTCTAGTAACTTATTCAAAAAATTATAACAACTATGTTAGCAGTGTTATAAAATTCTGTTTAAAAACTACTTAGTATTTTGTTTTAATTCTAGAAGAATTACCAATTTAGTTTGTTATATTTAAATCAAACTAGTAGAACTCTACTAAAAATCAAATAAAAACTTCAATGTACTCTTCTAACGGTCGGGGTATTCAAAAAGTTCGTGGCCTCGTGCACTTTGGCTTGATCGAGCTGCATGCAGCTTTAGGACCGTAAAAGACATCATGCAATCCGCGGCCTTTGTCAGCTGCAGCTGTATAGTAATCATGCATGTACATGCACATGTAGCAGCCAAGGTACTTGGTAGCAGCTCAACGGCCACGCCAGGTTGTCTTTTTAATATCACCTTGAGAGTTTATAATTGTATAGTCTTGAAAATCAAGTGAAAATCTTTACTATGCTACATGATGCGTACGATCGATAAATAGATATTATCAAGATAAAATACATGTATACATGTATGATGACGTTTTATGCGTCAAATACGTCGTATTAACAAATTTACCGCTAATATAACATATCTTGGAATGAATTAAACGAAAGGAACTCGCCCTCGAAGCTCGGACGCTCAATTAAGCGGTATTTGTATGCCGAGCTCACCGCGGTTGGACCATTCACAGACTAAATTCCTGATTAAAAAAACCAAAATTTTTTTTACTTTCATCTAATTACATGTACACCAAACGGTATGATAAACGAAGGTCCTAAACTAATTTTACTTGAGTGGTTAAGAATGAATGATTCCCCTTACTTTTTTATTCCCCATACGTACGTTTTTTATTTCTATATACCGTACATGCATAAGTACATCTGTGAGCTATTAATTCATGCATATGCGCGCCATTACCGCTTTGGCTCATAAATCTCTTTAAAACCAGTTCCATACCGCGCATTTTCTCTACATTAAGCGAAAACCCGTATGGTCAGCAGGGCTGACCATAGACTACTGCTATGTAAAATTATAGTGCTGCTTTAACATCGCCAAAACCCGTTGCTTGAGAGAGTGTGTTTGGAACACTCTGTGACCTGCTTTGGGGTTTCAGCCATAGAACCTATCACTGTGGACTGCTTCTGCCCTTCCTTCCTCGTACTGTATCACTATCCCTAGTAAGATTTTTCTTCTTTGCATTCAATCTAGATTGTTTACCTCTTCATTTTAAGAAGAATTGTCATATAATTTGCTATTTCGACGGATAAGTAATAATGAGTCTTCATCAACTTCTTACAAGCGACGAGTCCAACAGCTCATCGACTGAGTCAGATCAGGACTCAGTTATTGAAGAAATTGAGGAGCCAACCTTGGAGATGGAGGATGAGGAAAACGAATGGACAATTGTCAACGACGGAGAAGATGACAGAGCTGGGCAGCTTCCCGAGTTTCTCGGAGTCCACGGTATGAATCCTGGTGTTCAAGCACCAGCAAATGAGCCGTTACTCTTTTTCAACTTATTCACGAAGGACATTATTAGTCATTTGAAAGAATTCACCAATGCTCGCGCATGGGAGGAGCTGCGAATCTTTGAGAACGAAGAGGATGACCAGCTGCTGCCACCGAGATTGACCGATTGGAGAGACTGTGCAGATGATGATATAAGAAAGACCATCGCAATAATATTTTACATGGGAATCGTGCGCAAGCCAGAGATCAAAAACTACTGGGCCAATGGAAAGTTTTATGACAACCAGTTGTTCCTGAGTGAAAACTTCCTGTCTCGAAACCGGTTCCAACAAATCTTATCTTTTCTGAGGTTCTACGACTGTCGCGTTGGTGACAATGACGATCCGCTTCGCAAAATCCGCCCGTTCTTGAACTCAGTAAAGGAAGTTTGTCAGCAGAATTTTCAGCCTGACAGGGACATCGCTGTTGACGAGGAGCTTGTTCAGCACAAAGGACGACTAGCGTTCAAACAGTATATTCCCAGCAAGCGGGCTAGATATGGAATTAAGACCTATTGTCTTTGTGACTCCAAGACCGGTTACTTATGAAACGTCCTCGTTCATTCGACAGCTGAGGAAAACAGCAAGTTTGGCAGCGAATTCGTCGACTACAACCTGTCCATCAGCGAGCGAATAGTGGTGGAGCTGTCGAAGGACCTGCTCTTGGCTACAGGGTGTTTGTTGACAGTTATTTCTCCTCCCGACGACTGGCTGAGTTTCTACTACCTCACAATACCTTACTAACAGGCACCGTTCTCTGTGACCGCGGCATTCCAGTCGAGCTCCGGCAGATGCCAGCAGTGCCTTCATCCCACTGCTACATGCGAAGCGGTGATTTTTTGGCAGTGAAGCTGACAGACAGAAAAGCAAGCGGTATTAAGACAGTCTACCTGCTTGACACCTTCGGTACGGCCCAGAGCACTGCGCGACAACGGTACAGACGAGGTGGACAAATGGAGGTTGTTCGAAAGCCGGTGACTGTGACGGACTACTCAAAGTCCATGGGTGGTGTCGACCGCCTTGACTCTGCGCTGCAGCCCTACCACCCAAGCAGAAAGATGTACCGATGGCACCAGAAGCTCGGAATTCATTTCCTATTGCAGCTGTCGCACAATGCCTGGATTTTGTTCCGGCACTCCGGCGGCTCACTGACTTTTCTGAAGTTCATGGAACAACTGATCGTTGCCCTGATAGACAGCTCAGGGCCTGGAAAAAGACGGTGCGTCCACCCATCGCGTCCTGTTGCCGATGCTGTTCACTTGCCCAGTAAGCTGCCTGCCACACCTGGTAACTAGCGACCTGCACGTCGCTGCAGAGTCTGCTATCGCAATGGCATCACCAAAAGTACCGTCTTCGTCTGTCAGCAGTGCCTGGGTCAGCTCGGCTTGTGCATCCCTGACTGCTTTCGAGCCTGGCACTCGTAGGCTGAGAGGAGACTTGTTCGTTTTACTCCTGCTGACTACCTGTTATTGTCTTGCCTCACAATGCATAAAAGTTAGGTAGTGTAATAGCAACAGAAGTAAAGCTAAATTTACTGGATCTTTTGCAAAATTTATTAAACAAGAACTCAAAGCAATGCTACATCTGGAAGCTAGAAATTCAAAACATTCAGACCATTTCAAAGTTTTAACTACTAAGAACTTGAAAAAGTATCAAAAAGTCGAAAACAGAACGTTATTTACTAGTTCAGCACCCTACTATTCAGGTGCGATTGAGCAGACAGCTTCGAGCTATGCACTTTCACTCGTTTAGCAGAGTGAGAAAAGGAATTTTAGTAATTCATGTTTTTGTGAAATAAATTTTCATGTTTTGATATTTTTGACGATATTTTTGAGTTTTTGACATGCTTGAATGCATGTTTTCTCGTTATTATACTTCATATAGACTACTTACAGTCATGGTCAGCCAAGCTGACCATATGGGTTTTCGCGATATGCTGTTAAGTGAAGACAAAAGTTGAGTCTATGGCCATAAAGAGTTGGATTTTAGCTAAAGTGATGCATGGTCAGCCACGCTGACCATCGGATTTGAAGATGTTAATAAGATTTATTAAGCATTGGGAGGGGGTAAAGCAGACAAGATCTGCCGCGTCGCTAAATGCACTGCAGTAAAAAAGCATTTCGGGCAAACCTCGGCGGGAAAATCTCGGCGGGAAAATCTCGGCGGGAAAATCTCGGTGGGCAAATCTCGGCGGGCAAATCTCGGTGGGCATTCTCGGCGGGAAAATCTCGGCGGGCAATTCGTCTGCGGGCAGATCTCGTGCTCCCATTGAAGCTACATGTACATGTACGTGATGAGGACGCACTTAATTTTTCCAAACTTCACGCTCGCACATGGGCTCCAAACTTACTAGCCTACTAGCAACAGGCTATGGGCATTTTTATTCTCTTTATGTAATTTTCCTAGAATTCATACTAGTTATATGATTTTGCCATACTTGTAGTTATCATAACATAGGTGTGGCTTTTGGGTCAAAAATCATTGTTTTCGAGCTGGTCTGACAGCCACCTGCGCCTCACTCAATGCTGAGACTGGCGCCAGATGGTCTGAGAGGATGCGGGCGGTAGCTTTTTTCTCATAATTTGGACAGGCCATCAAGATTTATGAGGTCAGGGCCTATTGTTCATGTTTACTCAAGCGTGTGACAGCTTGACAGCTATGCGTTTTACCCCTAAAAGTACGTTGGGATTAGCGATTAGCGATTTCTCTTCATTATCTTCACCTTCTACTCAATAAGAGCTTTCTAATGTATATTTTTTCATTAATTTTTGTCATTCCTACGCGAAAGGTCATAAATCATTCTGTAGCGATTTTGAGTGATTTATGACCGCACCTGTCGTATTTTTATGGCCCCGAGGGAACTGATAGGATCTTCTGGTCACGTGAGTTTGGGTGGCAACAAGCTCAGCCAATCAGAAAATTCGACGTGCGTTATAACAAATCGGCTCAGCCAATCAGCGTCGAGGTGTTCCATTATAACAAATTGCGGTCCAGTTGGCGGCTATTTAAACCGGTGTTTTTGGCCCGCTCGGACTCAACCTCCTGCTCAGCCTCCTGAGACTTTGGCCTAATTTAGACCTCCCGGAGCTCGACCGTCGTCTCTTGATCTTGACCCGCCAGAGCGAACTCTGCCCCTTCTGCAACCTCGAGAACGAAGACGCCAAGCACTTCGTCTGCTACTGCCCGGCCTTCAACCGAGACTGGCTCAATCACCTCGGGCCCAACCCGTCGCTGGACGACGTTTGCCGGCCCAAGAACATCCCACGGCTCATCCGGTTCCTCCGGGCCACCAAGCGTGCCTCCGTCTTCCCCACCGAAGACAACGCTGCAGACAGGCCCGGCAGACCTCCCTGACCGGCCCCGCGCCCTAGCCTATGCGGGTCTTTCAGGGATTAGCGGAATGGGCGACGCTCGCCGCCCCGCTGCGTCTTCGGACCGCCCTGCAGCTAAGTCAGCTAAGTCAAGTCAAAGACATGCATGCAAAAGATTTGCGCACTCCACATGTACATCCATACGAGTATAAATCAGCTATATGCAGTTCTTTAAGCAATTTAGTGCACTTTTAGTAGTAAATGACATGTACTCTAGCTAAAATAACCAGTCGGCATAGAGAACTGTCTATGTCAGTGAGCTCAAGTCCGAATCGAACTCATAAGCCTAGCAAGGCTACAAAAACATTTTATAGACTAATAATTCACGCATATTTGGATTCGTTACACCGAGCTCAATTAATAACACCGTATATTTCACAGAATATACTTTAACCTTATAATCACTCCCTCACTGCAAAGACGCGGTGCAGATCCATGCATATGTTCTTTAAAATTGCAAGCCTTTTTTCGAAATTATATTGACATGTTCTGACAAAGAACTCTATCTTGAGCTCGTATTCAAAGTAACAGGTAAGGTCAGTAGAGATTTTTAACAAACTTTTACATGTACTTCTAAATATTCAGGTTTTTGTTGCGATAGGGGCCATGCCATGCTCGTGTAAGAATTTAAATTCAATTTCAGATTAACATTTAGTAAGATTAATAAATAATACTGCGTAATTTTAACAACAAATTCTGAATGAATCTTCACTGATTGATGTGCTGCTGATGGTGACTGTGGATCACACTGATTGATGTGCTGCTGATGGTGACTGTGGATCACACTGATTGATGTGCTGCTGATGGTGACTATAGATCACACTGATTGATGTGCTGCTGATGGTGACTGTGGATCACACTGATTGATGTGCTGCTGATGGTGACTATAGATCACACTGATTGATGTGCTGCTGATGGTGACTGTGGATCACACTGATTGATGTTCTGCTGATGGTGACTGTGGATCACACTGATTGATGTGCTGCTGATGGTGACTGTGGATCACACTGATTGATGTGCTGCTGATGGTGACTATGGATCACACTGATTGATGTGCTGCTGATGGTGACTGTGGATCACACTGATTGATGTGCTGCTGATGGTGACTGCGGATCACACTGATTCATGTTCTGCTGATGGTGACTGTGGATCACACTGATTGATGTGCTGCTGATGGTGACTGTGGATCACACTGATTGATGTGCTGCTGATGGTGACTGTGGATCACACTGATTGATGTGCTGCTGATGGTGACTGCGGATCACACTGATTCATATTCTGCTGATGGTGACTGTGGATCACACTGATTGATGTGCTGCTGATGGTGACTGCGGATCACACTGATTCATGTTCTGCTGATGGTGACTGTGGATCACACTGATTGATGTGCTGCTGATGGTGACTGCGGATCACACTGATTCATGTTCTGCTGATGGTGACTGTGGATCACACTGATTGATGTGCTGCTGATGGTGACTGTGGATCACACTGATTGATGTGCTGCTGATGGTGACTGTGGATCACACTGATTGATGTGCTGCTGATGGTGACTGTGGATCACACTGATTGATGTGCTGCTGATGGTGACTGTGGATCACACTGATTGATGTGCTGCTGATGGTGACTGTGGATCACACTGATTGATGTGCTGCTGATGGTGACTGCGGATCACACTGATTCATGTTCTGCTGATGGTGACTGTGGATCACACTGATTGATGTTCTGCTGATGGTGACTGCGGATCACACTGATTCATGTTCTGCTGATGGTGACTGTGGATCACACTGATTCATGTTCTGCTGATGGTGACTGTGGATCACACTGATTGATGTGCTGCTGATGGTGACTGTGGATCACACTGATTGATGTGCTGCTGATGGTGACTGTGGATCACACTGATTGATGTGCTGCTGATGGTGACTGTGGATCACACTGATTGATGTGCTGCTGATGGTGACTGTGGATCACACTGATTGATGTGCTGCTGATGGTGACTGTGGATCACACTGATTGATGTTCTGCTGATGGTGACTGTGGATCACACCACGGATCACACTGACTGATGTGCTGATGGTGACTGTGGATCACACCACGGATCACACTGACTGATGTGCTGATGGTGACTGTGGATCACACCACGGATCACACTGACTGATGTGCTGATGGTGACTCCGGATCACACCACGGATCACACTGACTGATGTGCTGATGGTGACTGTGGATCACACCACGGATCACACTGACTAATGTGCTGATGGTGACTGTGGATCACACCACGGATCACACTGACTGATGTGCTGATGGTGACTCCGGATCACACAACGGATCACACTGACTAATGTGCTGATGGTGACTGTGGATCACACCACGGATCACACTGACTGATGTGCTGATGGTGACTCCGGATCACACAACGGATCACACTGACTAATGTGCTGATGGTGACTGTGGATCACACCACGGATCACACTGACTAATGTGCTGATGGTGACTGCGGATCACACCACGGATCACACCGACTGATGTGCTGATGATATACACGGCAAATAGTCCCCGTGAATCAAGGTGCAAAACTTATCGAAATTGCTCGCACATTTTTGGGGACACATGAATTTCCCCTAAGCAGAACTGCATTTTGTTTCATGCCGGGTCATATGCAGCGTGGCCTCGGCACACTTTACCGGGGTAGCTTGCAGCTAATATGAGGACAAAAGCACTGTTGAGGCGGTGTGCGGTACGTCGGGGGGAGGGGGTCGGTCGTACAGGTACTAGCAAATGTACGTACGTGCGCCTTAAGAAAAGAAAAACTGTACTGCGTTGCACTATATTTGGGTCAGGCCGGCAAAGGGTGTTAGGCAGCTGATACGCGTACGGGGTTGGGGGCAGCTTATAGTCCATTTCGCGCAAACCCCCAGAAGGCGGCTGAAAGCAAGCAGGGGCCAACCAGGAAGCGCGGAGTTCTGTTTGACACTGGGGGGGGGGGTTCTGCTTGCAGCCCTTTTCTCTCTCTCCCCCTCCCTTTACCCCGTCCCCCAAGTCCGATCTCCCTGCAGCTGTTTATAAAATACATAGCAGCCCTTCAGAAGCCGGGTGGCTTCCCTCACTCGTGCCGTCCTCCCGTTTGCTAAACTTGCAAATATAAATCTCGGTCAAACTCATCTGCCTAAACACGAGCAAATCTGAAAGGTTCATTATTTCTTTTTTGTAATTGAAACAAAACTAACTGGTCAAAAAATTAGTCAATTGCTTTTCTTAGAACCGGTCAAAAAACTTTGGTAAGTTACAGAATAACTCCATAATCATACTATTGCAATCAGTAGCTTTGAGTCGCTAAAGACACAGTATTGAGTTGCTAAAGACACAGTATTGAGTTGTTAAAGACACAATATTGAGTTGCTAAAGACACAGTATCGAGTTGCTAAAGACACAATATTGAGTTGCTAAAGACACAGTATTGAGTTGCTAAAAACACAGTATTGAGTTGCTAAAGACACAGTATTGAGTTGCTAAAGACACAGTACTGAGTTGCTAAAGACACAGTATTGAGTTGCTAAAGACACAGTATTGAGTTGCTAAAGACACAGTATTGAGTCGCTAAAGACACAGTATTGAGTTGCTAATGACACAATATTGAGTTGCTAAAGACACAATATCGAGTTGCTAAAGACACAGTATTGAGTTGCTAAGGACACAGTATCGAGTTGCTAAAGACACAATATCGAGTTGCTAAAGGCACAGTATTGAGTTGCTAAAGACACAATATTGAGTTGCTAAAGACACAATATTGAGTTGCTAAAGACACAGTACTGAGTTGCTAAAGACACAATATTGAGTTGCTAAAGACACAGTACTGAGTTGCTAAAGACACAGTATTGAGTTGCTAAAGACACAGTATTGAGTTGTTAAAGACACAATATTGAGTTGCTAAAGACACAGTATCGAGTTGCTAAAGACACAGTATCGAGTTGCTAAAGACACAATATCGAGTTGCTAAAGACACAATATTGAGTTGCTAAAGACACAGAATTGAGTTGCTAAAGACACAGTATTGAGTTGCTAAAGACACAATATCGAGTTGCTAAAGACACAATATTGAGTTGCTAAAGACACAATATTGAGTTGCTAAAGACACAATATTGAGTTGCTAAAAACACAGTATTGAGTTGCTAAAGACACAGTATTGAGTTGCTAAAGACACAGTATTGAGTTGCTAAAGACACAGTATTGAGTTGCTAAAAACACAGTATTGAGTTGCTAAAGACACAGTATTGAGTTGCTAAAGACACAATATCGAGTTGCTAAAGACACAGTATTGAGTTGCTAAAGACACAATATCGAGTTGCTAAAGACACAGTATTGAGTTGCTAAAGACACAATATTGAGTTGCTAAAGACACAGTATTGAGTTGCTAAAGACACAGTATTGAGTTGCTAAAGACACAGTATTGAGTTGCTAAAGACACAGTATTGAGTCGCTAAAGACACAGTATTGAGTTGCTAATGACACAATATTGAGTTGCTAAAGACACAATATCGAGTTGCTAAAGACACAGTATTGAGTTGCTAAAGACACAATATCGAGTTGCTAAAGACACAATATTGAGTTGCTAAAGACACAGTATCGAGTTGCTAAAGACACAGTATTGAGTTGCTAAAGACACAATATTGAGTTGCTAAAGACACAATATTGAGTTGCTAAAGACACAGTATTGAGTTGCTAAAGACACAGTACTGAGTTGCTAAAGACACAGTATTGAGTTGCTAAAGACACAGTATTGAGTTGCTAAAGACACAGTATTGAGTCGCTAAAGACACAGTATTGAGTTGCTAATGACACAATATTGAGTTGCTAAAGACACAATATTGAGTTGCTAAAGACACAATATTGAGTTGCTAAAGACACAGTACTGAGTTGCTAAAGACACAATATTGAGTTGCTAAAGACACAGTACTGAGTTGCTAAAGACACAGTATTGAGTTGCTAAAGACACAGTATTGAGTTGTTAAAGACACAATATTGAGTTGCTAAAGACACAGTATCGAGTTGCTAAAGACACAGTATCGAGTTGCTAAAGACACAATATCGAGTTGCTAAAGACACAATATTGAGTTGCTAAAGACACAGAATTGAGTTGCTAAAGACACAGTATTAAGTTGCTAAAGACACAATATCGAGTTGCTAAAGACACAATATTGAGTTGCTAAAGACACAATATTGAGTTGCTAAAGACACAATATTGAGTTGCTAAAGACACAATATTGAGTTGCTAAAAACACAGTATTGAGTTGCTAAAGACACAGTATTGAGTTGCTAAAGACACAGTATTGAGTTGCTAAAGACACAGTATTGAGTTGCTAAAAACACAGTATTGAGTTGCTAAAGACACAGTATTGAGTTGCTAAAGACACAATATCGAGTTGCTAAAGACACAGTATTGAGTTGCTAAAGACACAATATCGAGTTGCTAAAGACACAGTATTGAGTTGCTAAAGACACAATATTGAGTTGCTAAAGACACAGTATTGAGTTGCTAAAGACACAGTTTTGAGTTGCTAAAGACACAATATTGAGTTGCTAAAGACACAATATTGAGTTGCTAAAGACACAATATCGAGTTGCTAAAGACACAGTTTTGAGTTGCTAAAGACACAGTATTGAGTTGCTAAAGACACAATATTGAGTTGCTAAAGACACAATATTGAGTTGCTAAAGACACAATATTGATTCAATAGAGACAGGCAGGTTTAGGCAATCCTTAATTACGAGCTATATTTAAGATCGCTAGAAACTATCAAAGCTGTCACTGTATTCAAACTGTAGAGTGCTCTTCACGTGTGTCTCTCTCTCTTATGCTGAGCACATTTTGTTAGTTTAGAGCAGTCGCGATGCAGACCGCATCATCTCTTAAAGATGTAGCAACTCAAATTATTAGGACAATGAAAGGGCGAAATAGCAGAGTTTCTTTTAATTGTACTAAATTGAGTCTGCGTTCTGTATACGCTCGTAGAATGTACTGTGTCGCGGGTCTCGGTGAGACTTGAAATCTTTTTAAGAATAAGAGAGTGCATTTGGGGAATGGATTGTACTACAAATTTGTTTAATAGATACACCCAGTTTACCGCCCTACAGACACCCAGTTTACCGCCCTACAGACACCCAGTTTACTGCCCTACAGACACCCAGTTTACCGCCCTACAGACACCCAGTTTACTGCCCTACAGACACCCAGTTTACCGCCCTACAGACACCCAGTTTACCGCCCTACAGACACCCAGTTTACCGCCCTACAGACACCCAGTTTACCGCCCTACAGACACCCAGTTTACTGCCCTACAGACACCCAGTTTACTGCCCTACAGACACCCAGTTTACTGCCCTACAGACACCCAATTTACTGCCCTAGAGACACCCAGTATACTGCCCTACAGACACCCAGTTTACTGCCCTACAGACACCGAGTTTACTGCCCTAGAGACACCCAGTTTACTGCCCTACAGACACCCAGTTTACTTCCCTAGAGACACCCAGTATACTGCCCTACAGACACCCAGTTTACCGCCCTACAGACACCGAGTTTACCGCCCTACAGACACCCAGTTTACCGCCCTACAGACACCCAGTTTACCGCCCTACAGACACCCAGTTTACTGTCTTACAGACACCCAGTTTACCGCCCTACAGACACCCAGTTTACCGCCCTACAGACACCCAGTTTACCGCCCTAGAGACACCCAGTTTACCGCCCTACAGACACCCAGTTTACCGCCCTACAGACACCCAGTTTACCGCCTTACAGACACCCAGTTTACTGCCTTACAGACACCCAGTTTACTGCCCTACAGACACCCAGTTTACTGCCTTACAGACACCCAGTTTACTGCCCTACAGACACCCAGTTTACTGTCTTACAGACACCCAGTTTACCGCCCTACAGACACCCAGTTTACCGCCCTACAGACACCCAGTTTACTGCCCTACAGACACCCAGTTTACCGCCCTACAGACACCCAGTTTACTGCCCTAGAGACACCCAGTTTACTGCCTTACAGACACCCAGTTTACTGCCTTACAGACACCCAGTTTACCGCCCTACAGACACCCAGTTTACTTCCCTAGAGACACCCAGTATACTGCCCTACAGACACCCAGTTTACTGCCCTAGAGACACCCAGTTTACTGCCCTACAGACACCCAGTTTACTGCCTTACAGACACCCAGTTTACTGCCTTACAGACACCCAGTTTACCGCCCTACAAACTTGTAACGACATAATTTTTCACTCTTATTCAAACTGCGTAAATTTTCGAACAGCACATTAGCATGCGCAATTTTTTTCTGTAGAATCGCGGCAATTATTTGGGGAACGTATCAGTTTGGCAGAGCACATAGTGCTGGCTCAAAATAAACATTATAAACTGCACTGCACATCTCAGTCAACATGTATGTAGCATTTGTCATGCGCAAAAGTTTTACTTAACCGATGAAGTGCGTCGATCTGAGTTGCCCATGTATTAATTACATGTATTGCACACAGCTTTAGCTGTAGCTGAATTCTATTCACCAACTGTCAGCGATAGCTATTTTATTGACTTTATTATGTTGAAAAACGATTCAGCAGATCTTGTGTTATTGAGCGATAGTTAATAGATCTGCATGGATTGATTGCGCGCCAACTGCAAAACACACAAAACACACCCTTTTGCTTTATTTGTGACATGGAATTGTCTGTATTATAGGTCTCGTCTCTCTTAGCTTTCCTTTCTCCCTCTAACCCTTTCCCTATCCTCTCCCCTCTCCCCTCTCTCCTCTCCTTCCCTCTCCCCCTCTCCTCTTCTCTCCTCTCCTCTCCCTCTCCCTCTAACCTCTCTCCTCTTCTCTCCCCTCCCCTATCTCTCCTCCCTTCCCTTCTCTCCTCTCCTTCTCTCTCTCCTCTCCTTCCCTCTCTCCTTCTCCCTCTAACCTGTCTCCTCTCTCTCATCTTCTCTCCCCTCCCCTATCTCTCCTCTCCTTCCCTCTCTCCTCTCCTCTCCTCTCTCCTCTCCTCTCCTCTCCTCTCCCTCCCTCTCTCCTCTCCTCTCTCTTCTCTCTCTTCTCTCCTCCCCTCCCCTTCTCCCTATAACCTCTCTCCTCTTCTCTCCCCTCCCCAATCTCTCCCCCCCATACCCTCGCTCTCCTCTCTCTCCCTTTGACGGTTTCCTCTGCCTTCCCTTTCCCTCCTCCCCCTTTCTCCATCTCAGTCCATCTCTGCCTCTACTCACTCCGCTCCCTCTTTCTCTCCTTTTCTCTCCCTTTCCATCACCCTCGCTTCTTTGTTTGACAAATTTTCGATCTTTTCCCATTAAAACTGACAAACAAAAAGTAGAAAATGTGATAGTAAATATCTCTAAAATAGCTTATTTCATAACAAAATTTTTTAGAATTTTCTTCAAGCGATAAAGTCGATAATAAAATTGCCTGATCAACAAAACTGAGCAATGGACTGGGGCTACGACAATGAGATTGGTGAGTTGCTCAGACAGATGTGTATGCTCATTTTTGTCACCGCTTAGCCTTACCGGTAGCTTTATGATTTTGGCGCCAACCTTTTATCTGATTTTGGCGCCACTCTTATATCTGGTTTCGGCGCCACTCTTATATCCGATTTTAGTGGCATTCTTACATCTGATTTTTTGCGCTGTTTTTATATCTGATTTTAGTGCCATTCTTATATCTGATTTCGGCCCCTTTTTTATATTTGAATTTGGCGCCATTCTTGTATATGCTTGCTAAGAGTATGCTGTAGACTACTGTGCTGTGGAGCTGAGGAAAAACTTTTAGCGTCGATTGTAAAGGACTTAACGATTTTTTCAGGTGGTCAGGGATCCCGGCGAGAGGAAGAGAGAAATTAGAGACGAACTTCTTTGCGAGAAGAGTTTATAAGAGGCCAAGAGAGCTTAGCAGAGGGTCGATTGAACTGTACTTTAAGCAAAACTTTATTAAAGTTTTTATATCCTACCTGTATTATTAGCTCTGTTCACTGTATTATCGATACATATCGGCCTTGTACTGTAGCGTACAAAATCAATGTATTTATATCATTTAATTTACTTTATTATCGATACATATCGGCCTACATGGCGGACACTTTTGAAAAGTATTGTCTCAGAAGTGAAGTGAGAGTAATAAGAGGAGAGGGAGATAATAATAGATATTTTTGATAATAACTTCGGCGCCCGAACCCTAAAATAATGTGACCGCAAGCGGATTCGAACCCGGAGACTGTATAGAGATTGTCACTGAGCAAATCCATTATGTCCTGATATCGATACATATCGGTGGCTGCTTCGCTTCGAGTAGATAGTTAACCGATTCCCAACCAAAATCCCAAAAGGTCCGCACACCTGGAGCCGTCGGTACCCGGACGCGGCCGGATCGTCTCAATCGCCAATCAATATTGACACGAATCGGGCTGAATTCTCGTCGGCTTTGGAGGCCAAGCCGCTCAGCTTTCAGCATCCGCAGCTGTCCAACTGTTCGCTGACCAACACGGGAGCGAGTTTTTTAGTGGCAGTTGACGCCGAGGTTGCTGGTGAGTAATTGATGCTTGTTGTTGGCTTTATTTATTAATTAAAGTTATTATTAGAAAAGTCCAAGTCTGCACGAAATTCTAAACAAGTCAGCTCTCACCTCGTAGAAGCCTCCCCCTTTGCGTACAAGTTTGTACACCACAGCTTGCACCGAACAGAAAATATCGACTGAAGAAAGATAATAAATTGAATTTCTGGAAGCCATAGCTTTTCTGGTGCCAAAACGATCTTTCGAATGCAAGCCCCCATAAAATTAGATTAGCAAACTCAGAAAAGGGAAATAGCTCAGTGGATAGATAGGTATAGTTAGATAGATAGATAGATAGATAGATAGATAGATAGATAGATAGATAGATAGATAGATAGATAGATAGATAGATAGATAGATAGATAGATAGATAGATAGATAGATAGATAGATAGATAGATAGATAGATAGATAGATAGGTAGATAGATAGATAGATAGATAGATAGGTAGATAGATAGATAGATAGATAGATAGATAGATAGATAGGTAGATAGGTATTGAATTTCAGTGCACTTTAGTATCGAACCGCGCCATAGCCAAGGCAATGCCACCCAAATTATTTGAGCAGGCAAAATGAGCTTTACAAAGCAAACACAGACAGCTATGGAGTGAGGAGCTCAGCCTGAACAGAACCTTCGGGGATTGATCTATGCGGAAAAAATGGAATGAGTATTTCTCAAGGGAGGCGCGGGTGCTTCACATTGAAAAGCAAGCAAGTACAGCTGCACTATGCTCGTATATTCATTCTGTGCAAAGTTCGTGTCCCAACAGCTGCCAGGCTCCCCCTGGTGGGAAGGATATAGAATTGATTTTGCTTCAACGAACTGAGTTTTTGTTGCAAAACAGAACAGAAACATCTAAAGTGCTGCTTGTATTCACAGAGGCATTAGGATTCTATTCTTCACCGAGTACATTCTATTCTTCACCGAGTACATTCTATTCTTCACCGAGTACATTCTATTCTTCACCGAGTACATTCTATTCTTCACTGAGTACATTCTATTCTTCACCGAGTACATTCTATTCTTCACTGAGTACATTCTATTCTTCACCGAGTACATTCTATTCTTCACTGAGTACATTCTATTCTTTACCGAGTACATTCTATTCTTCACCGAGTACATTCTATTCTTCACCGAGTACATTCTATTCTTCACCGAGTACATTCTATTCTTCACTGAGTACATTCTATTCTTCACCGAGTACATTCTATTCTTCACCGAGTACATTCTATTCTACACCGAGTACATTATATTCTTCACTGAGTACATTCTATTCTACACCGAGTACATTATATTCTTCACCGAGTACATTCTATTCTTTACTGAGTACATTGTATTCTTCACTGAGTACATTGTATTCTTCACTGAGTACATTGTATTCTTCACTGAGTAGATTATATTCTTCATTATTTTTCTGAAGTACAATTTGTGTAGAAATTTCGAGTCTACTGAAGCCAATCAGTTATTATTTATAGATGCAAACTATAAGACTGACTTAGGGTTGGCCTCCTTACTCCCAGAGCTGCAGATTCAGCTATATAAGATTATGATTGATCTCGTGAAGCGAGTTGCTACCCACAAGAGAGTTAAGTTGATTGCTAGCAACGCTAGGAGAAGGAGTGACTGCCTGGGTATATACATGTAGTATGATATATATATATATAGCTTGATTAGCTGTCTTCTTAGTCTTAATGTTTCTGTGTGTGTTTGTCTGATTGCATGTTACTCTGTATGTCTGTCTGACCTAGTGTCTGTCTGTCTGTCTGTCTGTCTGTCTGTCTGTCTGTCTGTCTGTCTGTCTGTCTGTCTGTCTGTCTGTCTGTCTGTCTGTCTGTCTGTCTGTCTGTCTGGCAGAGAGGGAGACGGGTAGAGAGGGAGACAGGTAGAGAGGGAGACAGTAGAGAGGGAGACAGTAGAGAGGGAGACAGTAGAGAGGGAGACAGTAGAGAGGGAGACAGTAGAGAGGGAGACAGTAGAGAGGGAGACAGTAGAGAGGGAGACAGTAGAGAGGGAGAAGGAGAGAAGGAGAGGGAGAGAAGGGTGACAGATAGAGAGAGAGAGAGAGAGAGAGAGAGAGAGAGAGAGAGAGAGAGAGAGAGAGAGAGAGAGAGAGAGAGAGAGAGACCGGTAGGCAGCCAGGTAGAGATGATAAAGAAGCACCGAGAAAGCAGCCCGAAGCAACTCAGTCTCCTGTACCTCACCAATCCCTCACCCAATTTTCTTCAGAAGTGGAAGGTGGCCCCCTGCCGGGGCCCTACAGATTCGCCCAGTTCCACATGCACTGGGGCTCATCTGATGCATTCGGCAGCGAACACGCTTTGAATGGCAAATTTTACCCAGCAGAGCTGCACCTGGTGCACTGGAACGCCAAAAAGTATGACAAGTTTGAGGCGGCAGCCTCGCAGAGAGACGGCTTAGCCGTGCTTGGCGTGATGGTTGAGGCAAGTACTGGATTTTTATTTTCTAGAAATTTCACTTCAAATTATTCTTTATGATTTGTTTGCCAGTTCATTGCTCATATTGCAATCATAGAGTTTTGCAATGTAGCTCGTAGGTCATAATCAAATTCAAATTCGCGAAAATTTTAAAAACAATTTTTAACATCTGTTAGCTATTTCTAACATAAAAAAACTTATAAAAATGATAAAATAAAAAATAAAGCTGGATTTATTTTTCTCTACCGAGTGTTTAAACTTTGTTTAGCTGTTTTCCAGAATTGGTGCGAATTTGACTTCCATCGAAAAACGAGCTTAAATACAATTTAAGCAGTTTCCGTTAAATAAATTCTAATTAAAATTCACGCCAAAAGGAACAATTTTAAACATTTTTTAGCACCTGTCAAATATGTTACATCAAAAAAATTATAAAACATGATACAATACAACGTTACGAGCGTGAAGCTGATTCGCCAAGTCTCTAGAGTGTTTATAAAGTTTGTTTTACTGTTGTCCAGAATTGGCACAAATTTGAATTTAAATTTGAATCGCGTAGATTTTGCTTAAATAAAAAACCCTACGATGAGTGCCTACACAATATTTCTATCACAATAAGTTGTTCCACAGCTCGTTACTTTTATGCTAAAATAATTTCTGAATTTACTTCTCTCATAAAAATAATTAACGATTTTTGCAGATCGGTGCGCCAAACGCCGAGCTGGACAAAGTGATGCGCCAGTTTGACAATATCAAAACGGCCGGCGCCAGGACGCAGCTAAGCGAGCCAGTGTGCCTCAACAACTTGCTGCCACAGGACACAAGCAAATACTTTACCTATCCTGGCTCTCTGACCACTCCGCCATGCTTCGAGTCCGTCTGCTGGATTTTATTTGCCAGCCAAATCACTATTAGCCGGGAACAGGTAAAAGCGATTTCTTGTAAAAAAAAGTAAAAAAGATATGAAAAGTAGCACCAAGGGGCTTTAGCACCAAGGGGCTTTAGCACCAAGGGGCTTTAGCACCAAGGGGCTTTAGCACCAAGGGGCTTTAGCACCAAGGGGCTTTAGCACCAAGGGGCTTTAGCACCAAGGGGCTTTAGCACCAAGGGGCTTTAGCACCAAGGGGCTTTAGCACCAAGGGGCTTTAGCACCAAGGGGCTTTAGCACCAAGGGGCTTTAGCACCAAGGGGCTTTAGCACCAAGGGGCTTTAGCACCAAGGGGCTTTAGCACCAAGGGGCTTTAGCACCAAGGGGCTTTAGCACCAAGGGGCTTTAGCACTAATGGGCTTTAGCACCAAGGGGCTTTAGCACCAAGGGGCTTTAGCACCAAGGGGCTTTAGCACCAAGGGGCTTTAGCTGTCTAGCACCAAGGGGCTTTAGCACCAAGGGGCTTTAGCACCAAGGGCTTTAGCACCAAGGGGCTTTAGCTGTCTAGCACCAAGGGGCTTTAGCACCAAGGGGCTTTAGCACCAAGGGGCTTTAGCACCAAGGGGCTTTAGCACCAAGGGGCTTTAGCACCAAGGGGCTTTAGCACCAAGGGGCTTTAGCACCAAGGGGCTTTAGCACCAAGGGGCTTTAGCACCAAGGGGCTTTAGCACCAAGGGGCTTTAGCACCAAGGGGCTTTAGCACCAAGGGGCTTTAGCACCAAGGGGCTTTAGCACCAAGGGGCTTTAGCACCAAGGGGCTTTAGCACCAAGGGGCTTTAGCACCAAGGGGCTTTAGCACCAAGGGGCTTTAGCACCAAGGGGCTTTAGCACCAATGGGCTTTAGCACCAAGGGGCTTTAGCACCAAGGGGCTTTAGCACCAAGGGGCTTTAGCACCAAGGGGCTTTAGCTGTCTAGCACCAAGGGGCTTTAGCACCAAGGGGCTTTAGCACCAAGGGGCTTTAGCACCAAGGGCTTTAGCACCAAGGGGCTTTAGCACCAAGGGCTTTAGCACCAAGGGGCTTTAGCTGTCTAGCACCAAGGGGCTTTAGCACCAAGGGGCTTTAGCACCAAGGGGCTTTAGCACCAAGGGGCTTTAGCACCAAGGGCTTTAACACCAACATACATTTGTCGATCCGCTTTCGAAAATTTCAGCTCGAGTCTCTGCGCAGCCTGAAGAGCTGTCACGGCGAGCCGCCGGAGCCCCTAGTCAACAACTATCGCCATTTGATCCCGCTTGGCAAACGATCGCTGCTGGCCTCCTTCAATGGCGTGTAACTAGAACTAATACTCGTGTGCACACAGCTAGTACCAACATAGGTAGTAAGTAGTATTTATAGTAAAAACTACCTATTTTTGTGTTGTTGAGTAGCCACAAGTCCTAGTTTTGCTAATTGTCAGTCAAATTGATAATTCAACTTTTGATAATACCCGTGGGAAACACGGAAAAGCTACGCGTGTTGAGAAATAAAGTGATTCTTAGAAAAACCTATCGTCATTTTACTCGTAATTTCAAACTGCACTCTCTCCCATAGACTGCTACACTGTCAATTGGATAATTCCAAACTGCACTCTCTCCCATAGACTGCAGCAGAGTCAATTGGATAATTCCAAACTGCACTCTCTCCCATAGACTGCAGCAGAGTCAATTGGATAATTCCAAACTGCACTCTCTCCCATAGACTGCAGCAGAGTCAATTGGATAATTCCAAACTGCACTCTCTCCCATAGACTGAGCTACACTGTCAATTGGATAATTCCAAACTGCACTCTCTCCCATAGACTGAGCTACACTGTCAATTGGATAATTCCAAACTGCACTCTCTCCCATAGACTGAGCTACACTGTCAATTGGATAATTCCAAACTGCACTCTCTCCCATAGACTGAGCTACACTGTCAATTGGATAATTCCAAACTGCACTCTCTCCCATAGACTGCTACACTGTCAATTGGATAATTCCAAACTGCACTCTCTCCCATAGACTGCTACACTGTCAATTGGATAATTCCAAACTGCACTCTCTCCCATAGACTGAGCTACACTGTCAATTGGATAATTCCAAACTGCACTCTCTCCCATAGACTGCTACACTGTCAATTGGATAATTCCAAACTGCACTCTCTCCCATAGACTGAGCTACACTGTCAATTGGATAATTCCAAACTGCACTCTCTCCCATAGACTGCTACACTGTCAATTGGATAATTCCAAACTGCACTCTCTCCCATAGACTGAGCTACACTGTCAATTGGATAATTCCAAACTGCACTCTCTCCCATAGACTGAGCTACACTGTCAATTGGATAATTCCAAACTGCACTCTCTCCCATAGACTGCTACACTGTCAATTGGATAATTCCAAACTGCACTCTCTCCCATAGACTGAGCTACACTGTCAATTGGATAATTCCAAACTGCACTCTCTCCCATAGACTGAGCTACACTGTCAATTGGATAATTCCAAACTGCACTCTCTCCCATAGACTGAGCTACACTGTCAATTGGATAATTCCAAACTGCACTCTCTCCCATAGACTGAGCTACACTGTCAATTGGATAATTCCAAACTGCACTCTCTCCCATAGACTGCTACACTGTCAATTGGATAATTCCAAACTGCACTCTCTCCCATAGACTGAGCTACACTGTCAATTGGATAATTCCAAACTGCACTCTCTCCCATAGACTGCTACACTGTCAATTGGATAATTCCAAACTGCACTCTCTCCCATAGACTGCTACACTGTCAATTGGATAATTCCAAACTGCACTCTCTCCCATAGACTGAGCTACACTGTCAATTGGATAATTCCAAACTGCACTCTCTCCCATAGACTGCTACACTGTCAATTGGATAATTCCAAACTGCACTCTCTCCCATAGACTGAGCTACACTGTCAATTGGATAATTCCAAACTGCACTCTCTCCCATAGACTGAGCTACACTGTCAATTGGATAATTCCAAACTGCACTCTCTCCCATAGACTGCTACACTGTCAATTGGATAATTCCAAACTGCACTCTCTCCCATAGACTGAGCTACACTGTCAATTGGATAATTCCAAACTGCACTCTCTCCCATAGACTGAGCTACACTGTCAATTGGATAATTCCAAACTGCACTCTCTCCCATAGACTGAGCTACACTGTCAATTGGATAATTCCAAACTGCACTCTCTCCCATAGACTGCTACACTGTCAATTGGATAATTCCAAACTGCACTCTCTCCCATAGACTGCTACACTGTCAATTGGATAATTCCAAACTGCACTCTCTCCCATAGACTGCTACACTGTCAATTGGATAATTCCAAACTGCACTCTCTCCCATAGACTGAGCTACACTGTCAATTGGATAATTCCAAACTGCACTCTCTCCCATAGACTGCTACACTGTCAATTGGATAATTCCAAACTGCACTCTCTCCCATAGACTGCAGCAGAGTCAATTGGATAATTCCAAACTGCACTCTCTCCCATAGACTGCTACACTGTCAATTGGATAATTCCAAACTGCACTCTCTCCCATAAGACTGCAGCAGAGTCAATCGGATAATTTTTATCTATTTTTTATTGATTTGACTAACAAAACCTAGATAAGATTCGAGTACACAAATTTCATGTGCACGTGCTGAACCAATCATATAGTGAAAAAATCAATAAGTGCATTCTAGTAGATTTGCTTTAAAAAATTTAATTATATTTTTTAAATTGCGCGTACCAACTAGCTCAAGGTTTGTCGTTAGCTTTTTCTGCTTACAACATGTTGGATAGACTACTCTTTAGTAGCTGCAATAGTAGTTATTTAGTAACATGATTCTTTTAAAAAGCATATTGCATCAGAGCAGAGTAGTGCATTGTCATTTTTCATCGTCTCATATACAAAGCTTAGTTCATAGTTAAATTTAATAAAGTACTAGATGACCTAACACCTATAAACTTTTCCGCTTCGTACAAATGGCACAAAACCAACCTTTGTTGAATTGTTGCACCTTCAGACCAGATAGAAAATAAATGAATTATTGTTTATTAATTTGTTGATTCAACCACACAATCAGATAGTTAGTCCGATATTACGTCGTTACGTGTTTGTTATTGTCTGCAGGCCAGATGAGAGAGTGGAAAGGAATGAGAAAGATAAAAGAGGAAAGAGGGCAGAGGGAGAGAGGGAAGAGACAAGAGATAGAGAAGAGAGGGAGAGTGGAGAGAGAGGGGAGAAGAGAGGAGAGAGAAAAGGGGAGAGGGGAGAGAGGGGTAGAGAAGAAGAGAACGGAGAGGGGAGACAAGAGAAGAGAAAGAGCTGAGCAGAGAGAGACAAACCTGGCCGGATTGCCATTGTGAAGTTTCCAAAGACCCGAGGGCTGGATAAAGCGGCTTCACGGGCCGCGTATGGCCCTCGGGCCTGAGATTGCCGAGCCCTGTGGACCTATTGGACAAAATGCAATGAGTTTGTGCATGTTGAGAGTCTGCAGAATATCTTTCATGACTTGAAGGTCGCGGGTTCGATTCCCGATCCAACTGGAACAATTTGTGTCATTGAGCAAGACACTTAACTCTGCATTGCTTCAGTTCAACCAGCTGTAAAATGGGTGCCAGCATTAGCTGGGGAAATTGAGAGTAC
Source organism: Macrostomum lignano (assembly GCA_002269645.1). Taxonomy (NCBI): domain Eukaryota; kingdom Metazoa; phylum Platyhelminthes; family Macrostomidae; genus Macrostomum; species Macrostomum lignano. The sequence continues at coordinate 59,749 of NIVC01001817.1, read as the reverse complement.
GTGTGTGGCGACCCCCAAGTCCTTGGACTGAACAGCCGTACGCAGCCTTCAGATGCGCCGCGCAATGGCTGCGGCTGAGCTGTCGGTTGCACATCTGGCCATCAGGGCAGGTGTAATCAATTGTTATTATTATAATTAATGAGAAATCGGACAGACTTAACATTTTTGTGTCCTGATATGATTGTATCTCTAATTATTGTAGTAAAAAGCAAATAGAATGAGCCATTTTAAAAAATTATTTTATCTTGACAATCAGCGATATAATTTGACTTTATTAATTCAATTTATGAAATCAGTATTTACACACAACAGTAATAATAATTTGACAATTATAAAATATGAATAATAATGGATAGCGGCTATAAAGCGTGCTTTCTAACAGTTTATCCATGCAATAGCAAAACAATAAACAAACAGCGAGTATTTGAACAGGTAAAAAGCATAAATATGGCACTGTAAGCATAAAAGCATAGCAAGATTCACTGAAGGGAAGCTCATTAGAATTATTTCAGATTTCAATTTCGTTTTGTTACATTACGAAAATGTATTTATTACTAACTTAAAAAAGACTCAATAAAAACGTAGCTTACTACTTAAGGCGAAAGTAAAAAATGAGAAAAGATTTTTTTGAAATTGGTCAATAAAAAGCACCAAGGACCGCTGTAGTATAACAGGACCTAAAACTCAAAGAACCTGTAATTTTTTTCGGATGCCACTTTCTCGGAAAGAATATACACTGCTGAGATAGGAAAGATCATTGTTTTGATCACAGAATCAATAAAACTGCATTTTATCCCCTGTTATACTACAATGGTGTCCTTGTAAAGCACTTAAAGCATATGCTAGATAATAATAGTATCCATGAGATGGGTAGCAGATAACTAAAAATTACCATGAATAAATATATGTTAACAGATACAAACAATCGAAATGATTACAAGAGAGTTGTTGAATAGAAATTTTATACAGGAAATATTTGAAAAAAAGAAAAACAAGAACAAAATCAACGATTTATGTTTAACTCCATCTTCGAATGACTATTTCGCTGCAGAGATGAATTGCATTTTGCTTCCAGTGTTAGCTGAATACCAAGAAATAAAATATGATAAAGTTGCGAGTTGAAAACTGCAATAATCAAATACTACTACTGCTAGCGGCGTATATTGAGAGAATCAGTAACTAGGTAAGCTTAGAGCAATTTAAATTGTCAACAGGCGCCGTGAAGTGGCGGCAGTCTGACGGTCTGTGGATGGTCCAACTCTTGGCCTTCACGATCCTGACACTGCTCCTGCTGCTGCTCAACTGCTTGTTGCAGACTCTGGTGATCTGCGCTACTAGGGTTCGGTGTCGGATTGCCTGGCACTATTGGTAGGCTGTATCTGGAAAATTGAGTAATATAATTATTTTTGTAAATAAAAACAATAAAAGACATTTATGAATTCTGTTGTAGTGTCAAATAATGTATTTATTTGGGTAGCTAGTCAGGTGCAGGAGATGCAGAGCCAGAGGTACAGAGACAGAGTACAGAGTACAGAGACTTCGAGAGAGGTGCAGGGTTGTAGGGAGGCGCAGGGTTGCATGGAGATGCAAGGTTGCAGGAAGATGCAGGGCTGCAGGGAGGCGCAGGGTTGCATGGAGATGCAAGGTTGCAGGAAGATGCAGGGTTGCAGGGAGGCGCAGGGTTGCAGGGAGACGCAGGGTTGCATTTAGAGCACACAGGGGTACAAAAACTATATATACTACTAGGCTATACCTGACAACGGCTTGCGGCTCCACGAGCGGCTGCGGTCGATGCCTGCTATGCCGGTGCCGGTGCTGCTGCTGCTGCTGCTGCACAACGGCCTGAGCGCTGCTCGCCTCTCCGACATTGCCGACAGGCGGCGTCGGTTTCGGCGGCGACTGGCCCGCCGCGGCGGAGCGCTGACGCCGACTATTGCCGACAACGTCAGAGTAGGCTGGCGGCGGCGTCGGCGGCGGCTGATGCCGGGAGAAACATGCAGAGTCTCCAACAACGTCGCCATCAAGATTCCAAACATTCGACGAAGGATCGTTACTATGACCATGCCGTCTTCGATGATGATTCGATGATGTCGAGCGGCCAAGCCGGACAACTCGCATCAGTGAGGATGCCGACTGCGGTTCTGTCGAGGACTCGCCAGCCGCGGCGCCGCCAGCCAGATGTCGATGTCGTTGCAGTTGGCGCTGCCGGCGCCGATGGGAGCGAGCGGTGAGCGCGGCAAAGCCCAGGCCGATCAGAGCGACAGCGGCCAGGCAGACGCCGGCGAGGCTGGCGACGATATTCAACGAGGACGAGGATGATGATCGACTATCGACATCGCCGTTATCGACAGGCGATAAGCCCGTGTCGGTTCCGGACGACGTCAAAGCCGACTCTCCATCGTTCGGCCGCCGGCCGGCAGAGGTCGGACAGGCCACAGACAGCGGCACGCAGGTGCGACCATCGCTGCACAGAGTTCGAGGCCGCAGTCCGTCCCGCCGCTCGCCGTCCTGACTGTCCAGCCTGAGCAGGCAGGAGCGCAGGCTGGTGGGGCCCAGGCTGCAGTTGACGTCGGGGCCGCAGGCGCTCAGTCCGGGAAGCTTCTTGCAGACAGGCAGGACGCATAGGCGGAGCTTGGGGCAGGATTCGAACCCGGCACCACTTAGCTTGCGACAGTTTGGTGGGAACGATCGAGTGTCCGAAGCTACGGAGAAGAAATTGTACTGCAGCACCAGATGGTTCTTCGACTCGCTGGAGTTGCCACGGAGCCGGATGTACATAGGCTGAGAGGACACGAAGCTTCGCTCCGGCTGCCCCAATGCGGCCTTGGAGGTCACGCGGCCAACCAGAGAGGCCGCTGACGTGCTACCGTCTTGTACCTGGAATACATTAATAAAGTTATAACTTAACTGGTTTGGTACTGCAATCACAATCACACTGGTCCTCAGCTAGTTGGGCCGCTACAATCACATTGATCCTCAGCTAGTTGGGCCGCTACAATCACACTTATCCTCAACAGGTTGGGCGGCTACAATTACACTGGTCCTCAACAGGTTGGGCCGCTACAATCACACTGGTCCTCAACAGGTTGGGCCGCTACAATCACACTAGTCCTCAGCTAGTTGGGCCGCTACAATCACACTGGTCCTCAGCTAGTTGGGCCGCTACAATCACACTGGTCCTCAACTGGTTGGGCCGCTACAATCACACTGATCCTCAGCTAGTTGGGCCGCTACAATCACACTGGTCCTCAACTGGTTGGGCCGCTACAATCACACTGGTCCTCAGCTAGTTGGGCCGCTACAATCACACTGGTCCTCAGCTAGTTGGGCCGCTACAATCACACTAGTCCTCAACTGGTTGGGCAGCTACAATCACACTGGTCCTCAACAGGTTGGGCCGCTACAATTACACTGTATCTCAACAGGTTGGGCAGCTACAATCACACTAGTCCTCAACTAGTTGGGCAGCTACAATCACACTAGTCCTCAACTGGTTGGGCCACTACCAACCCCCAAAGCAGCTGAAAACTCACCTCCATATCGTACTGAAGAGAATCCACAACAGACTTCTGAACCCTCAGACGCATCCAAGCTTTCGTACCGGTTGGCGGCCGAAGGACCCAAACGCAATCGAAATGCCGCCACACTTTACCGACCAAGGACACCGAGTCAGCTGTGTACTGCAACCAGCCACAGCTGCTCCATGGCTTTTCCAACCACGAGATGCTGGCGTAGTGCAGTAGTTTCAAATCGATTCGAAATCCTTCGTAATCAGCGTTTTTAGCCATTGAAACTTTAGTCGGAACCTGAAGTTGGGGAGGGGCAGTGGGAAGTTCAATTGGAAAAATTTGTTTGCCTCTTAAATAAAGACCAAATCTTACAGAATACATACTCCGATGGGGTGTTAGTAAAACTCAGCACATTGAAGTGGGTATGTTAGTGACAGACTGAGCACATTGAAGTGGGTATGTTAGTGACAGACTGAGCACATTGAAGTGGGTATGTTAGTGAGACTGAGCACATTGAAGTGGGTATGTTAGTGACAGACTGAGCACATTGAAGTGGATATGTTAGTAAGACTGAGCACATTGAGGTGGGTATGTTAGTGACAGACTGAGCACATTGAAGTGGGTATGTTAGTGACAGACTGAGCACATTGAAGTGGGTATGTTAGTGACAGACTGAGCACATTGAGGTGGGTATGTTAGTGAGACTGAGCACATTGAGGTGGGTATGTCAGTGAGACTGAGCACATTGAGGTGGGTATGTTAGTGAGACTGAGCACATTGAGGTGGGTATGTTAGTGAGACTGAGCACATTGAGGTGGGTATGTTAGTGAGACTGAGCACATTGAGGTGGGTATGTTAGTGACAGACTGAGCACATTGAGGTGGGTATGTTAGTGAGACTGAGCACATTGAGGTGGGTATGTTAGTGAGACTGAGCACATTGAGGTGGGTATGTTAGTGAGACTGAGCACATTGAGGTGGGTATGTTAGTGAGACTGAGCACATTGAGGTGGGTATGTTAGTGACAGACTGAGCACATTGAAGTGGGTATGTTAGTGACAGACTGAGCACATTGAGGTGGGTATGTTAGTGAGACTGAGCACATTGAAGTGGGTATGTTAGTGACAGACTGAGCACATTGAGGTGGGTATGTTAGTGAGACTGAGCACATTGAGGTGGGTATGTTAGTGAGACTGAGCACATTGAGGTGGGTATGTTAGTGACAGACTGAGCACATTGAGGTGGGTATGTTAGTGAGACTGAGCACATTGAGGTGGGTATGTTAGTGAGACTGAGCACATTGAGGTGGGTATGTTAGTGAGACTGAGCACATTGAGGTGGGTATGTTAGTGAGACTGAGCACATTGAGGTGGGTATGTTAGTGACAGACTGAGCACATTGAGGTGGGTATGTTAGTGAGACTGAGCACATTGAGGTGGGTATGTTAGTGACAGACTGAGCACATTGAGGTGGGTATGTTAGTGAGACTGAGCACATTGAGGTGGGTATGTTAGTGACAGACTGAGCACATTGAGGTGGGTATGTTAGTGACAGACTGAGCACATTGAGGTGGGTATGTTAGTGAGACTGAGCACATTGAGGTGGGTATGTTAGTGAGACTGAGCACATTGAAGTGGGTATGTTAGTGACAGACTGAGCACATAGCACACAGAGGGGCAGTACTCAAGTGTGTGCACACAATAAAAGCCAACAAATAGTTTGCAAGAAACTGTCATAAAAAATTCGAACCTCAACACGCCGAGCGGTGGAGCTGTCGGCACCAGATTCAGTGTCCGGATGGAACACAACAGTGAGCACGCCAGAGTCAGCTGTTAGGGCAGTCCGGCGCCAATAATCCGCCCCAGACTCGTACCTGACTATTAAACTTATGTTTGCTGTCAAACGAAATGCCGGAAAATCGCCGTCGTATAATTCTAATCGACTATTAGGGTGGAGGCGCAGGTCGCTGAATAATATGCGCAGGTGCGCGGGCTTCTGCAGGGTCCAGCGCACCTGCCAGACGGTCGGCTTAAGCGTCATCGGGTACGGATTAGGAAATCCGGCCGATTGTAATACGGCACTGTCTCCAGTTTGCGCCAGTTTTATAATTATCGGCTCAGTTGCTGCGGTGCTCGCAGCTGAGAGCGAGACAGATAACAATAAATAGGGCAAAATCACAGGCAGGGACATCTGGAATTGTATTGTTCGATTAGGCAAGACTGTAAAAAACATATTAGGATAAAAAACTGGCTAAATATACCTAATACTTCTAATTCTATTTGGAAGTGAATTAAGGAATAACTTATGAGTTAGTTAGGGGTGCAGGGGGATCTGCAGCTTATGTACATTGGGGTTGGGTGATTTGGGGCATATGTACATTGGGTGCGACTAATTTGAGGCTTATGTACATCGGGGTGCGACTGATTTGAGGCTTATGTCATTGGGGTGCGACTGATTAGCGGCTTATGTACATTGGGGTGAGACTGGTTTGAAGATTATGTACATTGGGGTGCGACTGATTTGAGGCTTATGTCATTGGGGTGCGACTGATTTGAGGCTTATGTACATTGGGGTGCGACTGATTTGCGGCTTATGTACATTGGGGTGCGACTAATTTGAGGCTTATGTACATTGGGGTGCGACTGATTTGCGGCTTATGTACATTGGGGTGCGACTGATTTGAGGCTTATGTACATTGGGTTGAGACTGATTTGAGGCTTATGTACATTGGGGTGCGACTGATTTGAGGCTTATGTACATTGGGGTGCGACTGATTTGAGGCTTATGTACATTGGGTTGAGACTGATTTGAGGCTTATGTACATTGGGGTGCGACTGATTTGAGGCTTATGTACATTGGGGTGCGACTGATTTAAGGCTTATTTATATATTGGGATGGGGTGATTTGAGGCTTATGTACAGTAGATGGTGATGATTAGAGGCATATTTTACTGTATTGCAGGGCTGTGTAGAGATCATTCGAAGAATTGACCGTGAAAAAATTATGGGTCCTGCTGCTCCTGCATATAATTCAGCTCAAATTTTTAACTTTTATTGATAACTAAATTTAATACAGAAGTAATAGTTTTTAATTGCTGTCAAAAATAATTATTTGTATATAAATTTATTAAAGCATTAAAAATATGTAGAAATTCACCAGAACCGCGAAGAACATAACGTTTCGTTAAGCAATAATTTCAAGCGTTGGATAATTAAAAAAACTAACGCGCACGGATCAATGATGAGGCAGTCGCAAACAATATAGAAAATTGTCGCGACAGCCAAGCAAGATTTGACGACCTTGCCAGCCGGAAAAGAAAACTGGAGTAGTAAAACAGGGTCCTGGCAAACTGTAGGACCATTTTAGGTCTAATTGCGCTGCCCTGGCTGAGTGAGTTATTGGTGGCTCCTTTGATCTTGTTTTAGAGTGAGCTATCGGCGACTCCCTTGATCTTGTGTCTGAATGAGCTATCGGCGGCTCCTTTGATCTTGTGTCTGAGTGAGCTATCGGCGGCTCCTTTGATCTTGTGTCCGTGTGAGCTATCGGCGGCTCCTTTGATCTTGTGTCCGTGTGAGCTATCGGCGGTTCCTTTGATCGTGTGTCTGAGTGAGCTATCGGCGGCTCCTTTGATCTTGTGTCTGAGACATCTATCGGCGGCTCTTTGGATCTTGTTTCAGAGTGAGCTTTCGACGGCTTCTTTGATCTTTTGTCTGAGTTAGGGACTCCTTCAGCAGATAGTGACTGACTATTTAACCGAGAATCGCAACACAAACGCAGCAAAGAGACGCCACCGCCAGTATCAGTAATGACTAAGAGAGCTGATTTCGATTGATCATCCACGACAAGCGGTTCCGAAACAACCGGTCCATTCAAATGAATACTGCACAACCGTTGCCCGCTTCTCGGTTCTAGACAGCGCAATCTTCCGTTGCTACAGGCAACCACAAGCAGACCGCTGGCAATAACGATGGGCGCTGGAGCAGCTGAATCCAGCGAGTAGCGCCACAATATCCGACCGCTACTCATAGCAACTGAGGCCACTTTACCGTCGGCTAGGCCAACTATTGCAACAGTCGATGACAAACCGAGACAGGGTCGGTGTAGACAAGGCGAGCCAAGGTCAACGCGCCAGCGAAGACCTTCACCAGCTGGCCAGACCAACAAGAGTAACCGACCAGAGAGACAAGCAACTAAAGTGCCGCGACTGTCGCCGTCAATCGACACCAAATCAGCCACCGGTCCCGAGCGCGGAGGCAGACGGATGACGGTACCAACTTGGGCTTGTCGAGAAAAACTGATCGCGCGCAAGCTGGCATCGTGGCATCCAACAACTAGTAGATCGGCGTCCCAGACAACCGGCCTGGGAGCTCGACGAACTCTACTGGGCAAGTCTAAGCACCACTGGGTGCTTCCGTCCTCCTGAGATAGGAAATCAATCTGACTACGACCGTCGATGTCTAGTACAACGATCAGGAGCCGCCCACCGTCTAGAGAGCCGGTCAGGGCGCAGTCCACCTTGGCCCCGGCTGGCAGGCTTCGCGACCAACGAACGCTGCCATCGACAGGCGACACTGCCGCAATGTTGCCATCAAAGCCGGCGCTAAAGACGCTGCTTTTGCAAAAAGAAACATACGCGTCAGAATCGACGCAGCTACCTAGGTTCAAACGCCAGGCAACGATAGATTCAATATTAGGAGAAGGCACATAGTTAGTTGCAGCCACGGGATTAGCGTTGTCATTTCCGCTAGAAAACTTTGACATCGCAGCACGATTGACAAGCTCATTAAATGTCCAGCCAATAATTTGGTCGGCCACCGATGACAGGCCAAGTCTGGCAGCCAGTCGAACAGCTCCAAGAGAGTCGCCGCCGCACTGGGCAAATGTGGCAGCACCAGATGACGATAAATTTGGCACCGAGCCAGTGTGCAAAGCCCACAAACTTTGGGCTAGATCATAAATGCCACTATCAGAGTTTTCTAACTCGAGCCTACGCCGCTCCCGTCTCAGTGTAGCCAAAAGATCCGCTTTACCATTAGGCGTCAGAGCAAAGCCGGTCTCAGGGGCCAGCACCATTACCTCATCTGGCAAGCCGCGCCTACCACCAGGTAAGTAATTGTCAGCATGCTGACCAATCGCAGCCAATAGCGACAGCTGCTGGGTGGCGATGAATCTACCTGAAGAATCAGCCAGTAGTCGAACCAAACAGACAATGAAACCGGTAGACGGCTCAGCCACACTATGCGCCTCCATAGCAGTTGGAAATTCTGGATAAAGACCAGCAGACAGCAGTGCATCCAGAGCTTCAGGACACAGTAAAACGCCGAAACGTTTCACTCGACGATCGATACGACCAAGGAACAACAACCGGCCAGTAGCCGGGTACAATCTAGCTAAATCACCGCTCCGATGCCAGATTCCATCATCGCTAACAGCATCAGCTGAGGAGGCAATCCAGCATCGCACTCCAGCTCGCGACATCCAAATCTCGCCTTGTAGCAAAGCTGATGAAGCGGCTTGAATAGTAGAGTCAAACGAAGCGATGCGTTTTCCAGCATCGTCAAGAAGTATCCAACCGCGACTGGAATCAACAATTTCTGCTAAAGGTCGCCCAGTTTCCGAGTCAACTAATCTTAGCCAGGTGTCTTTCAGTGGTTGGCCGAGAGATACGGAAACTTCGTCCAGTCCCGGCTCAAGACTGAAAGAAGAAAAAGGAAAGACAGTCACTAACGGGCAGTAGACATCTAAATAACGACATAATTACAAAGGTCAAATCTCCTGTCTTCACCCCTACCCAAAACAGCACCGAAATCTCCACCCGACCAAACCAGAACAGCAGTCTCTACCCCTGACCAAACCAGAACAGCAGTCTCTACCCCTGACCAAAGCAGAACAGCAGTCTCTACCCATGATCAAACCGGAACAGCAGTCTCTACCCCTGACCAAACCAGAACAGCAGGCTCTACCCCTGACCAAACCAGAACAGAAATCTCTATCCCTGACCAAACCAGAACAGAAATCTCTATCCCTAACCAAACCAGAACAGAAATCTCCATCTTTGACCAAACCAGAACAGAAATCTCCACTAACACTAACTAGCAGCACAAGACAACACAAGCCAAAATGAATTATCCCGTCAAGTACGAACCGATGCGCGGAGGCCCAGACAGACAGCTCGGTAGCGCCATAGAGATTAACCACGTCAATATGTTTGCCCAACCGCTGACAGCTGGCCAGCAGAGGTTGCAGAGACAGCAAAGGAGGACACGGCTCGCCTCCCAGCATCAGACATTGCAGCTGACAGTTAATGTCATTTAAAAAATAGCCTCTCTCTAACAGTTGCATCAGTTGAGACGGTGTTGTTTGCAAGTGCGTCACCGATGTCACAGCAGACGATGGTCGCATCCTGTCGGCAGTGACAACCAGACAGCAACCAGCGTAGTGGGAACAGAAAATCTCCACTATACTGGGATCAAAATCTAACGGACTCGACCAGAGAAGTCGAGAGTTTGATTTCAAGCGCATGACGTCATCGGCTAGGCAGACAATATTCGACGCGACACAAGAATCCGGAACGCCAACTAATTTAGGCTGACCAGTAGAACCCGATGTTTGAATACAGTAAGCGAATTTGCTAGCAACATTTTCTGAGGACAATGGAATCTGTTTAATCCGCTGTTCAAGTTGACCCAAAATCAGGTGCAGATAGAGACTGGCTGACAGACCTGCGGTGCCGTCCTGCGGGTTGACACCAATCGGCATTGTAGAGATGTTATTCACTGTTTTTGCGCCAAACAATATGGACCAACGGGCCAAATCTAAGAAGCCCCCGAGCCCAGAAAGCACTTCGGCAATGTAAGCTGGAAACTTCACAAGGTCAAAATATCACATTGTCGAAGTCTTTCTAGTCATTTCCGCTAGCTCACTGCTTAAATGATTTCCCCTGATAAATGTGCACTAACAGACCTGTACATCAATGCGCATTACTCGAACCGCAGTGCCTTCGCCACCAGATTTATTTGTTGACTGCTCAACATAGCGCCAAGCGGCAAACAACCGTACACCAAGCCGACTACACGCTGTGAGCACGGAGGAAAAGTCTTCAGTTTTAATTGGCACAAAAGTCAATGCAGATTCAACAGCTGCCACTAATAATAAAGGCGTCAAATAGTGAAACTCGCTCGCGTCAATGCCAAGCATGACAGCATCTGATTCGTCTATCGAATAACGTTCCGCTTCAGTTTTAACTGACTGCAGACACTCTGTCAGGTGTTTAATTATATCCGAACAAAAGGCATTCTTTAACACAAGACTGGGTTGCGTGGACCCCGACGGCCAGTATTCAATTTCAACAGCTGATGGTGAGTCACTAGCCACACTCGGCTCATTGTTACACTGACGATCGAGAAGATTAGCGAGGCGCAACTGAAACAAATTGCTTCAATTTTTATGTTCGGAAATAGTAATCCAGCAGTAAAATATTATAATCAAATAAACTTTACAGAACAATACAATAAATTAACTTATTTCAGACTAGAAATAGTTCAATACTTCAAAGCATAAAATTTTGATGTTGAATCAAGAAGTATTGTCCCACGCTGTACACTTATTATTCAACGCTTTGAAGTGATTATTTAAGGCTTCCAACAATACATTCATGAGACAATGTGCTTGTGCATATGGTTCTATCATAGACAATGGTAGATTGTATAGTATGTATTATCCTTGAATAATGATTGCTGTCACGAGTGGCGAAGCTGTGGCTGTCGATCATTATTCAAGGATAATACATACTACACACGCTCATTGTTCTATGGCCTAAACGAGTCCTGCGATCATTGCGTACCGATCATAGATGTTTTCATTGCGTACCGCTTAGAATTTCTCGAAGAACAGGCCATAGACAATTTTTAATCTTGGGTGAAAAGACTTGAGGGAAGAGTTGGAGGGTACCATAGACTATGATTTTCCTTGACTAAAGGCTCTTTAAAGGGTCTGTTTTCTAAGGCAAGACCAGAGGAATTTTACGCTCGTCTTAAAATGGCTTTGATCAATTGGAAACATCTTCCCTGCGATTCGTTGGATGGAGTTAGCGACAGTGAACTAAGCTTTATTACTGCGCTAAGTTATTCTGATCACCACGACGACACTGATCTGCAGAATTTTATTGGCTTCCTCACGGATCTGCAGGCTAACTCGGAAGATTATGTTTCCGGAGTCAAATTGCCAGAATTACCTGAGTCTGTGGCTGCCGACATGGACCAAGTCGAGTTAGACTCGCTACTGCGCTCTACCCAAGAACAAATGATGCAACAGGGAGGTCGATTCATTGCCTTCATGCGCAAGCATACGACTGAAGAAGTACAAAGCATGACTAACGAGAAGCTAGGAGAGTATCTTCGTTTCTATTATTTTGGACTAAAGAAATCTGATGGAAGTCTGTATTCGCCTGCTACCCTTGTATGCATTCGAGCTGGTGTGCAGCATTACCTAAGAATGATACTCAAGATGCAGACAGACATTATGAATGGGCCAGAGTTTGAAGCGGCTAACAGAATGCTTCGAGTGAAAGTTTGTCAGTTCAGCGCTGAGGGTGGAGTTGTTCAACAGTTTCAACCTATTGAGGACGGAGACCTTCGAAAAATCAGGCAGCATTTTGACAGATCGACCGCAGAAAAACTTCAAGATGAGGTAATTTTTGTCATTTTTTATACTCTAGGAGAGGCCAGGAGCATTTGGAGTCGATTCGAAAACGTGGGACACTACTAGATTGTAAAGACGCGGATGGGCACAGCTACCTGAAGCTTCCGCCTTTGCCAACTAAAAACCAGTCTTCAGATCCGACAAAGTGCAAGGGCAACGTTGCAAAGCAGAGTCGCATCTATGGAGCTGAGAGAGATCTTATTCTTCACTACCAGTCATTGTTGCCAGAAGGAGTCGACAATTTCTTTCCACGACCACTTGCTAATGCTTCTAATGGAGTCTTGAGGTTTTCTAGTCGCCAAGTGCGTGGCGTCAACTGGTTGTGCTCATTCATGGGACATCTCAGTGAAGTGTGTTTGCTTTCGCAGCGATACACGAACCATTGCATTCGCATCACGCGCATCTCGGACCTATATGACAGCGGTCACAGCATGGACGAGATAATGGCCGTTACGGGACAACGTAATGAAGCTACTGTGCGCCGTTACTTATCGCGCAAAAGGGATAGAACATTGAAAAAGGTCGCGACTGCTGTCAGCACTAGTCTTCAACGTGATGTGTCGGATGTGAAAAGTCTGTCAGCTGCAAGTGACAGCACGCTGGATAGTTCGTTGTCTACACCATTCAACAATTTAGCAGGTACTTTGTTTGTTACTTCACCAGCCGGTAGCATAGTGGCCGTTTTAGTAGCACAACAACAATTGGATGTGAGTACAGCAGTGCGTCATCCGATGTTTGCCAACTGTAGCTTTTCTAATTGTACTTTTAATTTATAATAAGTTAGGCTTCGACATTGGACTTCATATTTGGACAGTGACAAAGTTTGCTTTTGAGACCACTTTTTTTTCTGAATGATTTGTTTGTCAATGCTTAATCCCGATCTGAATCTTCTAATTTCTTAAAATCTTAATCTTCCAATGCTAGGAATCCAAATATCCTACTACTAGGAATTCCACTCTTTAAATTCTAGTAGTCACAATCTTCCAATCTCTTTAATGATACCCTCCTAATCAAATTTATTTCAAAATACAAAATTTACGCATAGTTTGCTTTATTATATCATTGTTTATTGTGCCTGTATGCATTTTTCATATTTATTTATGCCATTCTCAATTGCCTAGTGTATCTATCGTCACTTTTGTTAATTAAACTGCTAACTGATTATTCACCAAGTTTTATCTATAGTTTAAATTTGCTTTGGAAGCCTGAAATAATGGCGTTTTTTGGACAATCATTAAGACTTGGGTGGGCCATAGAACAATGATTATTTTTTCACGAGTGGCGAACAATTGCGAATACAATTGCAATCCATTATTAATCCCTAGACTGTGTTGATGAGTTCATGCCATAGACACAGTTTCCGGCTTGGCCTGCTCTGCCACACTGGACCTTGGCTACCACATTGTTTGCAACAGCTGGTTCGGATTGCATTGCCTAGTATACTACCTGCTCCATTATAGCACACTGCTGACCTGCACAGTGCATGCAACCCAAGGTGTCCCCTGTCCCCATTGAACTGAGAGATCAGGCCATGCCTGCTCTAGGCTATGCCTTCATACATAGTGGCAACATACTTGCTGTGAAGTATGTCGTCAGAAAGGCATCTAGTACAAAGACGGTGTATTTTATTGATACCAAAAATGCTGCCACTATTCAACATGTTCACCATACCATTCAAGGAAATCATGAAGTTGTAGACCTCAAGCCTCTAACAGCAATATTGTACAATAGCTTCATAGGCAGTTTTTATGGCTGGACTATGGCCTACAGCCATACAGCCCAAAGAAAAGGACACAAAAGTGGGTTGCCAAGCTAGGGGCCCACTTTTCGTGGTCCTTGTCAGAAACAGTAGGGTACGTCATGTACCAGTCCCGTGGCAACTCGCATGACTTCTTGAAATTCCTAGAAGTAACCATCAAGGGCTTCATCTGGACTACTAGACCACAGGTGCCCAGGCTTGGCCAGCTAAGCATTGCAGACAATGTTACAAGTGGCTGAGTCAAGAAGACTGTCTTTTGTTGCAATCACTGCTAGGGTAATCTAGGCCTTTGTGCTGTGCCCTGCTTTGGAGATTGGCATGCCAATCAAAATTAATTGTAACCATTTGTTAAATTGTAACTCACTTGCTGTTATTCCTATGACTGCTACTCCTAATTGGTGTTATCATTGTTTGTTGGTCATTGTTGAATTATTGGCTGTTCATTTTAAACTTGGTTCATATTACTTGTTTTTATAAATTTTTCACTATGTCTTTGAACTTTTATTAACTGTTCCAATAACCATTAAGAATATATATTCACACATTCGTAACTTGTTTAGTATCCTTGTTGTGCCATAGTATAGAAAAGTCTGCTGTTAAAAGGAACCAAAAAGTTTCTGAAAACAACCAACTTTTTTTATGGCCTACTTTGTAGGCCACAGCCACAAACTAAGACTCAATAGAAATGTTTTTACAAATCAGCAGCAAATTGAGATGCAGACTATAGATAAGACTATGACTTGAAGAGCAAGCTATGCGCAGTCTTGGGGATAATCTATGCTCAGTACCATAGAGTGCAAAATGTAGTCCAAGAGAGTTAATTTTTATACAGAATAGGTTTTATTTTCGATTATAAAACCAAAAATGTGCACTTTAAAGCACTGAACTTTTTGCCACATAGTTGACACTGATATTTTTTGCTGTGTGCACATTGGTTGTCTGGTGAAGTAGTGCAACTTTTTGAACTGTTTTTTTTGAACAATTACATTCATATCATTTTGCATCTATCTACGAGCATATGTATACTTTAGAATGATATAAAAGAACTAAATTTAGAATATACCACTTGTTGCAAACCTTGCACTTGTAGGGTTTTTTATCTACATCTTCTGGCATAGCAGAAGAGTGCACCAGAGCATCTCAAGTTTCCATTGCAAATTCTATATTATTAAGGCCTATTATCAGTATACCCAAAAGGCAAAAATTAAAGCAAAGTACACTAGACTCAATAAACTTTTTGGTGCATATATTGCACTCAAACATAGCTCATATTATCATTTGTGTGACATTTGATATCCCAAAAGATTATACTTTTGAATATAAAGATAGATGAGCAGACTAATAGAACCTCTTGCCACATAATTTGTATTGAAAAGGTAGCTTGCCAATGTGATGTCTAGCATGAATAGTAAAATGACCAGATGGATTAAATATATTATTGCACACCTGGTAGTTTTAAGGCTTCTGTCTAGTATGAGTATGAATATAAGTTGTTAAATGGGACTGACTGCTCATTTATATTGGTTTCTAGTTGCTACATTGTAGCCATGGCTACTTAAATAGTTCAGTAAGCTATATTGGTCACCAATTGCAGCATAGCTGGAGTGGTTGCTTAAATATTTCAATGAGCTCTGTTGGTTACCAGTTTCCATGGCATAAACATTTGAGAAACTAAGTGATTCTTGTTGCAGGTAGATATATCTGTCTTCTTTTGTACTATTGTAATAAAATGTATCTCAATTGCATCCTAGTTAGTCAGCTTAGTCAGTGTGCTTGGTTGGTGCTTGTGGTGGGTCACTTGCCTATAAATGTTAGTAGCATAGTAGACTAAGTTGAATATTAGTTGATTTTATGTCTCTTTTAACAGTTGTAGCAAAAACATATACTCTATAGGCCAATATGACCGTATGTGCTTAAGAAGAACAATTAAATAAAGAATTTGGACCTGACTGATATGCCTATTTAACAAAAGGGATTGGAGCCTAGAAATATTGCAAGCTGTTTACTACATGGTCTCTATTGGTCTAAAGTGCACAATAGTTTTTAAGGATAGTCTAGATAGAATTGACAGAAATTTCAATGTATTCAAGTAAAAATGAAAGTATTTCTTTATGTGCCAGTGTCACTAAGGTATAAGACATGATTGTCCAAATGGAAGACTTGGCTTTTAGAGTATCTATGGTGTAGGACCAAGACCGCCACACACCAAGACCGCCACACTTGGGGGAGCTAGGGGGAGGAATTTGGCTCGCCATGTTATTGGATGGTGCTGGGGGAGGGGTGAGATGGGGACGACAAGGCCGCGAGAGAGGAACCGGTGAGCGGGCCGGGCGGACCTGAGTGAGCCTTCCTCGTTTTTTCATTCAATTTGAATTGAAAAGGAACTATCAATCCTAAATAAACAGCTACTATTAGTAGAAAGCTGTGAAAAAAGGCTCTTGACTTAACTGCATTCTTAATTCGCAGTTTCGAATGTGGTCCTTGAGTTGGTTATCATTGTTATAATTTGTTATAATGTGAGTTTTCATGTGTGATTCGAGCATGTCCGATTGCCAATGCAAATTTGCCAATTCGATCGCAGGCAGGCAGGCTAACATGCACTTGTATTTAGAGGTTACGGGATGGTGAGTCGTGCAGCCATACCGTTTTTATTACGTGTACATGTACAGGCTTCCTATAAAAACGACACTAAAGTAGTCCGTGATTTGTACGAGCTGGGCCTCGATCGAGTTGTACGAGGCCTGTTATAAGCAGCTTTCATGCTCACTTTAAATCACTCAATCACTAACTCACTCACTCTCTCACCCTCTACATGTATCTTACTCGCTCACTCACTCACTTGCACACTGATCACTCACTCAAAAGTTACTCTAATCGCTCTTAATACAATCAAAATGTATGGCACGAAAATGCATGCACATCACATGTACAGTAATCGTTTACTTTGATTTCGGATGTTCTCCCTGTTTATTAAAAAATACGTTCTAAAACTATAATTTGAACGAATATTAGCTACAATTGTACATTTGTACTGTACATCACATTGGCTACCAGTGTATACTCGTGCATGTAACATGCAGTTCTGATCCCTACCATACGACAGACGGACAGTCATATCGCTACACTTGATTTTAATTTACCATGCAATCAATTGGCAATGATCGACCTGGTACACAGTATGCGCATTGTGTGATAGATACATGTATATCCATGCTCTGTACAGCTAAATTGGATCAGGAAATCATCTCTCGAGGTCAGGGGTGGTCGGAACCAGGGGTCACGGGGGGCTGGAGCCCCCCCCCCACTTTTTAGCATGATCCATCAAGTGCCCTTTTTGAATTTTAAGCAAGTGTCGGCCGGTTTTCGGCTTTGGCTTTTCTGAGTCTTGGAAGCTAAGGGCTGATATAATAGTTAATGTTGTTCTCAATCCCATTCACTACAGTTTTATCTAATGTGCCTAAGCCTAGTGCTTTTAGTGCAGGGGTCAGCAAACTTTTTACCTCAAGGGCCAGATTAAGAACCTAGCGTGGCGCAATGACTGCCCTTCTGGGTCTGCTTCCGTGGGCCCCCTAAGCGAAACGTGCCCAGGAGTCCCTGATGATTGCAGGCAAGAGAAGGGAGAGGATAGGGAATAGAGAAGAGAACTATACGAGTACGATCGTAGGAGAAAGGAGAGGCTAAGGAATAAAGGAGAAGAGAGTAGACGAGAAAAGAGATAAAATAGGAGAGGGGAGATGAATGAGGAGAGTCGAGATATAAGAGAGAGGAGAGAACGAGGGAAGGGAGAAGAGAATGGAGAGGAAAAGGGAGATGAGAGCTGATACGAGCTAAGAGAGGAGAGGAGATGATAAGAGAGGAGAGATGAGAGGAGAGAACAGAGAAGAGTGGAGAGGAGAGGAGAGGAGAGGAGAGGAGAGGAGAGGAGAGGAGATAGGTGAGGAGAGGAGAGGAGAGGAGAGGAGAGGAGAGGAGATAGGTGAGGAGAGGAGAGGAGAGGAGAGGAGAGGAGAGGAGAGGAGAGGAGAGGAGAGGAGAGGTGAGGTGAGGAGAGGAGAGGAGAGGAGAGGAGAGGAGAGGTGAGGAGAGGAGAGGAGAGGAGAGGAGAGGAGAGGAGAGGAGAGGAGAGGAGAGGAGAGGAGAGGAGAGGAGAGGAGAGGAGAGGAGAGGTGAGGAGAGGAGAGGAGAGGAGAGGAGAGGAGATAGGTGAGGAGAGGAGAGGAGAGGAGAGGAGAGGAGAGGAGAGGAGAGGAGAGGAGAGGAGAGGAGATAGGTGAGGAGAGGAGAGGAGAGGAGAGGAGAGGAGAGGAGAGGAGAGGAGAGGAGAGGAGAGGAGAGGACAATTTCACAAACTGATATAGCTAACATCAGGAGTTTGGGTGCCCTTAGATTAAAAGAAATTATGTGCAATGTGCCCTCCCAACAATAGCCCCCCCCCCACTTTGAAATATTTTCCGACACTGCTGCTCGAGGTCTCTCTTTAATTCTCTCACACTCTCTCCACTCTCACCCTCTCTCCACTCTCTCACCCTCTCTCCACTCTCACCCTCTCTCCACTCTCACCCTCTCTCCACTCTCACCCTCTCTCCACTCTCACCCTCTCTCCACTCTCACCCTCTGTCCACTCTCACCCTCCCTCTACTCTCACCCTCTCTCCACTTTCAGCCTCTCTTTACTCTCAGCCTCTACTCTCAGTCTCTTTCAACTCTCACCCTCTCTCCACTTTCAGCCTCTCTTTCAACTCTCACCCTCTCTCCACTCTCACTCTCTCTCCACTCTCACCCTCTCTCCACTCTCACCCTCTCTCCACTCTCACCCTCTCTCCACTCTCACCCTCTCTCCACTCTCACTCTCTCTCCACTCTCACCCTCTCTCCACTCTCACCCTCTCTCCACTCTCACCCTCCCTCTACTCTCACCCTCTCTCCACTTTCAGCCTCTCTTTACTCTCAGCCTCTACTCTCAGTCTCTTTCAACTCTCACCCTCTCTCCACTTTCAGCCTCTCTTTCAACTCTCACCCTCTCTCCACTCTCACTCTCTATCCACTCTCCGAGAAACAATGGGTGAGAAACAGTGGGTGAAACAGTGGGTGAAACAGTGGGTAAGAAACGCTCTTCCAAATATGCCAGAACTCTCATTGGCTGGGCGCTCATCAAATAGCAGTTATCCTCCACTGATACGGCCCCGAATTTGAATTTTCTGTTTATCTATAATTGTATTAGAATAGCATATCTATACAATAAAAACTGATTATCTGATATCGGAGCTTAAATAGTTTTTGATCAAGAAATATCATTAAAATGGCAGGTGCATACCCATGTGTAGTGTGTGTACAGCCTGTTGTCAATGGAGAAGAAGCTATTGAGTGCTCGCAGTGTAGCGAATGGCAGCATCGTGCGTGTAACAGTCGCGTTACACCGGAGCAGTACGCTGCGATGAAACGTGTACGCGAGTTTTTCTGGCTGTGCAACCGATGCCTTAGGCCAACTACAGGTGTGCCTTCATCTGCACCCTCAGCTGCCCCAGCAGCTACTGTGCCGCCAACCTTTCCAGGATCAGGACCAGGTGGTGAGCCTATTGACCAAGAGGAGCCATTGCTTCCAGTCCCTCATGTAGAAGTGGAAGAGAGGTTTTTATTTCAGTATCCCGATTTCGCTGACGCTGAACCTGTGCTCGAAGAATCAATTCACGAGCCTCCAGCAGAGTTGGCGCCGCCTCGTAGCCCACCTCCGCAGGCTTTTGAGCATTTTCCAGGTGCTGGATTCAGCCACGGCAAAGACTTGCTGGTGCAGTACGTCAGGCGTGATCTTGGCCGCTTGATGCATGTCAAGAGCCGGCGAAACGGCAACACTTACTACCGTTGCAACAAAACTGCACCGAAATGCCTGGGCTCAGCCGTCAAGCGACAAGACGGAACCATTGAAGCCTTGAAAGAGCACACCTGCGATCCAGTCGATCAGCCAGTTAAAAAACGACGTATTGCAGCTCAGGTAAAAGCGGAAGCAAAGCGAGCGCCATTCAAATCTGCTCGCATCATCGCTGAGGAGAAAGTAAGAGAGCTCCCCCAAGAAGTGCAGGCAGTGATTAATATAGATTCCTTAAGTCGCAATGCTAATTATTCTCGTAAAAAAAGCCGCCCGCGGAGCCAGCTAACATCCATTTTCAGGTTGATCCCGAGCACGTGCCCCCAGAGTTCCATTTGCAGGACGTTACTGTGCCAGAGACAAATGGACGGCACTTTGTCTTCATGTCTGCGACACAACGGGAGATCCTGTCCACACGACGCATTCTGCACTGCGATGGCACATTCGGCATTGTCAAGGCGCCTTTCATGCAGCTGTACAGCCTTCATGGAGCCATTCGCTGCGACAATCAAGAGCGTCTGGTACCACTGGCATTCTTTCTGATGTCAGGTAAGGCTCAGGCTGACTACCAAGCCTGCTTCCGGCAGGTATGGGAGTTGACTGGTAATGCACCTGTCCAATTTATCTGCGACTTTGAGTCGGCCGCCTGGCAAGCCATTCGGCTAGTTTATCCAGCAGCCCAAGTTCGTGGCTGCTTTTTTCATTACTGCCAGGCTGTTTTCAGGCGAGTCCAGTCTCTTGGATTGCAGGTGCAGTATGCGACTTCCCCTGCGGTAAAGTTATTAGTACGCATGCTGCTTTCGATTCCTTGTCTGCCGGCTCCTTGCATGCTAGATGGCCTTGCAGCCTGCACTGCAATGGCAGGAGAGAATCAGCGCCTTCTAGAGCTAACGGAATACGTGCGTGCAACCTGGCTACAGCACCCTGTGTGGGACCGGGATGCCATTTGCGTCTTTGAGCGGTTCACAAGGACGAACAATGCCGTGGAGGCTTGGCACGCGCAGCTCAACAAGCGTGGAGAGAAAGCGCTTAATTTCTATCTTCTGCTGACCCTGCTTCAGCGTGATGCAGAGCGGGTGCAACGTCTGCTGCAGCAAGTTCATCAAGGCCAAGCTGTCACGCACCACCAGCAAGTACATGCTAGGTACGCGCGAGTGAATGTCTGCTTTGAGACATTCTGCCGACACCTGAGAGAGGGCACTATGTCGATTGCTGCATTTCTCCGGGCCTGCAGCCATGTTCATGCGCAACCTGGATGGCAGCAAGAGGGCGAGGATGATGCGCAGCAGAATTGATCGCGATCTCTCCGTTTTGCCTGATTCAAGTGGAAACTTTTAATAATTAACCATTTTACTTAAATCGAGTTATAAATCTCAATTCATTGCTTGCTTAGCAAATAGCTCCCTCATTATCATTTTTCGCACACCATTATATTCTGCACTTTTATTTCAGTCCATCTGCGGCGCACAGGTAAAGCTATTAATTATTACCTTCTAATAAATGCCATCATTTTTCGCATGCCATTACATTCTGCACTTTTATTTCAGTCCATCTGCGGCGCACAGGTAAAGCTATTAATTATTACCTTCTAAATGCCATCATTTTTCGCATGCCATTACATTCTGCACTTTTATTTCAGTCCATATGCGGCGCACAGGTAAAGCTATTAATTATTACCTTCTAAATGCCATCATTTTTCGCATGCCATTACATTCTGCACTTTTATTTCAGTCCATATGCGGCCCACAGGTAAAAAAGAAAAAATCTGCGTATTCGCTAAATTTGCTTGCATCTTATCCACTGCCCCTCCAGTTTTATTTCACTGCACCCCCTGCTGGATTGTGGAGGCGGGGGCACATTTGGCTTGTGAGCGCGAATAACAAGATCTTAAACTTTTACACCGTGCTTAAAGCGAAATGTGCTGCCAGCTCCATAGGTCATCTCGAGCCCGAACTCCATGTGGCACTTATTTATACTTAATCTCTAATCCAAATATGCTAAATCTCTAAGGTTTGTTTGCTTGCTTGCTTGCTTGTCCATAAAGCTCTAGAGCTCACTGTCCTTGACCGATTTTCTTAAAATCCAAATATACTAAATCTCTAATATTTGTATGTTTGTCCATAATCTAAATATACTAAATCTCTAAGATTTGTATGTTTGCTTGTCCATAGCGCTCTAGTCTAAATATACTAAATCTCTAATAATATGCTAAAATTACTATATCTGCATGTACTAATGAGGTAGAACTACTAGATTGCATAATCACTGTTTAAACTGCGCACAGAATAGCTTGCGCAAAAAAGTTCAAATTTAATTTCAATACACGACCCCATCTCTGTTTGTGATCCCTCTCTACTACATCTTTGTCTCTCCTTCTGATAGTTTAAATCAAAGCGACTTCTTTTCCAGCTTTGCATAACACTATCATAAATTAGCTACTTCAGCAATAGCATATTGTCAGGCAAGGTAACAAAAATTTATCACTTTTTTAGAATGAATGCATTGACAGCTTGCTTGGTTAGCCAACTGTCTCAGGGTTCTTATTAAATCAAGACAGGAAGCAAATACTCTCCACCCAGTTACCACGAATAGATCGTATAGTAACAAAAACAGCTGTACTTAACTTGTTATCTCTTATAGGTTCTGAAATTCATCGCTTATAGGCTACATGCAACGGCCGTGCATTTTTAAAATACCAAGCCATAAATCTTAAACGGAACGAGGGGCGCACTCAAAAAATTTTAGGGGGGGGGGTGTTACGGAGAGAGGTGGCACTGGCAAGAGGGGGCAGACCCCGGAATTTTCCTCCCTTGACCCCTCCCCCTCTGGGTGCAACCCCTGAACTGCATGGACTCGAGTCGAGCTTAAAAAAACTGTTTGTATATATAACTGTGAGTTCCAATTAATGTACTGAGTTCAAAAGGAGGGCACAAAAAAGATTTGGATAGTAACGGATTTTTTACGAGGGGCCGGCGTTAGAGATATAGCTATCAAATATTTCAAAATAGCTGCGGGTATTCAATATAGTGTGATCAGATTGAATTCAATTAAATTCTGAGCAACGTACGAGCGTATGTGGGCGTGGCATCTATATTGCAGTTGGTGTTCCCATGTGTAATAGTGCAACCAAGCGAGGTCCCCGGAGCGAAAACCTGGATCTGCCAAGTACAGCATGAGCATGAGGTCATGACCTCAGAAGTACATGCAAACTTTGATGGGACTAAAAGAAGTCTATCTAAAATAAAAAATGATTGTGCCATTGGTCCGATCTTATGGTATTTTGCATATTTCGCATGTCCGATACTAGCTACAACTGTTCTAACAGATGAATGCAAGCATTTTGCAAAAGTATGCAACCATTGTTTTCTAACAATTTGTTCGCAAATCTCCCTTCGATCTGCCCTATCCACTGATATCTTCAAGTTTGCATATTTTTCACCTAATTCAAGCATCTCCACCGCATGGACTCCCGAAATATAAACGCGGAGCGCATCACACCGCAAGACTTATTTGCGAGCGGCAAGGCTCAGACCACAGTTTGCAGTGCTTTAAAAACGGCTTTTTGATTTCGCAAATATTTCCTTTTTGCATAACGCTGAATGTGATTTCAGCTGCAAAAATTTGACTGCTATTGATAATTCCTGATCGGCTAGAAAAAACGTCACAGATAGATTGGAAAACGTGTACATGTACATGTACCTTGCACTCATATGCACATACGTGCATCTCTGTATTACATTTATTACATTAAATGTATCAAGAAGTTTGGTATATTTTGAAGAGATGTCAGAATTGTCAAAATCAGTATTTATCGATCAGTACCCTTTGAAAAAATGCATGTACATGTAGCTCACACTGTACCTGTACAAAGTTGCCGCAGTGCGCGAGAGTAAAGGATATTTGCATTTAAAAATCGGAGGCAAAATATCAAATGTATGAAAAATTCTGTAATTTATTATAGTGCCTGAAATTTAGAAATGAATTAAAAGCGAGAGAGTGAGTGAGTGAGTGAGTGAGTGAGTGAGTGAGTGAGTGAGTAAGAGAGTGAGAGTGAGAGAGTGTGTCAGTGTGGGAGTGGGTGTGAAATGAGTGAGACAGAGAGAGTGAGAGTGAGAGAGATCGAGATCTCTTAACCCCTCTCCATATATTCTCTCATTACATGTGCATGTAAATTTACTCTCATCCCCTCCCTTTGCTTTCTCCGAAATTCCCGGCTTTGAGTACACAATGAAATACACACAGTGCTTGTGCTCGTACATTTCCAGACATGTAACATATCATAGGCATTGGGCCTAAGATGCGCTTTTTCTGTTATGTGAGTGAACGATAGTTGTTAACTTGCTTTCGTCAAAATACATGTAAACCTTCGTCAAAATGAATGACACCTCTAAATCCACATACCATAGCACATATCAAGACGCTTAGATTTGTTTGTCCGTAATGCACTACGCACCCAGGGCCTTTTCATATTACCAATTCCAGAACAAGAATCGGTTCGGAATTCCAAGAAAAACAGCAGTATAACTATTAAACTCTGTTAATATTTGACTGCCTTAACAACCTAACTTAGCACAATTTTTCACTTTCTTCTTGGCGATTGTCATTCAATAATAAAAACTTTATAGTACGTATCTTCGTCTAGTTATGGAGACAAAAAGTTATACTTCACAAATTGGGTCTGGTTCTGGAACCAGAGCAAGCAATATGAAAAGGCCCCCAGACGCCGAATATACGAATGTGCGAGCTCGTAAAAAACTTTTCAAATTACAGCAACCTGCAATTGCATTTTGAGAGGCGCTTTTTTGAAAGTGAAGTTAAATCTAATTACTCAAGCTTTTGCTCTCAAAAGCATTATTCATGCTCATCTACTGCTAAAAGTAACAAATTGTGGTTTTGTTAAAGATATTGTTAAAATTGCCTGGTTGACTTGCAATCGTTTTGGGCCACTTATTCGTGACCAATCTTGGGACGCTTCCTCCTCATCTAACTCCACAACCCATCACAACCAATAGCAATGCTGGAAGATTAGTAGCTCCCCCTCAATTCCAGTAGCCAGTAAGAGCTGTGGCGGTCTTGGTGTGTGGCGGTCTTGGTCATGCGCCGTATCTATAATCTAACAGATAGGACAAGCTATAGATACTTTCCTCTCTACCTCTTTATCTTAGTTGACATTTGCTCAAGAACAATTATTCAGACTTGAGAAGGTTATATGTACATTGGAAAATTCTGGCATACAAATGACCCCTTTCAAAGTTGGCATACAAATTGATACCATTTTTTGGCATAAAAATTTTGGCGTACAAATTCATACTGTACATGAAAATTGATTGTTAATTAAACATTTTTATATAAATAAAGGAAAATTTGTATAGTCTATAAAGTCAATAACAAATTTGTTTCTGTAAATAAAACAATAAATAAAATTATAAAAAATTATAGCTAAAAATATAAATTTTGCATCATTATTTTTATAGGTACAATTTAAGTTTGTTTAAAATGAAAATATCCATATTTTAAAAAAAAATTTTGGACAAAAGCCTTTCTTAAAAAACTCAACCCATGAAAACTGAAAGACCTTTTTAGAAAAAATTTTTGGCATACATTTTAGAGATTTTTTTGTTTTTGACATATACTGGTATACATTTAGCTAAGATAGGATTCTTGTTCCAATATATACTATTACACAATCTAGACCCTGGCAATTATTAGATGAAGTTTAATTATCACAGGGTCAAAAGTTGACTTTGCATTATAAGACCATTCAAAGAGTTTACAAAAAAGCTATATTGTAGGCTTTTCTAGTAAGCAATAAATAAGAAATATAAAAGGCTATTGTTATAGCATTTAAAAACCTAGTCAACTAGAATAGAATATGTATACACTAAGGTTAGGATAGTGTACCACTGTATGCTAGAATAAAAAATGCTTTTGTAGCTCATATATGCCATTAAATGCCAATGAACTTTTTATCACATATAAAAATATACTAAAGTAAAAATTAAAATAACAACGAATATTAACAGCTTGCAAAACTTTAATACTTAAAAAATTAATTTGCTATTTAAAACTAATAAAATTTTTATTTCACTGTGTAGAACTAGTTCAATTTAACTATTTTTGTTTTACTTTTATCTTTTTAGAAGTTTTTTAAATTTAGTTTTCCATTTTTTGTAAAGGGCTGGCTATTCTTTTTGATAAATTTAGCTATTGTAACTATGTACATAGAGACTATGCCAAATGTAAACTTAATCATTTTTGTATGCTAATTACCCAGTGGAGCGGGTTATAGAGGGCGCACGGCGGGGCGTATAGCGCCCAAATATAGCCAAACTTCAGAAATCAATTTATAACTTATTGACTCCATTTAAAGAGCAGTCACTCATTAGTTCTTCTTTTTCCTCAATGAAAAAAAACTTAATAACATACTCTTCTAAAGATTTTTTTCATTGTGTAAATTTCCTATTCGCCATATTGTACGCCAAGTCGCACAAGAGGCGCCCAGTTAGAAAATTGTGCTAATTAGAACTCAAAGTATTATTAGGGTTATCTGATTCTAATCTAAATAAGGAAAATGTAAAAACTCTTGGTAATTCACTAGCATTACAATTTCTAGCAGTTTTAACTATGCGCAAAATATGCGTCTTCGGTTTGCCTAAAATATTTTGTTCTGTTTATAAAAACTGACAATCTTATGTCAAGCATTACATTCTACTATCAGTGTATATTGCGAATGTTGCTGATCGGGAGATGTTTCTTGCAATTCAAAAATTTTGAAGTTTAGTTGTATTGCCAAGCTGTGTCAGCACTTTTATTTTTTATTAAAGGAAGGGGTTGTGTGCACCCTGGCGCACTTTAAGCGAAATTGGCACACAACCAGCGCAGGGGCGCGTCCAGAGGTTTCAGGATGGGGGGGCCAGTTGGGGCCCATTAAAAACTGAAGGGGCAACATCTCGAATTGAGTTTTTTAATTATTGTATAAAAGCGGACTTTAACGAAAAGTAAAAATGACATCCAATCCAAAAAACGAATGCAATAACCAAGTTGATTTAACTAACATCTAGATTCTTACTAGATACGCTCGTAGTTTTGCAATTGTGAGGATTTGAATAGAAAGCTAAATACAGAGCTATATGTTTAAACGCGAATTAATTCAACTACGAATTAATTCAACGTACATATCTACTTTTCCTGGCAGATCCTCCTCATAAAAACTCCATTGGTTTATACCTATTTTTTCTGTGAGAAGAGAGAAGTGAGAGGAGAGGGGAGAGAAGAAGGGGAGAGGGTAGGGAGAGAAAAAAGAGGGTCGAGAGAAACGGGAGGAGAGAGTAAAGGTGAGAAGAGGGAGAGATGAGAGATGGGAGTAGATAGGAGAAAGTAGAGAGGAGATAGAAGAGAGTAGAGATGAGTGAGTAGAGAGAAGACTTAAGACAGGAGAGAGAAGTGATTGACAGAGGAGACCAAAGAGGAGAAAGGAGATGAGACGTGAGAGAAGAGAGGAGAGAAGAGGGGAGGAAGGAGAAAGGAAGGATGAAAGAAGAGAGAAGAGATGAGATAGGAGAGATGAAAGAGGGGAAGGAGAGATGAGAGAGCAGAGACAAGAAATGTGACAGTAGAGCTAGAATAGAGGAGAGAGGAGAGGGAAGAAATTACAAATTACTGAGACGAGTAGAGAGAGGAAAGAGAAGAGAAATATGCGGAAGCAGACATGAGAGACAATGGGAGAGAAGTGGAGGGAAGGAGAAGGAGAAAAAAGGGGGAGAATCGAGAGGACAAGAAGAGAGGGGAAGGGAGAGAAGAGAGAGGAGAGGAGATGGGGGAGCAGGAGAGGTGAGAGATGAGAGGGAGGAGAGAGTAGAGAGGGACATAAGAGAGTAAAGGGGAGAAAGTTGAGAGAAGAGTTGGGAAGTTGGGAAAAGAGAGATGTTAAAAAGAAGAGTACAGATGAGAGATGAGAGAGAGGAGATAAGACAGGAAATAAATAATAGGAGAGAGGATCGAGACAATAAAAGAGACAGAATATAGAGATGATACAAGAGATGAGAAATTAGAGCAGAGAAGTAGAAAGAAGAGAGGAGAGGAGAGTGAGGAGTGAAAAGAGGAGAGAGAGGAAAGAGTACAGACCAGAGAGAAATAAGAAGAGATAAAAAGAAAAAGGATAGAGAGCAAAGATGAAAGATGAGAGAGCAACGACGAAAGAGAAGAGAGGTGAGGGAAGATTGACGAGAGAAGAGGGGAGAGAGCTGATAGGAAAGAAGAGAAGAAAAAGATGAGAGAGAGAGAGAGAGAGAGAGAGAGAGAGAAGAGGAAACAGAAGAGACGATAGAAGTTTCAAAGGATCCGAGGGACATAGAGAGAGAGACAGGAAGCCAGAGAGTTTGCCAATACATGTTTTCGAAAGACAGGGGGTAGTTTTTGTTTGAGTATGACTCCAGACTTTAGAACTACGACAGATATACTCGTAGATATAAGCGAAAATAATTCCGGGGATCAGAATTCCACAGGTCCAAAATCCGCGGGTTTCAACAGCTAAGGCAAAAAACTGAAAGTGGGGGGGCCAAAGGGGGCCCATGGCTTTATTCCCCCCCCCCCCTGGACGCGCCACTGAACCAGCGAGAGGCATTACTGCCCATTCTGCCGACTCCCCTGAGCAGGCACACACTCACACAGGAGTGTACAGCGGCCCTAACTTTATTTTATCGTTAGGAATGTACAGCTGTATCTCTAGATTCAGATATGAGATTCTAAAGATCATTGAGCATCCCAGTCGGTATCTTCTAAGATTTGAGATTCATAAAATTTGTAGCAGTTTTAATTATGTGCAAAAATATGCGTGTTAGATTTGCTTATGCTAAAATATTTTGTTCTGTTTTTAAAACTCTTAGGAAAATCTTATCTCATGAATCATAGAAAGGCCTCAAGATGAGAAAAAAGAAAGAAGGCCTCACTGGGCAGAGATCAACTAAGGAAGAAGAAAATCTTGGGCAGGAAAGACAGGAGCTTAGCAATATATTTAGTATAGCTCGTATTGTGACTGCATATTATGAGTATATACTCCATATTATATACCCCGCATATTTGGTTGCTCTAGGGATCCTTACTCGGGCGCTAGCAAGACTAGAACGGCAACATCTGTTCTCTTTGTCATAAAAGCAACAAGGAAATTGAAAAAAAAGCCCTGCCCACAACATATGAAGTTTGAGTGAAGCAGCTGCCAGCTAACTCTCGGATGAATCGCTTAAATTCGAATAAGCTACCTATCAGAATTTTATTGCTCCGAAAAATAAAAATTTTTTTCATCTGGAGAGCTATGCTGTGCCTGTGCTACTCTGTCTGCCAGAAAGAATCATGTATCTGTATCAATTGGTTTTGGAGCTATTTAAGGTGAAAGTTTCTGCCAATTATAGTGTATTTAGATAGGAAAAGTTCGAGATCTCCTCTTCTCTTCTCTCATTTCTCTTCTCCTCTCAGCTCCTCTACTGTACTCCCTCATCTAATTTCCTCTCCCCTCTCCTCTCTTCTCTCCCCTTATCTAATTTCCCCTACCCTTTCCTCTTTTCTCTCCCCTCCTCCTGAGCCTCTCTCCTCTCTCCTCTTCTCCTCTCTCCTCTCTTCTTATCTCATTTTTTGTCACTCATCTCTTCTCTTATCCACTCCCCAAGGGATTCAAATTTCTCGCTGCGCCAAATGTGTTCCTTTTCGAAGCCATAAGTGGAAGCAGCTAGATCTAGAACTGAAACTGAACTACAATCTAGGTTAAACGGTTGTTTACTATATATATGGAAAACTGAGTTGGAACAGAAAATGAATCATTTCAAAGGCCTGTTTGATAGTGATCGTTAGAGCAAACAAGCGGGCAGTCTGGTGGGGACGTATGTATCAATTTTCTAACATTTCGAACCGCATTGTAGGGGATAGAGCGTATGAAGAAGCAACTCGAGCAAGCCACTCGAGCCTCTCCTTCCGACTTTTTATTGCTACAAGCTGCCTCCGTCTTGTCACCCCCCCCCCCCGATAAGAAAATAGCTTATTTCGAGTCTTTGTTCGATCCAGGCATGATCCAGGCCGGGGTTCACAGACCATGAATAGACTGAGACTGGGTTCCACGATTTCTGTTAGCTATGTAGCTAGCTATAGCTATAAATCTTGGTTTTGATACCTTAAAAAGGCCTTCAACAAACCAAAATAAAAAAGTCACAGTCAGATTTTTCAGTCAGTCGGTAGAAACCTCGACGCATGGAGCTGTACGACCGCAAACAATATGGCAAGAATATTCATGCGGGCGGATGTGGGTGCCCAGCTGCAGTTTCCACTGACTTAGAATTCAGGAGGATGAAAGGAAAGGATGAAATACGAGCTAGATAGGAATTCAAATCAGTAGATAGTGCTGAGTTAAACTGTTAGCTACACTTATTTTTATTTTCTTAACTGAGCGGTTTTTCATGCGGGATGCAAGCTATACAAGTATGAGTACAAATACATTATAAAATTTATAGATACGAAAAAAATGAAAATATTAAATATATGATTTAAGGAAGTTGTCAAGCAGCATAAAATGACAAGCATAGATGTAAAGTAGACTTTCTAATTACAAGATCGATATTTTAGGAAATAATAAAGAATATGCTATTTACATAGATAATTACATATAGATGAACCCAGCAGAAAAAACGAGTGCCTAGTGGACATCATATTGAACGCCGACGGGATAAAAAACAGTCTGCGCAAATTGGGATTTTCCTTGAAATAGTTTGATGATAAAAAATACTGATTCTTAAAATTTTCGTAGTTTGTAAGTTATCTGACAGTCTGTTGGCTTGAGTGCCTTTTCCTCTGCCTGCCAGTAGGAAAAATGGACCCACACTGCAGCCAGGGAATACTCTACAGGGAGAGTATCCTAGTTCTACCCACGCCCAGCGGGGTCGCCATCATAAACCCGAAAAATCACAACCCCGAAAGCACTTCCCATCATAAACCCGAAATATCATAAACCCGAAATGTCACAAACCCGAAATATCATAAACCCGAAATATCATAACTCCGAAAAACAAAATAGCAACGCCCATCATAAACCCGAAATAGCATAAACCCGAAATATCACAACTCCGAAAGTTTTAGCAACGCACATCATAAACCCGAAAAATCACAGGCCCGAAATATCATAACTCCGAAAACCAAAATAGTGTTGGACATTGCTAGAACTTTCGGATGTGATATTTCGGGTTTGTGATATTTCGGGTTTATGATGGACAATGCTATTTTTGTTTTCGGAGTTACGATATTTCGGGTGTATGATTTTTCATGTTTATGATGTTTCGGGTTTATGATATTTCGGGTTTATTATGAAAAGCGCTTTTCGGAGTTGTGATTTTTCGGGTTTATGATGCCCCCGCCCAGCGCCCAAAGCCCAGCGCCCAAAGCTCAGCGCCCCGCCCCACTAAATCGATTTTTTACAGAGACAAACGAATGGTTGAGCAGACATTTCAATAAACAATTGTCATGATGTTGTACCCTGTACATTGATGTGGAGCTTTAGAGATCAAAAGCTCGAGCTAGGACCAATATACCAGCTACTAGATCTAAACTTCCTTGTTCCTTGTAAATTTCCATGGAGCCAAAAATTCTGAGCATAGGGAGAAACACCGGTCCGTAAGAGCCTTCCAAAGCCTCCCTTTTTTATTGCTACTGCCCCTACCAAGCTCCGATCCCAAAGACAGGCTATGGAGCCTCTTTAGTTTGGTTTTTTGGCAGGGAGCAGGAGTCACAGTATGTATATTGTATATACATATATCAAATATACTACCACATACGAGCTATTAACCCAACCTTGAATCCATATACTAAAAATGAATTCCATATACTAAAAATGAATCTATTCTATGATTTCTGTTGACTGTATCACACGGTTGAATAGGCTATAAATTTGTCAAGATACGAGCTCCCGTTTTGAAAGTGGCTTATTCCGTGTAGCAGTGGGAAAATTTTTAGCTGAAATTTTTGCGCAAGTACCAAAGCAATGACAAAGAAAATCAGTTTGTGTAGACTGTAATGTTTTGCATTGACGATAGTTATAAGTCGGTCTCCAGTCAGTGTTCCTGTGGCGGAACCGCTTCCCGCTTGGGGGGGGGCCAATTCCGTTGCCGTCGCACCTTGGAATGTAGGTGAATAAAATTAATTTATAACGAAATTCAACCAAATGTGGTTAACTTTTTCGACATAATTTTTGCTGGGATAATAACTAAAAAGGTCAAGTATGCTGTAACTGTAAGATTTATTTTTGAAAACTTCTCACCTTTTATAAATCCTTGGCTTAGAACAGTAACGTACTTAGTCATCTTGTCCAGTGAGAGGAATCACATAGAATTCAGTGGCGGCGTCTTCATCAGCTTTTTTAGGCAGCATCCAGCATTTGCGAATTGGCTTGCCAGTTGTAATATTTGCTGTAAGACGATACACACCAATGCCGAGTAATCGCGACTCGCAGGGATATGTGTACAGGTCATCAATAAACCGCAAAATTCTGCCTGAAACAATGCCATTTGGTGCTGCGCTTTCAATCAGAACACAATTCGAGCCAATGATGCAGCAGTTGTCGCCTCTTTTTGGACTGAACTTCAATTTTGGAACTGAAGTATCCTTCTTCAGCATTTGTTGTTGTACGCAAAGAACTTGCTTAACTGAATGAGCTGCGATGTGTCTTGTCACTTTGATTTTACGTTTCACAGCGCCCAAATAATTCTCGAATGGAAACGTGGAGAAGTTGTTCAAAGTACCTAGTTTTCTCACAAACTCATCTAGATGCAGAAGGGCGTGAACATTGTAGCTAATTGACTTTTGGCCAAAAATTTTGGACAACTGCTCGACGAAAACTTCTAGGCAGCTTTTTGCCGTATACCAGAGGTTCGAATGACGTTCTGCTGAGTAGACGTAAATGGCGAAGTGCAGAAGAAGGAAATTCTTATAATCCTTTTCTCTTAGAAAGCCTTTAAAAAGTGCAGGACCTAAGTACAGCACGTACTGTCTAAATTCAGTTGCCTTAAGAAACTTCAAATTCTTGTCAATGCGACGAGGCCTTCTCTGGAAGTTGGAAGGTGTCCAGCCGGTGACTGAAGCAATTTTATCAGATAAAGCGCGCGATCTCATGCGAGAAAAGCGAATGCCGCCCTTTCCGAAATAAAAGTTCATTAGTTTTCGCACTACACCAAGACACACACAATGTTGATAGTCGACAGGAAAGGAGTAAACAAAGTCAATTTGAGGCAACTCTAGAAGCGGTGAACGAATTTTTACTGCCCCTGTATCTTGCTGATTAGCTTCTCTTCCACATCGGTACAACTCTCCAGACCTGCTCTCACCAACTGTCGTTGAAAAGGTAACTCTGTTGTCAACTCGCGGTCCTGTTGCTCTGCAGTACGAACAGCCTTCATAAGATGAGTGTCCTTTAGTACACATCAAAAATGATCGAGCAGGTGTGTCAACAACAAAGTATATTGTTGAAAACGAAATGCTAACTGAATCAGAAATCTGGATCGGGCCTGTTAGAAACTTCTTGGCTTCATTGCAAAATTCATGTAGGTACTCATTGACTTCAGGCTTGCCTTTACCTGCCCAAATCGCCACAGGAAACGGTTTTGCAAACGCTTGTGGGATTTTCATCAGAATAGGCCATAAGCCAAAAAGACTGGATCGAAACAAAGGAATTCCATCGGAATTTACTTGTGCTTCAAATTCGTACACGCTAGTTGATCCTTCATGCTTTAAATTTTGCGGCGGAAGCTGTAGTAGTTCATGCTCAAGTAAAAGCTTTAGATTTTGAATATTGAAACATAGTGGAAATGGCCGTCACCCATTGGCACCAGTTCCGTTGGAACATTACGTCTCATTGTCTTTAAGACGCGTCTCACAGATCGGGGTGCTGGCAGTCCGATTTCGCGAAGTGCATGAACAAGAAAGGAAATTCCTTCGCGTGGAATGTTGTACATCAAGAAAAATACAACGAGAACAGCTTCCAACTTATCTTCCAATGATCGGTTATCTTCTTCCTTCTTGCTTTCATCGTCCTCTTGGTCGCTGTCATCACTTTCAAATCTCTGTGAATCTGGCTCATCGACTGCATCGAAATATTCATCTTGTTCTTCCTCATCAAGTTCTATGGCCTCAGTCTCCATCAATCGAACATCCTGAGTAGCGGACGGTCTATCTTCTGAATTTTCAACAACAAATAGTGATAATAGATGTCTATCAATCGATCTTTTTAGACTCTTGGATGCCATTTTGGACTTCTTCTTGCGTCGAAATCAGCAAAATAATTTTTAAGCAATAAATAAATCGTATACAGGGATATGCAAGTACGAATAGAAGATGTTTAAGGGACTGGTTTAATGAAATGATAATTAAAGGCCAAATTAAAAATTGGTTGACATTAAAAAAGTGCAGACATTAATAGTTAAAAATATGAAATTGCCTAATTCAACCAAAAGTTACATGGTGAACGGAATCGTCCAATGAGAACGGACCAATTGCATGGCCCAAAATTTCCCCCACATACGGGCTCCAAACCCCCACCTCAGCTTCTCCAAAAATAGCTTCAAGTTCCAGCTCACGCAGAACCCGCTAGAATTTTTTTCCGTGCAAGCTTCGTTTTTTTCAGCCTAATTCAACTCTGACAAATTCAAAACCTTTTTATTGACGTAAAACTAAGAAAAAATCATCACAGTTTAAGATGAAGTTTTTAGTTATTTGTAAGAGTGACCGCCAAGTGTTGGAGATTCAACAGCAAGACATAATTCTGCCGCCACATTTGGAGTCTCTGTCTGAAGCTCAGTGGCTCGAAAAGAGAGAAGAAACTGTTCAATGGAACTGTGAAGTGCGCTATGCCCAGGTCTACTATCGAGCGAGTATAATTCAGGTGATAAACTGCTCTCGCATATTTTCTAGTTTTAAATTAGTTCTTACTTAGTTTTTACCTCCTGACGTTTAAAATCAGGGCGGATTAAAGGGGGGGCGCCCCCCCCCCCCCCCCCCAAATAGCCAGACGGAACATATTGCGCCCCCTAGCTTAAAAATTGGCGCCCCTTATACTCATCTTTTCTTTTCATTTGAACTTTCATTCCAGGTAATACTAGACGAAAACTTGGAAACCGGTGCTTTTCTTTATGTTCGAAGCCTTGTTTCGAAGAAAAGGAGGCTGAATGATATTCTTAAAATGGTTCGGCCGAGGGTTTTCATCGAATCGGACATGCGCTTGTCACGTCGAAATTATCAATCCAAGGTAATAATAATTAACTAAAATTATCGTCTCGCTAAAAATTTCTTTATCATTCACATTTCATTTCATAGTCATATTTTCTGCAACATTTTGATTTTTTCTACTAAACTTATCACTAAAATGCTAGATACTACTACTAGACTAGACTAGAATACTATAATTCATTCTACTAAAATACCCGCAGAATTTGGACTTCGGTTCGGCATCGGACACTGACGCATTTTTTGCCGACCGGTGCTCAGAGAACTCTAATAGGGTTCTCCAGTTACCGGATTCAGTCCTGCCGAAAACGATAGCGCAGATTTGCCCACCACCTTTAACAATTAGACCTGGATCAACAACTGAATCCGAAGATGCATCTGAGAAAGCACCATCAGCCGGAGCGGAAGCAGGAGTGGTTATTTCAACAGAAACAGCGGTTGCAGCTGCAAAAGCTGCAGTGGCTGCAAAAGCAGAAGCAGCCGCTTTGGCTGCTGCTGCGGAAGCTGCTGCTGTGAAAGCTGCTGCTGCGGAGGCTGCTGCTGCGGAGGCTGCTGCTGTGAAAGCTGCTGCTGCGGAGGCTGCTGCTGCGGAGGCTGCTGCTGCGGAGGCTGCTGCTGTGGAGGCTGCTGCTGCGGAGGCTGCTGCTGCGGAGACTGCTGCTTCGGAGACTGCTGCTTCGGAGACTGCTGCTTCGGAGGCTGCGGATGAGACTGCTGCTTCGGAGGCTGCTGCTGCGGAGGAGACTGCTGCTGCGGATGCCGTAACAGAGGAGCCAACAACAGCTGCTGCTGGGGCGTCGACGGTACCAAAAAACTCTGCAAATTTGGAGGAATCCTCCTACATGCCATCATTTGCCTTTGGGCCTAGTGCTATTAAAAAACTAGAGGAGCAGATTCAAGCCATCACGGACTTCCCACTTGAAAGCTTTCGAGGGATACTTTTTGTCCAATTGTCGATTCTTCGAGAGCTTTCTATGTGCTACAGCAGGCAAGAGTCCAAGCTGGATCGGTGCCTGAAAGAAGTTGCGGCGATTCGAGCCGAGATGGCGAGACAGCAATATTCAAATTCCGCGAATGGCAATGAACCGGAGCGACCAAAATTTTGGCCCATTAGCTCATGGAATGCATACATTCAGTTTGCGAAATTTCAACCTGTGGAATCCATATCGGAATTGGTGAGTTAAATTAACTTACTTGTATTATTTTTTATATATCAAATTTGTTTAAAATTTTGAGATTATAGAAATTATACCTAATAAATAAAGGTTAGAAATTAATAGAATTGTATTTGTATAACAGAAGACAGATTAATGAATGAAGTAAATAATTATAAACATTAGAATAATAAGGTCCCATATTAACATTTTGACAGAGAGTCCTTCTGCGCCTCTGCCAGCGCGATAATTTATCCGAAGCGATTCGAGCAATGCTTGATGCATGCTTGACGCCCGACATGCAGGCCGCAGTCAATTTCAGTGGCTACGATTTGATAAACCGGGCGCTGCAGGCCGGAGTGGATGCAGTAGACGCGGATTTGCAGCTTGGCTTCAAGGATACAATGCTGCATCACTTTCAAGGTATGTTTGCTGAATGGGGCTTTTGGTAGGAAATTCGCTCATTAAAATATATTGCAAAAAGATTTTTCTCATGGCACAATGGTTACTACTCGATATAAGTAGAAATGTTTGGTAATTATGGCTAATTGTGGCAAATGGCTAAATTTAGTAAACTATATATATTTTTTTCAGAGGCCATCACAAGCATCTACGGCAACTCAGTTGAGGCTGGTAGGCCAACAAATAAGCAGGTCCACACAGTCTGCAGGGATCTGCTTCACCGTGGAACTGACCGGCTGAAGAAGAGGCAGCATCGGAAAATGGGCACCTTGTCGGCTGAAGTTGCTGCCTCTAGTCCAGCCGCACCAACTCCAGCCACTCCAAACATCCGCCAAGCTGGCCTCAAAGCTGCGACACCGGCTGTAGCTGCCACTTCAAGGCCATCGGCATCAGCCAGACCTGCTGCGAATGCTGTGCAAAAAAGCCCAATGGTTACAGCAGTGGCTACGGAGCTACGTTCAAGGAAGCGGTCATCTAGACAAAGTGGGGCGAATTATAACGGGTCAAGGGCAAAGCGGCAATCGCTCGGGAAAACGGCTCAGTATGAATGTGACTGGCCAAGTGAAGTCGACTCAGATTTAGATAGTGATGAATGGGACAGTTCTTAAGAAGTTATTAACTAATCTGCATGAATGGTGTATATGTTTCGGATGTATCAATGTTATTTAGGAATTCTATTTTTTCTTTTAAGCATATTTGTTTTATGCCTACTTCCTACAGCTACGTTACACTCTTTATGTCCTACAGCTTATAAGAGTAAAACGAATTTATTTGTCTTTGTGTTTTTACTATATTCCTAAATCAATAAAATGTATAATGTCAATTTGTATCAATTTTAATTTACTTAATTCTTAAACACGGCATTTTTATTTATTAGATTTTTAGCAAATATTTTTCTTTGAATAAAAATACCATTTGAAAGCAAAAGGAGCATTAATTTAAAAGTGAAGTATGAATATGGTAGAGGAAATTTAGGGGAGCAGGGGCAATACGCTGTGCTGCTATGGAGAACCAAAATTTGGCTTATTAAGGATCGGACCAATCTAAATCTAATATATCCTAGCCCATACATACTACTATAAGTAGGCTATATACATTGTCGATGGGGCGCCAGCGGGGCGCCAGTGCCTTGCCTGGACAAAGTATGTGCCCAAAAACCGGTGCCCATCGACGGTGGCGTAGGAATGTTCGTACAAAGAGGCGCTTAGGAAATGCTCCACTGGGTATGTAGATTGTGATATCTTGGTATATATGTCAAGCTCTATACCAAGAAGGCATACCAGGCCCCTCTATGCCAAGTTATATGCCAATAGTGCACTCTAGGTCCCTCTGTACACCAGAATTTTTGGGCATATATGTATATTATCTAGAGTCTAGTGACAGTGTATAGGCCTATCTATTTACAAAATCTAAAAAAACAGTTATCTAAATAATGCAGTTATCTAAATAAATAATATTATCTAAATATGTTATTCTTACATGATATAATTTATTGATTAATTTGTACATGTACATTGCATGCCACATGGGGGGTTTGTCTGGGTTTTGGATTAGGTGTTATTGTTTGTTATCTGTTTACCTACCAATTAAATATACGCTTGCAGTCAGCCGCCACTCTCTTCCTTGCTCCTAGGTTTTTGCTCCACTTCTTGTAGGCCCCTTAGCCATTGCATTCAATTGCTTTAGCAGCTACCAATCCAAACCTAACCTTCAATTCAACATACCAAATCTGCAATTTACGCTAAGGAAAGTTGGCTGCTAGCTCTAGATTATCAAATTTAGGCCCTAACTGTTACACAAACTGTACATAGGCAAATATGAGTGTGTGTCTTCCCACCTTTATTTGTTATATATAGATTCATTTGATACAGATTTTATATAAAAATTGTTTTTTTTATAATAAATGAATTGTACTGAGTAGCATAGGCATAGTCATAGGCCTAATAGTTGAATATTTAAAAATAATAACTGTTATTTTCATTGCATAGTTTGTTTATTAAGCCCTATCTATAAAGACTTTCATAGTAGTCAAAGAAAGACAATTAATTGCATAGATATAAATAGGGACTGCAGTGAGATTGTAGTGAGAATTCAAAAATTTCAAAAATGAGTATGAGTATGACCAAAACAATGCTATGTATGAATGCAAAAAAGTTATATAATAAAAAATAAAAATTATAAGTTCATACATTTTCAAAGAGCAATAAAAATACTTTAAAAGGAGACAAAACATAGATCAATTGGACAAATTTGACAAAAGTTAAATTGAAGACAAGTTTCACAATTTTTGCAAGAATTTCGCGACTGCACATGATCGTAAAAAATATCATTGTTTTGTAATTTGATTTTTTCTAAGAAACAGTACATCTTAATTTTAACGTAAAATGTGATGTTAAATGCATTCTAGATATAAAAAAGACTATTTTAGGGCCTTTTTTAAGTTTCAGATTCCACCAAAAAATTGCGTTCTTTTACTTCGTTTCTGTGATGGCTTGATATTGTGAGTTGTGTTGGCGGTTTTGGGGTTGGCCTGCGCAGGGGGTTTGGGCACGCTCATATTTGCCTATGGCTTTATCGATCGAAATGTACGCGCGTACTTTGTGCGTGACTAATATCAAAATATATATATCGACCAATTTTGGCTTTTGAGCTCTCGTGAGATTGTTTCACCCGCCAAAAAGTTGACAAATGGACCTAGTCAAGGACCTTTTGAAGAGGGTACGGAGACCTGGCAGCAATACCAGGAGCGCTTAGAGCAGTTTTTTGCTGCAAATGAAATCAGCACTGAAAGGAGACGAGCCGTGATGCTGAGCACCTATGGCAGGGACACCTACCAGCTAGCTGATATCAAACCTATAGCTGCTGTCACCGACCACTGCCGAAGAACATGACCTACGACGCCATCTGTGCTAAGCTGAAGGAGCATTTTGATCCAACCCCGCCAGAGATGGTGCAGCGATTCAGGTTCTACAGCAGAAGCCGTCAGGCAGGCGAGTCGGTGGCAGAGTTCCTACCTGAGCTGCGCAAGCTAGCTCAGGACTGCAATTTGAAGAGGTCAATTTGACCTCAATTTGATTCAATTTGAAGGTTGGTCTCAGCAACATGCTGGACCAGCTGGTCCTGGGGATCAGTGATGATTCCATTCAGCGGAGGCTCTTCACAGAGAAGAAGCTCTCGCTGGACACGGCGCTGTCGCGGACACGGCCGTGCCCACGAGTCGGCCGCTCAAGGCAACCTGCTGGTGGCAAAGGCGCCGGCTCAGCTGACAAGGTGCACGCTCTTCACCATTCTTCCTGGCGTGAGGTGGCCAGTTGGTCGCCAGCGAAGCGTTGCTATCAATACCTGTCTCAGCGCCACCTGGCTGCCAAGTGCCCATTCATCAATAGGTGTTACGCATGCTCGAAAACCGGACACACCGCTGTTGCGTGCAAGGCAGCGCCGCCTGCTCAATGGCTGCAGGCGGAGGAGGCATAGGAGGCTTTCTCGCTGCACGTGATGGCCGCCGCCGTAAGCGTGCAGTTTTATGCAGCAGAGCATTAGCTACCTCGGGCACCGAAGCGACGCCGAAGGGCTGCACCCTCTTCAGGACAAGATGCGGGCGATCCAGGACGCGCCACCGCCCTGCGACCGGACGCAGCTGCGCAGCTTCCTCGGGCTGGTAAATTATTACGGCAAGTTCATGCCGAATCTGTCAACTGAAATGGCGCCGCTGAACCAGCTGAGAAGTGAGAACCCAAGATGGCTGTCTGCTCTGGGGCTGCCGAATCGTAGTTCTTGAGGCCGGTCGGGAGGCGCTGCTGCACTGCCTGCACCAGGGGCACCAGGGCGCCACGAGAATGAAGGCGCTGGCTCGAAGCGTTTTCTGGTGGCCCAAGCTGGACGAGGCGATCGAGTGGCTGGTCGCCGCATGCACCGAGTGCCAGGAGATGCAGAAGTGGCCAGGTCCGTTTCCACTGCAAGCCGTGGGCGTGGCCGGACAAGTCCTGGTCGCGCCTGCATATTGACTACGCCGGGCCGGTCCAGGGCCGGATGTTGCTCGTTGTCGTTGACGCCCACTCTAAGTGGATGGACGTACATGTGATGCCTTCAACGTCGTCGACTGCGACTATTAAGAAGCTGCGGTCGAGCTTCGCAACTCACGGTTTGCCACACGTGATCGTCTCCGACAACGGTCCGAACCTGGTCAGTGCGGAGATGGAGACATTCCTGAGCAAGAACGGCGTCCGGAACGTGCGCACTGCTCCGTACCACCCAGCGTCCAACGGCCAAGCAGAGCGAGCAGTTCAGACTCTGAAGCGTGCGCTGGCCAAGCAGCGAAGCAGCTCTCTGGAGGAGCGAGTCTCCCGTTTCCTCCTGATGTACCAAATCACGCCGCATGCGACTACCGGGAGGGCTCCTTGCGAGTTGCTGATGGGGCGGAGGCTGAAATCGTTGCTCGACCGAGTCCGCCCTGGAATGCCCGCCCGGGTGGCCGTACAGCAGGCACTGCAGAAGGAGCAGCACGACGCCCACGCGCACGACCGCTGCATTAATGTCGGCGACTCGGTGCTGGCGCGAGACTTCGTGAGTGACGGACGCTAGAGGCCGGCGACAGTCACGGAAGTTCTGTTGCGGCCGACTACACGTGCCGATTCGATGACGGCAGAGACGCACGCAGGCACGTGGACCAGGTGCGCCAGCCAGCCGCGGTCAGTCAGCTTCCGACAAATCCGGCGGTACCAGCGGCAGCGGTGCCGCAGTGCGATGCGGTGCCGAAGGATGCACCCGAAATTTTTGCTGACGGCGCTGCTGCTGAGGCTGCGGCGGAGCCTGACGCGCTGCACCTGATCGACTGACTTACAGCTGAAGTAACTGTTGTTGATGAACTCGATTTTAGTACGAGTACATTGTTTCGTTGTGTTGCTCGCATCAATATATTTATTTATTATTAATTTTCATACTTAAGTGCAGAGGGATGTGATGACTTGATATTGTGAGTTGTGTTGGCGGTTTTGGGGTCGGCCTGCGCTGGGGGGTTGGGGCACGCTCATATTTGCCTGTGTCTTTATCGATCGAAATTTACGCGCGCACTTTGTGCGTGACTAATATCAAAATATATATCGACCAATTTTGGCTTTTGAGCCCTCATTTTGGTCTGCAACGAAGGTCTTGGCGACCATCTTCTGGGATGTTGAGGCAGTGATGATGATTGGACTTCTGGGAAAGCCAGAAGACCATCAATGCCACCTGCTATGAGTCGCTTCTGCGAAAGCTCCGCTCCGAACTGGCCAAAAAGCGACCTGCAGCTGCACCGTGGGATTCGATTTCACCACGACAATGCCCACACTTCTCGGCTCCGCCATGAAGCCCTGCGAGATTTCTGCTGGGAAATCCTCCAGCATCCTTCATATAGCCCTGATTTGGCTCATTCGGACTTTTTTTGTTTCCCAAGCTGAAGGAAGCAATCAAAGGAGCCCAACATGAGGACAAAGAGACTGCCAAAAAGGCTACTGTACAGTGGCTTGCTGCACAGCCTCCTGAGTTCTTGTCGTAGGGCACTTTTATTATTTTTTAAATCC
Source organism: Macrostomum lignano (assembly GCA_002269645.1). Classification (NCBI taxonomy): domain Eukaryota; kingdom Metazoa; phylum Platyhelminthes; family Macrostomidae; genus Macrostomum; species Macrostomum lignano. The sequence goes on along the minus strand of NIVC01001817.1, from coordinate 17,498 downwards.
CACCGCTATCGCCAAATTTGTTGCAGGGGTAATTAACTATTATAAACTATTCCACCAATGTCACCAAGTTGTTGTAGGGGGTTTGGCTATAATTCTAGAATTTTATTATATTAGCTTGTTAAATTCGTTATGAGCTACTAAAATACGGCGTAACTGAGGTAAGATTATGGGCTTTCACGTAAGCACGGATTGCCCTGGTAGCGCGCAGTGCCCGAGCGGCAAGACACTGTTTAGCTAGGAAAAAGGGGGGGGGGTGACTAAGTCCTCTAGCAGCGTTCTCCAATGGATCGAGTTTGCCCGGTGAATTTCAGTTTCCTCTTACGGATTTGCTTTTGTCATTTACGACTTTCCATTGGTTGTTCAGTTCGAACAGTTTATTTGGATATTTCTCCTCTTTCTATTGGCTGATTACGCCTCTGCTCTTTGCTAGTACGCTATTGGCTCTTCGACAATTCGTCTCTTGCTCTTGGTAATTTCTACCTCTAGTCCAATGAGCATTCGCTCTTAGTTTTTAGCAAATGAAGGAAGGTTTGGAACGCTTCTTCAATTTTATAGGCAATTCGCCTATGAACCAAAAGATCTAAAAACTTCGGTTGCCTCTCTGGGCACAAAATTCGCTTCTATTTATACTAAAATTGGGGTGGGGAACAAGACGCGTTTAAACAAAGTTCTAAAAATATACGTTTCCATAGTAAAGGCGGGAATTTAAAACTTGGCCTCTCTCAACTGGCTTCCCTAAGGATAATTTTCGAATGGAAGAAAAATAAAAAGTGAGAAAATTATTCTATTTGATACAATGAGTAGTCTATAACGCACGCCTAACAAAAATACAACATAATGTGAGTATTAATGGAATATAAAAGCGCGAAATTAGGTGCACAGAAAATGTGACAGTCATAAACTAAATACGGAAAGTGTGAACTAAATATGGATGCACGCACAAAGTTCAAACAGTTATGGTGAATAAAACGGTGTAGATGATAAAACAAATGTGAAGTGGTTTTAATGAGTAAGCAAAAACACAAAGTTAGACAGTAGCAATTGGATAAGCAATTTTATAGGTAGCACAATAAAAAAATGGAGCACAAATGCCAGCAAATATATGAATAAGCAGAAGGCTAAGCAATTTTATTAAAGGATGAACACACACTACTAATTTGTAAAATTTTTACGGTAAATTGCAGAGGCAGAATTATATTGCAAATGTTAATATTTGGCAAAGTCACCTGTATTAGTTCATATTAAACTCCTCTGGTAGCCCACGCTCGTCCGTCCAGCCGAGAAGATCTCCCATCCAGCGTACTTCGATACGCAGGAGGATCCCGTAGTACGGGTGGCCCGCCTGCTGAAGCGCGTGGAGAGTGTAGGCGACCGCTCGTCGCCATGCCGCAATTGCTTGCTCGGGCGTGTAGCTGCTCATCAACATCTGTAGTACTGGCCAAATATGCGCCCGTTGCGGCAGAGCGCGGTCAAGACGCACGTTGGCAATTCGCATCAAATAAGCCTTGATGAGGGCTATCATTCGCTTAAAGTGCGCATGGCGGCCTTCGGGTATTTCAGCCAGAGCCCGGCTCAAGTTGGCACCGAAGTCATTGACATCAGCCGGACGAGGGAACTGGCTCGATTGTGGTTGAACTTGAAATTGCGCCTGGTTCGCGTCCATGCCGCAAGCAGCGTTTGATGATGGAGGCACCGTTAATATCGGCTGCGGTGGTTGCTGTGACTGTGGCGCTGGCGACGGCTGCTGCGGCTGTATCGGCTGCGCTGGCGGCGGCGGAGGCTGAGGTACTGGCGGTGGTTGCAGCACTTGCATCGGCTGCGGCAGCTGCTGCGGCGGCTGCTGCGCTGGCGTCGATTGCTGCGGCGGCTGCTTGACTGGCAACTGACGGCGCCGCTGCTGCTGTTGGCGATGAGGCTGTGGCGGTGGTGGCGGCGGTGGCATCGGCTGCTGTGACGGCGGGTGCTGTGGCTGCGGCGCTGGCGTCGGCTGCTGCGGGGACTGCTGCGACAGCTGCTGAGCTGGCGACGGCTGCTGTGAGTGCGGCGCTGGCGTCAGCTGCTGCGGGGGCTGCTGTGACAGCTGCTGAGCTGGCGGCAGCTGCTGTGTTGGCGCTGACTGCGGCGGACGACGCTGAGGGCGCTTCCGCGGAGCAGGCTGCCGCTGGCGGCTTGAGTGTGCTGTCGCCTGTGTCGGCTGTCGCTCTTGCAGCGGGGTCCGCGGCAGAATCCGCCGTACAGCCGGGCCGAGCCGCATCATTATAGTGGAGCGCGCCTCTGTTGGACGCCGAGCCATTGCCGTGGCGCTCGCCTCTGGTGCCTTCGCAGCCTGTCGCCGCAAAATAGCAGCCCGATTCTCAGCTGCCTGTGGCACCGGAATCTTTGAAGGGGCTGCTCGCTTAGGCTGTGTGGGCGCTTGCACTGGCGAGCCGACCCTTTTTACGACAGATCGCAGCCGGCCTCCAGGCTTCGATGGTTGCGTAGGCTGTCGCTCGGGCGCCTCCAGCTCTTGACCATCATTGATGGGCGGCCGCTTTGGGACCGTACTGCGATTGTCAACTTCTGCAGTTGCTGCCGTGGTGGCGCTCGTGCCAGCTGCCTCACTACTGCCAGTGTCGGCTGTTGCTTCCGTGTTTGCCATGCCGGCCGCTCTGCTGTCTATTTCGACTGTTGTGCTTGTCACTTCGACTGGTGCGTTAGCCATTTCGGCTGCTGCATTCGCCCTTTCGGCTGGTTCGTTGGCCCTATCGGCCGTAGTACTATCAATTCCATCGAACGTATCAAATGGATCCTCAATATCGAGTAATTCTCTAAGCCACGAAAAATCCTCTTCTTCACTCATTGCTCTTCCGAAATTCTCGGTCTCTCTGGAAATCTGTGGGGCTTCCGGGGCGTCAGGGGTCTTGCTTATATAGGCCTCTCCGGGGAGGGGTCCCGGAAGAGGGATCGTGGCCTCCGATTTGCTTAGACAAGCAAATTTCCAAATAACGCGCTCTCATTGGCTCTCCGCACTCAATTCCTTTCTTCCAATGGGATTGCTTCCTCACGCCTTCGCGCCTGTGCGCGCCTTCCTTCTGCTTCCCGTCTCTCAATAGGTCAGATTGGGCAATAGGCGCCACACTGTAATCAGCCTTTTCAGATAGCACGAGCATCTGTTCGGGGGCTTGATCTGACTACGAGTGTTGTACCTCTTCTCGGGCCTAGCCGCCTCTTCGGTAATCTCGTTTGCCTCTTGCTCAGTTTCGAGCTCTTCTCTTTCTTCCTCTTGCATTGGCTCTGCTTCCTCTACCTCACTGCCTTCTTCCTCAAAGATCTCACTATCAGACTCACTTGATGCTTCATCCTCGCTTTCTCTTTCTGACTCTGAGTTATCATTGTCTCGGAGATTGCATTGCCAATTCAGGCGGTCTTCATCTTCTGATTCTTCAACTTCTTCTATCTCTTCCCTCCGGGGGTGGCTTCCCTTAGCTTGTGCTTCTGCGGTGCCGCGCTGGCTTCCCTTAACTTTAGGCTCTCTCGTAGCTTTATCTGACTGACTGGCGGTAATCTCTTTAGCTGAATTTGGTACTACTGCTAAATTATCTCTATGCACTAACAGCTCCTTTCCTATTAACTTTCCTTCTTCCTCCTTCTGTACTTTAAATACTACCTCTGAGATCTGCTTTAGTACTCGATATGCTGATCTTCGCTGTCTATGGAATTTATGCGACTCCTCGTTATCTAGCTGCGGGTTATTAATAAGCACTAAACTTCCTAACGGTACTTCTTTTGGCTGTTTGCTAGTTTCAGCGGCGGTCTGTCTTTGGTTTATCACCTTCTCCAATTTCTCTTTTACGAGTTTCTGTGCGACAATTAGTCTTTCGGCATGTTCGGCAACATAGGATGGATAGCCTGCGTAGTGCTTTGGGTCCTTGATCTGATTGTCCATAGGTAACACAGCTTCCCTTCCAAATAACAGGAAATGGGGTGTGAAACCTGTTGTCTGATTGACACTGGTTCGGACAGCAACTAGCGCAGCTGGAATCATCAGATCCCAGTTATTGTGGTCTTTCTTGATAAGGCAGGTAATAATAGACTTTATCTGTTTATTGAACCTCTCTACCAAGCCGTTGCTCTGGGCATGATAGGGGGTAGTGAATGTCTGTTTGACATTATAGAGTTCACAGAAAGCCTTGAACTGTCTGCTGGAGAATGTTTTACCATTATCAGTATGAATCCAGTGGCACTGTCCGTACTCACTGAAGATTCTCTCCTGCAGGATTTTAATGACAGTGTCTGATTTCTGGTTGCGGATTGGGAAGGCAAAGGGGTATCGCGTGGTGCTATCAACCACTGTGAGCACATATCGATGCCCTCTTCTACTCTGCTTGGATATTGGCCCGATTATGTCAATATGGAGGCGGTGAAATGGCTCGCTAATAGGGAAGGATTGGATGGGGGCTTGGACCTTATGTCCTCGTTTGCTTTCCAGGCAGGGTATACATTCAGAGATGTACTTCTCAACTGCCGTGGTCAGACCGGGTCTCCAAAATCTCTCACGGACTTTCTGGATGGTCTTGTCTCTGCCTAAGTGTCCAGCTAGTGGGCTATCGTGGAGATCGCCAAGAACTAGTCTGTCTAATGACTCTGGCAAGACAACCTTCCATTTTTCGTCCTCTTTCACGATTAACAATTCGTTTTCGATTCTCATAGCCTCGTAGGCTTTGCACATTTGCTTTAGCAGCGGGGGGTCGGTTCTCTGGGGCACTGGGATTTCAACTTTCGCACATTTCCATTGCACGAGGGTTCGGATCGAGGGGTCCTCTCTCTGGGCTTCAACGATTTGGTCACGCTTCAGGGGGACTGGGAGGTAGTCAGTCAAGAGCTTATCGACTCTTCGCACCTCGCTCTCTTGTTCGTGTTTGGGCATTACAGGGATTTGGCTCGATTGCGCAAGGCTCAAGCTCAGTGGCTCCAAATTGTTGTCCTGAACACGTTTACAAGGGGCAGAGGGCTGGGGGACTGAATGGCACGGGGGCTGGGCGGCTAAATGGTTCAGCGAGAGGGGAGTTGGGGCAGGGCAATCGGGTATTGAGTCCTCACTGGCGGCTGGGCCTGGCTTGTACAGCTGTCCTCTGCCTTTGCCTTCTGACTCAGTTCGGCCAATTCGGCTCTGTTGGGGAAGGGAAATTCTGGGTTGGCATTATCGCCTTGAATCACCAATTCAGTGTTTGATTTATCACTCTGGCCTGTTTCGGCTGTCTCAGCGGGTCTCCTGGACAAGCTGTCCGCGTTGGTATGCTTGGCGCCACTTCTGTGTTCAATGTCAAATTGGAACTCAGTCAGGCGCTCAATCCAACGTCCTAAGATACCCTGGGCTTCAGTCTGCCGTAGCAACCACAGGATTGCTTTATGGTCAGTTCGGGCAAGAAATCTTTTTCCGATCAAATAGAAACGAAAGTGTCTCATAGCGTCTACTAGTGCTAACAACTCTTTTCGAGTGATAGGGTAGCGCTTTTCCGACTCTTTCATTGCGCGGCTAAAATACGCAATAGGCCTTTCGATACCATCGGACTGGATCTGGCCTAAACAGGCCCCAATCCGTCCTTCACTGGCATCGGTATCCAGAATCATTTTGACATTTTCGTCATCTACGAATTCAGGATACGCAAGCACCTCTGTTGACATCATGCGCTGTTTTAATGATTCAAAAGCCTTATCATGCACATCTGTCCACTTTGCTGAGAAATTTTGCACTCCCTTTCGGGTGAGCTGGAACAGTGGGTGCGCGGCTTCAGCATAGTTTTTTACGAATCGACTGTAATAATTACAAAGTCCTAGAAAGCTACGCAGCTCTTTCACCTCTTTCGGTTTGGGCCAGCTTTTGATCGCTTCGATCTTTGCTTCGTCAGTTCGAATACCATCTCTACCTATCACGTGGCCTAAATATTTTAGCTCTCTATGGAACAAATTGCACTTTTTCGCTCTAAGCTTTAATCCGGCATTGATTAGTCTCTGGAAAACTTCTTTCAAATGAGACAAATGGTCTTCGAACTGCTTTGAATAAGTGACAATATCGTCAATGTAGGACATAGCAAACTTGTGCTGAATTCCAGCAAGTACTGAGTTCATTAGCCTCTGAAAGGTACCGGGGGCATTGGATAATCCCTGTGCCATCACCTGGTACTCGAACTGTCCTCTAGTCAGGGTGGAGAAAGCTGTCATGAACTTATGTTCTTCCTTAATTGGGACCTGCCAATAGCCTGAGTTAAGATCGAGGCTACTGAAGAATTGGCTTCCTGTGAGATTAGAGAAGGTTTCTTGGATATTGGGGAGGGGGTAGGGGAAATAGTTCACTCGCGAGTTTAACACTCGGAAATCGCTGACAATGCGAATGGTGCCATCTTTCTTTGGCACGATGACCAATGGGGTGGAATAGATGGAATAGCAGGGACGGATGAGATTTTTCGCTAGCATATCGTCTAGCTGGGCGTCAACCTGCTTTTGGAGATGGGGAGGAATTCGGCGGGTAGGGATTCTCACAGGGGTCTCGTCTTTCAAAGAAATTTCGTGGGTCACTAAATGAGTTAGCCCCATATCGAGGTCATTTTGAGAGAAAGCTTCTCGGTGTTCTTTTACTAATGCTACTACTGCTGCTCTCTGTTCAGTAGTCAATTCAGGACCAATGCTAATTTCACTCACCCACTCTTCTTCAGTGGCTTGAACTTGATTGACACGGGCTGAGTCTTGTACTTCTGCTGCTGCTTGCTGATCTGATGTCGGCGGCGGCAAATAGAGCAGATCCTTGGCCTTCACGGGCTTAGCGAGCCCTACCAGTGCAGATTTGGGCAACTTGACTTCAACGGGGTGCCGATTCACAATTTCGACGACTGCGGTGCCCTGCTGCATGGTGACCAGAGTCGGGATCATTTCGATCGTTAGCTCTTTGGCTCTTACGCCATCACCAATTGTTTCTATGGTCATTGGAGCGCCATAGTTAGCTTCGGCATTCTTCGCCAGTCTAACTGGAATGCGCAGTGCGCTGTTCGCAGGGATAGTTGCTTTTCTTGAGTGTACACTCTGCAGACTCGTACAGGCATGTGCGTGTACTGCATAGGTATACAGGCTCCTTCTTTCAGGATCAGCATCCCTTTTGTCAAGTGAATGCTTTCGCACTGCTCAAGAAAGAACTCCATTCCCAAAATGTTGTCACATTCGTGGCCACACAATAGGAATGTTATTTCAATTCGAATGTCTCCAAACTCAACAGCAACGGAAATTTCTCCTTCTAGCTGTACTGTGGCTCCGTCAAAAGTAGATACTCTTCTACTTGTACTTTTAATTTGCTCAGGCTTGAAAATTTTAGACCAGACTGACTTACTCAGGAAATTATTGCTAGCTCCAGTATCTAGCAGGAAGTCAATCTCTTGGCGATTGATGTTGCCTACTACGATTGCTTCGTAGCTCTTGGGGCTGATTAGCTCGAGTTTGGCATTGGCTGGAGTCTTCTTGGATTTGCGGCGGCGGCTTCGACGCGACTTCTTGGGCTTGACTGTCATCGGCGTGATGACTGAGGTCTCGGCGGTTGACACATTGGGCGAAGTAAGCAATTGGGATGCTGCGGCGGCAGATGCGGGTGCTGCAGCAGCGGGTGCTGATACTGTAGACATAGATGATGCAGGCATAGTAGACGCAGTTGGTGCAGACATAGTGGACGCAGTTGGTGCATTTCGCATAGATACAGGGTGCATTTTCGCATTGGGTGCATAAGCATTTCGCTTGCGCCTTTTTACAAGTTGCCATCCTCCGTTTGCTGTATCGCAAGCGGGTTGGCGGGGAATTTGGGAGGCCTGCTTTTCGCTTGGGGCTCTGCTTGAGGGACGTGGCCTCGACTTCCGACCCTCGCCATTCAGTTTCCCTGATTCGGGTTTCTTGGCGGAAATCGGTGCTGGTTGGGTCTAGCCAACTGGGGCTGAGACTGCGCTGGGAACCTGGGGTGCTGGTTCATTAGCGGGGGTGGCCGTGGCTGATACGCCCTTGGCTGATAGCGCACATGCTGGGGCTGAGAAGCCATTTGCTGATAGCGTACAGGCTGAGGCTGTACTACAGCAGGCTGATAGTGCATTGGCTGAGTAGCCATTGGCTGGTACACCTGCACCTTCTCTTTGCGGCTCTCCGCCTGTAGCTCCTGAATGAGTTTTCGCTGTTTTTCCAGCTCCTCTTTCTGCTTCTTGACAATTTCTGTCAGACTCTCCTTCTCTCCTTCTTCATCTTTCATCACTCTTACTCCGTTCTTGTGAGACATGTGCCAAGCAGCTTCGATGCGCCTCAACATGCGTCTAGCTTCCTGCAGGCTAGCTGGCTGCGCAAAGATCAGCTTCTCCCTTGTATCTGGGGGGATTCTGACACCTTTTATGAATTGTTCTACCACCTCCTCTTCTCGTTGCTCGGCATTCATGTTTGGGAATGCTCGGCTTGACAGCTCTATCAGGGCATCCGCGAACATGTCGGTCGCCTCATTTCTTCCCTGCATCCTTCCCCTAAATTCTTCACGGAACTCGGAAGCACTTCCTAGCCTACCAAATCTTTCTACAAGCCTATCCTTGAACTCCTCGTAGGTCAGCTCTTCTGGCAAATTCAATCGCTGAACTGCAGCGAAAGCAGTGGACAAGTCCAAATTAGCTACTAACTCAGTTTTCCTATTGGCTACGTCTATTCCTTCGGCGTCACATCGCTGATCAAAGGCTACCAGCCAGATTCGGATGTCTTGGCTGGGGGTATACTTCTGAATTTTAATATGTCTCATGGGCCCTAGTTCTAATCTATTCCTCAACTCTTCTGCTAATAGTCCAATAGCATCGTTGATTGCTGCCATGGCTTCCGAGTCTATAATTTCTCTTTGTCAATTCGACTTTTTCAGCAATATCGGGTCTTTTCACCGGATCTCGATCCCTTTCCGCTGCCACCAAGTTGTCGTAGGGCACTTTTATTATTTTTTAAATCCCACCGCTATCGCCAAATTTGTTGCAGGGGTAATTAACTATTATAAACTATTCCACCAATGTCACCAAGTTGTTGTAGGGGGTTTGGCTATAATTCTAGAATTTTATTATATTAGCTTGTTAAATTCGTTATGAGCTACTAAAATACGGCGTAACTGAGGTAAGATTATGGGCTTTCACGTAAGCACGGATTGCCCTGGTAGCGCGCAGTGCCCGAGCGGCAAGACACTGTTTAGCTAGGAAAAAGGGGGGGGGTGACTAAGTCCTCTAGCAGCGTTCTCCAATGGATCGAGTTTGCCCGGTGAATTTCAGTTTCCTCTTACGGATTTGCTTTTGTCATTTACGACTTTCCATTGGTTGTTCAGTTCGAACAGTTTATTTGGATATTTCTCCTCTTTCTATTGGCTGATTACGCCTCTGCTCTTTGCTAGTACGCTATTGGCTCTTCGACAATTCGTCTCTTGCTCTTGGTAATTTCTACCTCTAGTCCAATGAGCATTCGCTCTTAGTTTTTAGCAAATGAAGGAAGGTTTGGAACGCTTCTTCAATTTTATAGGCAATTCGCCTATGAACCAAAAGATCTAAAAACTTCGGTTGCCTCTCTGGGCACAAAATTCGCTTCTATTTATACTAAAATTGGGGTGGGGAACAAGACGCGTTTAAACAAAGTTCTAAAAATATACGTTTCCATAGTAAAGGCGGGAATTTAAAACTTGGCCTCTCTCATTCTACGCGAACGGTCTGGAGAGATGGCGACACCGCATGGAGAAGTGCCTGACCCTGTAGGGGCACTATGTAGAAAAGTAAATTCCTATTTGAAGTTTGACACTCGTGAGAACAAAATTACGCTCGCATCATTACTTGTTGACTTCCTCTCGTATGTGTAGCGGCTGTCGTCACAGCGCAGAAAACCGCCACAACGCAGTATATACATTGTAGTTCACGACCAAGATAAAAAGCAGAGGGCCAGTGTGTTGTCCTTGAGTGCACCAGAGCTCTCGTACTGATTTACTGGTCTGCTGAGCACAAAAGCACATGAAAATACTTACATGTGATGTAACCACGCTCTGGTCGCGGGATAGGGCATGGGAACTTTTTCGTAAGTGCCTCCTATCCCGTGTACCCCCCTGCACAGAGCCGTCGAGACTCGGCCAGGTTTCCGACCAGGCCTGGAGACTCCCGCTCTGCTGCACCCCCCTGCTGCCTTGGGTCCGTCTCCCCTGCCGCCACACCTGCCTTTCCGGAGCTCCCTGTCCCTCTCTGTACCCTCCCCTCTACCTTATCTCCCCTGCACTCCACCCTATTCTTCTTGTACTTTCCCTATCCCCCTCTTTTTGTCTCTCTCTGCACTCTTTTCTTGCGCTGTCCCCTCTTTCTCTACGTCTACTTACAGTATGTTGTGTGCTCACCGTCCTCCCGTCCTTTCCCAAACTCCCAAACGGTGACGCAAGTCGTGTGACCCCTTCTTCCCCTCGATGACTCATCGATGACTCATCCCCCCTCTCTTGCGCAACCTTTTCTCATGCCATTGTTCTCCTCCCCAAATTTCTCATGCGACACCCACCCCACCTCCGCTTCTATTGTTCTCGTTTTTGATTCTTTTGTTCTCTCGACCCCACCAATTATCACATTTTCTCCGATTTTCTCTTTCTTTTGTTCTCGTTTTCGCACCTAATTATCACCTTTTCTCCAATGTTTACTTTTCCATTGTTCTTGATTCTCCTCAATTATCCCCGTTTTCCAATTCCTTTGTTCTCGACCCCGGCCCCATTGTTCTCAATGTTTGCTTGCGCAACACTTTCGGCAAGTAGGAATGACAGTAGGAAGGTTGCACCCCATGCTGACGCGTCCCTTCGCCCTGAGCAATCTAAACTGTAGACAGTACATGTTCGCCTCATACTACTCTTAGTAATCAAGGTCGTAAGTCAGCCTCGCTCACAGCCACAAAGGATCCCCTGCTGAGAAATCCTCCAGATTGAGCCCAGAGTTCCCGATCATGCCCCAAGCAGAGTCCCTGTACTCGGCTGCATGTGTCTCACCTGTTAGCCTAAATCCCCTGGTAACCATCCCAGGCGGGGCTCTAGCCTCGAGAGGTCTGGTAGAAAGATCCAGGTGCGCCAGGTCACATAAAGTGGTGGCAGCCACTCGGTCATACTATGACCGAGTGACCAACTATTGCACCTTGGCTACAGGTGGGGTCCATGTGGGTCCTTGGCCCTCTGGTCACAAAGCGCTACCAAAGCTATCAATCATGTGGGCGGGACAGTCTGGTGCTGGAGGTCCGTCAGGTCATTGCCCGGTCATAGGCAGCCTACGGTCATTGCCCCCTCTAGTCATGCGTTCGTCTCTCTACGGAGCGGACAGGCGACAAGGGCGGTTACATCACATGCATATAGGACGCGAGTTACAGATGTCGTACCTTCTAACTCGGACAGTAATGCAAATCCAATTTTGCTTTACCGCTTTGCAGACGCTTTGACGCTTTGTACCAACATCTAGCGAAGATGGCACAAATTCCACTAGCTTACATGTGATTGTACTTGTATGCGAACGAATCTAATTAAAGTAGTATCTGAAGCACGTATTTTTATTTATATTTGAACAACTTTGCTATATTTTTCTTCAATCAAAGAAGGTAAAGTGCAAGTCTACAGTTAATTGTTACTCATACTAATGCAGCAACAAAAATGGAAGGCGCGTGTACATGTGGATATATTGAATGTGTCTATATCGGCAGATAGGCTAGTATACGTCGTACATGTACGTATCATTGGCCCAAAGAGTGGTGAGAAATTGTCAGCTGAGCACAGAGATTCAAGTGGGCACCTCCGAGGCGTAGCTGTAGATCTGCAGTGTTAAAGATTTAATGAAAATCAAAACTCACTGATAAGAGTACACACTGATGAAATCCGAAATGCCTGAGTTCCATACTTTTTCTGTCTTTTTTATCAGAATCTATCTAACTCTACCCTACAAATTATTCACTTAACCTCTCTGACCACAGAAGTTGCAGAGGTCTGCAGACTCCATGGTTACAGTTTAGCTCGTACTCAAATTTGATTCAAACAATCCATAGACGTCTTGAGTCCCAAGAATGCCTAGAATTACTCGTAATACTGATGCTTCAAATGATATATATGAATTCTAGAAAGTATGAAACCTCAAGGCAGATAAATTCTTCATGACATACGCTAGGACACAAAAACTCAGCTACCCTGAAGTTACATTGTTTAGCAATTTGACGATCATTATTCACATCTTTAATGCAGAACAATCCATTACATACAAACAATGCATTGTCTGTAGGATCGTCAAACAGAAAAACAATGCAAAGAATCAGCGGTCCCAGTGCGTGACAACGATTGTCTGGCGAGCGCGGGCGCGAGCCATAGACAATCGTTGTCACGCACTGGGACCGCTGATTATATTTATCCATTGTACCATGACCTTTCTGCCCGCTGGGCACTTATTCTTGCCTTTTAATTCCATGGACTACATTTAAGCCCGCTTGCAGGAAAGAAATATCAAAATTAGCGGGCAGTTAATGACATTTAACGCCCGATTGTCTATGTCAAACTTACTTTAATGCAAATTAGCGGACAGTTAATGACATTTGACGCCCGATTATTCTGTCCCACTTTGTCAAGGACACAAATGTCTATGGCACAATAATAGTAATACACATGCTTTAAGGGCGTTAATGGGAAATCAGAGGGTGCCGTTAGGTACACCCATAGATAATAAAAACACTTTAGTATCTGTGGGTACACCAAATTTAACAGACGGTAAGACACTAGTCGCTAAATGATACTCACAAGTATCTCATAAATTTATGTGAAAAAAATTGAAATTGTTAATAAAAAACAGAAAATCTGCTCAATTATCGACTTGCTTTGACGTCATCCTAGCAGAGATCAGGGACCACGGTCCCTACCGCGTCCTTCTGGCTCCTTATGTCAGCTCCTCAACAGCTCTTTTGCCAGTCGAGTATTGCCACCTCGCCCTGTCCACGTCTCATTCTGGCTCAACCTGCTGCGATAGGGTTAGCAGTTCTGATCTCCAGTAGAAATACAAGTCAAGAATTGCGACCCCACGTAGTTTTACATTTTATTTCTACATGTATTAAACTTCTTTATTACCCGAACGCATTAACGGCAGGTTCATTGTTGAGACAGCCCCTTGAAATCTAGCACAATATTTTATTACTCATACGCTCGTATCTTGATACCTCGTAGATATATTATACTTTAATCTTTATGAGGGTTAAACCCACTAAATAAAAAACAGTTATATCAGCAAAAGCGGAAACTTTTCACATGCGTAAGGAGTAGGTAATAATTTTTTACGGAGGTTTTGGTACAATTTCCCCCATTGAGGGTCAATTAGGTAGTATACGCGTTTTTCTCTGGGGCCTTTGAGTTTGTGTTCTCACTTTCTTAAGATAGATGTCTAGCGGTCTAAGGTTCGTACAGCTCTAATTTCTCCAATCAGGCCGTCAGAGAAAACCGTATAAACTGACGGGATCTCCTAGTATCTAAGCTGAGTTCGATTCTTTCTCGGATATGCTCTGCGCAACAATTAAGACAAATAATTATATTGAAGACTTGGATTTGTGCCAACTGGATCATCCAGAGACTAATTCAAAGGGAGCAATTTGAGATCGAAAACTGCGCAGGCCAAAAAAACGAAGCGCCGCTCCAGTTTGAGATGAGCGTCTATTTATACCAATTAGCATTTTTGACCTCCCCGCCGCCGGTGGGGTGTCTTCGAATGTCTTCGATAGGAGTCTGTAGGTGGGCCTCACGTTTTCTCCCTCAGGGTGCGCCAGGGTCTGCCGCGTGCCGCGTTGTTCTCTAAGCTGGCCGCTGCTCAGTTTGCTTTTCCCGGCCGGTTTAGTCGCCATTGTTCCTGCGGTGGGGTGTCGCTACTGACTGGAATGGAAAGGGGCTTTATTAGATTCGGCTATTCAAATTGACTTGACAGTTGATTAATTATCTTAAAGCTGCTTCTGTTGGCTGTTCTCATAAGTAACTAGAGGCTCTATTGTGCTTTTCTGCTTCGCCCTTCACTGCGCCTGGGCATTTCATAAATTTCTACCTATCTTCTAACTTAGGGTCAAAACTTCAGATTTCTAACTCTTATAGGTAGTCGAATATACTAAAGTTCAATACTTCAATTGAGTCGATAAACTTCCAATACCACATCAGACCAAAGACAAAAGCTTCAAACAATTTTCAAAAGTTCGGTTAGAAATCGATCATTGTGTGCATAAAAATGATAAGTACAACCTCGATAATATAATGTAACGATATATACCGATTTTTTTCGGCAGCAATTGCGTAAGCTGAAGCCGCGTAGCGGCTGAAGCTTAGTAGAGCAATTGCTGCCGAAAAAAATCGGTACATGTCATTATTGTACCCTTTTGACTTCCCTTGTCTATGGCCCAGACATAGTGCGGATGCTGAGTATGAAATGCGATTGTTGCCGGAATGCGCTTTGAAAGGGTTGTAGAGATAATCAATCGTCTATGGCAAATTTAGTTGCTCTCTAAATGAAAGGGTTGTAGAGATAATTAATCGTTTATGGCAAATTTAAAGGACAGTGAAGACAGCTAGCCTGGCTGCCATGAGTTAATTCTCAAGTTGATTTTGAGCTTGAATTAATTCTCCTATTCGGAGTGCAAATAGGAAAAGTAGCTATGATTCGCTACGCAAACATTCCTGGCGGAGAAATATGTGGACTCTCCACGGACGAGTTGGCTTTTGTCACCCGAGAGTCGAGCACGCGCTACGTTCTGGAGATGGACAACCTGGATGCGTCGTCCAGTTCCAACGGGCTGCCTGAGCTAGGTAGCGAAGATCTGGAAATGTTGGACCGACTTGAGAGTGACTCAGTGCCGAAATCGACCGAGACGCAACGGAAGCTTCACGTGGCAAGGTTCCGACAGTTCCTCAACGAGAAGGGGCTCTGCCAGGAGTTTGAGCGTGTTCCGGATCGATTTTTGAACGATTATCTGAGGCTTTTCTATTCATCCCTTCGAAAGCAGGATGGAACTTACTATGCGCCAAAGTCTCTCATCTGTTTTCGTGCGGCTATTCAACGCCATCTGCAATCCCCGTCCGTTAATCGCCAGGTGAACATCATTACCGGAGAAGCCTTCAAGCGTTGCAATGGCGTTCTTGTCGCCATGGTGAAAATGTACATGGAAGGACACGTAGAGAAGGTAGACAAATACGAAGCTATTTCCGAGGACGACATGCAAACAATTCGCGCATACTTTGATCGAACGTCCCTTCGTAAACTGCAGGACGAAAACATTTTCAACGTTCTGCTCCATTTCGCACTGCGAGGCCGAGAAAATCTGAGAGAGTTGACACCTGGATGTTTTGAGATAGTGTCAGAAGGAGGTACGGAGTTTGTACGCGTCGCTGTCGCCATGCTGTCGAAAAATGTTAAAGCGTCGTTGAACGAGAAGGCATTCAAGGATCTCAAGTTAGCACGGATGTACAGCGTGCAAGACAAAGCTGTTTGTCCGTCGAAGCCTTTAAAATGTACGTCTCTCAACTACCGAATGGATGTGAGGTGTTGTTCCCAAGGCTCAATAAGTCTGGCTTCTCAGCCTGCCAACGACTCGGCAAAGATTCACTTGGAGATTTCATGAAGAATCTGAGTGCGTGTCTGGCTCTGCAGCGGAAGTACACCAACCATTGTGTGCGAGTAACCACGGTGAGTAAAGATTGCATGGCCTACTCACTTCAGTAAAACTGTAAGAATACTGTCTTACCCAACTGCTGAAACTTAGGTGAACTGTTTGGCCAAGGCCGGTTTCGATAATCAAGCGATTACACTAATGACGGGACACAAGAATTCGAGCTCAGTGGATGTATACAAGCGGCGAGACATGGACTGTGTGGCCGAATGAGCGCTTGTCTGGCTGCCTATGGGTCCAAAGTCACCAAGATTGACGACGATGCGGAATCCACCATCGAAAGTGTGACAACTGGGTCTGATAGAGGCGAGCTGATGAAAGCACCCGAGGGCGGCCAAGACCTGCCGAGAAGCCTCTGTGGTGGTCAGTTCTACAACTGCACATTCAACTTTTACGGAAAGTAAAACAATTGATTCGATCGGTTTGTTCTTAAGAACTTTTTGTGACTATGAAACACTTTCGCCGTGTTGCTATTGTTGTTCCTTGTTTTGATAGCCAAATACATTCGTCTGAAATCCGGCAACAATCGAAAAAAGCCGACAAACAATTAAATTGTTACCGCAAGTATGAATGCCGGAAACCATAGACAAAAGGAACAATACGAGGGTGCTCTGAAAGTTTCCGGATACGTAATAATGAACCAAGTTAACAAAGTGAAACTAGTTACAACTTTCAAAGTACTCTCCAGCAACTTGCATGCACCGATTAATTCTCTGAAAGCAGTTGGTGAAGCATTGGGACCATTCACTTTGTCCTATGGTTGCCACGGCATCGTGGTACGCTTGAACAGCCTCCACACTGGATGAAAATCGACGCCCCTTTAGCTGACTCTTAACTTTCGGGAACAAAAAAGAGTCACACGGGGCCAGGTCAGGTGAGTAGGCTGGGTGTGGCAGCAATTTTACTCCAGAATCGGTCAAGAAGTCAACAGTCAAAGCAGCCGTGTGTGCCGGGGCGTTGTCATGGTGCCACAGAAGACCACGGACTCCAGTTCCAAGACGTCGTTCGGCCCATGCGTTGAGACTTTTGGTACACAGACGTTGGTGTACCAATGTGCTGTCACCGTCTGCTGACCCTCGAGCGCTACTGTGGCCACATAGCCCGAGCAGCTGAAGAATGCTGCGACCATCTTCTTTCCTGAACTCCTGGATCAGTTGGCCTTCTGAGAGGCATCCTCATCGGGAAAGCACCACTGCGATGATTGACACTTTGTCTTGGGTCGAAATTGTAAATCCATGTTTCATAACCTGTTAGAATGTCAAAAACAGACCGCTGGTGTCCACTGTTGAATTTGGTGAGCATGACCCGGCACCACTCCACCCTGGCAGTCTTCTGGTCAGCAGTGAGCAGTGGGGGATCCACCGGGCACACCTCTTTTGCACTCGAAGGTGTTGGTGCAGGATCTCATTAAGTGCCCCTGATCCAATCTCCAGGCTTGCCTCGAGCTGGCGGTAGGTGATTCGAGGATTCGAAGATAAGCCGCTCTGCCTCATTAATGTTTTGCTGGGTAACTGCGGTTGCAGGCCTGCCACAACGGGGCTCATCTTGGAGGTGCTGCGACCGCGTCTGAATTCCGCATACCAGTCAAAAACTGTTGTCCGCGATGGTGCAGAGTCTTGAAAACAGCTTTGAAGCCGATTTAGTGATTCTTGGGGTGATGAACCCATTTTGTAGTCTTAATAAATCATGGCTCTCAAATGCTCACGAGAGAGTTCCATGGCTGCAGTGTGTTCCTGGGTGGGGGTACGATCGAAAAATCCTAATAGCTCAGACAGCAAACCCGTCAGGCTAAAATTGGAGGTACAAACTCA
>NIVC01001816.1:102500-230000 GCA_002269645.1 Macrostomum lignano | reverse complement strand
GTAGCTAGCGCCCTTTTCAGGAGTTTTTCATGAAGAGGTTAGTTCGAAATGCGCTTCAGATTAATTAATTAACTGATTACACCTGCCCTAATGGGAGATGTGCAGCCGACAGCTCAGCCGCAGCTATTGCGCGGCGCATCTGAAGGCTGCGTACGGCTGTTTAGTCCAAGGACAGGGGAGGTTGTCACACAAACCCTCAATTACCCTAGCTAATGCCATGGCGCCCATTTTACAGCTGGGTAAACTGAAGCAATGCAGAGTTAAATGTCTTGCTCAAGGACAATTGTTCCGATTGTGTCGAGAATCGAACCCCCGACCTTTCAGTCGTGAGTCCGACGTCTTAGTGGTTAGAACGTTTCAGAAATACGCCGAAAATTTTTCTGCTTTACAACGCCGAAACCCAGACAATAACGAACTCGCTCTGAGAGCAGAGGAGAGAGGGAAGAGAGAAGAGAGAAAAGAGCTAAGCAGAGACGCAAACCTTGAGAGAGCCGTATTGCAGATGTGAAGTCTCAAAGGACCCGGGGGCCGGTTAGAGAGGCTTCGAGGGCGTAACTTGCTAGTAACTAGCAAATAACAACGGCTAAATTAAAGCTTGGCGTGAATTTGCGGACAAAATAAGTGAAAAACACAATCTGAAGCCGTTTCAAGCAACCAGGACCTGCATTTCTCTTACGACAAGAGAATGAAACTTGTATTTAGTTTAAGCCCATGCATTTGGAATTGTTTTAATTCACACAGCTAGAATTGTCAGTATTGGGGGCTTTCAATCTGCCGTTTTCCATAGCGGAACATGTAAGCTCGCTTTCCGAGCAGGGCTCGCTTTCCGAACCGGAACATCTGTCGTTTTCCATAGCGGAACATGCCTCGCTTGTCGCCGGGCTCCGTCAGGTCGGAGCTGTCGTTGGCCTCGGCGGCCTCTTCCGCTGCGACGTCCGCTGCGGCTGCGGCGGCGGCGGCGGCAGCGGCGGCCCAGTCAGCCGGAGCGGCCACGAGCCGTTGGTTCGAGCCTCGACCAGAAGGAGCGGCTGAGACACTCTCAGCCGAGAGTTGAATAGCCAGAGCTAGAAGTAGCAGCAGGGCCACTGGCACCGTTCCACTTGGTTGAGTCATGATGACGGACTGGCTTGAGTTGTTTTCTGTCTGATTTTCCTGGCGCGAGATTTGAATGAGCAAGAAAAATTCGAGTTTAAATGCTCATTGCGGGCAGCCAATGAGGGGCCAAGTGGGTGTTGCGTGGAGATGTCTTCTGGATTGGCGCAAATCGATATCTATGCGAAGGATGCTAGCGAAGCGCTAGAGACACACACTTCTCATGCTGTGAGCTGTTTGTCTGTTTTACGGAGGAGACATGGCTCTTACCTGTTAGACAACTTGGCCGCATGTTAGACAGCTGGGTGTCATCTGTTAGATATGAATTCCACGTGGTAGATGGGGGCCAGGTACATGATAGACAGGAGTGCCACCTGTTAGACAGGAGTGTCGCCTGTTAGACAGGAGTGTCCCCTGTTAGACAGGAGTGTCACCTGTTAGACAGGAGTGTCCCCTGTTAGACAGGAGTGTCCCCTGTTAGACAGGAGTGTCCCCTGTTAGACAG
This sequence comes from Macrostomum lignano, assembly GCA_002269645.1. Taxonomy (NCBI): domain Eukaryota; kingdom Metazoa; phylum Platyhelminthes; family Macrostomidae; genus Macrostomum; species Macrostomum lignano. Next base: position 228,403 of record NIVC01001816.1, on the reverse strand, counting down.
GAGTGTCACCTGTTAGACAAGATAGTTTCGCCTGTTAGATAGGAGTGTCCCCTGTTAGACAGGAGTGTCCCCTGTTAGACAGGAGTGCCACCTGTTAGACAGGAGTGTCCCCTGTTAGACAGGAGTGTCCCCTGTTAGACAGGAGTGTCACCTGTTAGACAGGAGTGTCCCCTGTTAGACAGGAGTGTCCCATGTTAGACAGGAGTGCCCCCTGTTAGACAGGAGTGTCCCCTGTTAGACAGGAGTGTCCCCTGTTAGACAGGAGTGTCCCCTGTTAGACAGGAGTGTCCCCTGTTAGACAGGAGTGTCCCCTGTTAGACAGGAGTGTCACCTGTTAGACAGGAGTGTCCCCTGTTAGACAGGAGTGTCCCCTGTTAGACAGGAGTGTCCCCTGTTAGACAGGAGTGTCCCCTGTTAGACAGGAGTGTCCCCTGTTAGACAGGAGTGCCAGCTTCAAGTTGTACATGAGCATCATCAGTTTGGAAAGGATTAATCCCCTGGTTGGATTCTAGATTAAAGAAGAAAACCTAGTTGGATTTATTAAAGAAAACGTTTTGAGACACAGTTTTCAGTTCCGGTGACAGATGGCAAGTTTACTTTGCTCTCTAAATTTAGCAAACAATTTTCAATTCAAAAATATGCATTTCCAGAGCAGAGAAATCTAATATAACATGCGGTCAACAATCCGAACTCAGTCTTGAGAGATTAGCCGAGCAGAATTTGATCGAATAGTTGAGTAGCGAGGCGACTGAAACCCGAGACGCGAATGCGAACTTGAGGTTTACTCAAGTAAGATGGCCATCTGGTCCGCGGCATCTGTTGCTGGGGGGGGGATGCCAAATAGACATTCGATATTCGAGACTGACTTCTGCCTTTGGGTTAAGTGGATTCTTAAAAGTGCTTTTGAAGAAAAAATGACGACCGTAAATGCGGGATTAAAACTTGACGGCTGCAACTAAAATGTTTAAAACATTCACGATTGCTTCTAGGAGGAAGCGGTCAGATGGCCAAGTACTCAGAGATGATGACTCAGATGGCTGACAAGAACTCAAATGATAAATTGCTCAGATGGCTGACAAGAACTCAAATGAAGAATTGCTCAGATGGCTGACAAGATCTCAAATGAACAATTGCTCAGATGGCTGACAAGATCTCAAATGAAGAATTGCTCAGATGGCTGACAAGATCTCAAATGAACAATTGCTCAGATGGCTGACAAGATCTCAAATGATGAATTGCTCAGATGGCTGACAAGAACTCAAATGATGAATTGCTCAGATGACTGACAAGATCTCAAATGAACAATTGCTCAGATGGCTGACAAGATCTCAAATGAAGAATTGCTCAGATGGCTGACAAGATCTCAAATGAACAATTGCTCAGATGGCTGACAAGAACTCAAATGAACAAATGCTCAGATGGCTGACAAGATCTCAAATGAACAATTGCTCAGATGGTTGACAAGAACTCAAATGAACAAATGCTCAGATGGCTGACAAGATCTCAAATGAACAATTGCTCAGATGGCTGACAAGATCTCAAATTATTCATCAACCAATTTAGATTTTCATGGAATGAACTACAGACTTGAATTTTACACCACGAATCACTGACTATAAAGTGAAATGCTGCTCAAAGCAACACGCCTGCCATTTGTTCTGCCAAGTGTAAAAAGTCAAAAAGAATCGAAAAAATTATAATCATACGGTTCGACACATTTTCTTCTTTTCAAGATTCTTAGAGGAAATGAGTTTCCAGTTTAACGAGCAGATTGATTTCTTAGAGCGCTGAATTTTTCCATGACATTCACAGAATCTCATACCACTTTTTGACATTTTTTGGCGAAAAAACTACAAGGATTGTTCTAGAAGCTTAACGAGCGAATGGATTCAAAGAACGTGTGAATACAGGTTAGTTATCCACTAGCTGTAAGGGGGACAGAGGGAAGCTAGGGACTGAGGGGAGGGGACAGGAGAGGACAGAGGGGATGAGACAGGAGGGGAAAGAGGGACAGAGGAGAGGGCACAGAGGGGACAGGGAGGGGGCACAAGAGGATGGAAGGGTACAGGAGACAGAAGGGGACACAAGAGGACAGAAGGGGACAGAAGGGAACAGAAGGGGACAGAAGGGGACAGAAGAGAACAGAAGGGGACAGAAGGGGACAGAAGGGGACAGAAGGGGACAGAAGAGAACAGAAGGGGACAGAAGGGGACAGAAGAGAACAGAAGGGGACAGAAGGGGACAGAGGGGGACAGAAGGGAACAGAAGGGGACAGCATGTCCGTGCGCTAAGCCACGTATTGTTTATAAGAGTCAATAGGCAGTCAGTAAGTCAGTCAGGCGCCTGATCTAAACTTAGAATTCGCAGTCCCGACTCTCTGCGTGGCGTGTATTTGCCTGTATATTTACGCTTGCTACTATTGATAAGTAGTAGAGTTAATGAGCATGAAACAACGAACGCCATTCAATGATAAACTGTCTGATGATGTATTGAAGAAAGTTTAATATGAATATGATTCGCAGGAAGTTATCGTATAGTGTGAGCCTAAAATGCCGTTATAACAACTCTTTGCACAGAACACACTCGTACTTGTCTACTGCTGGCAAGTATTACAATTCGAGCAATTTTTATTGGAAAGAAAATCCGATTAAAGCATTGAAGCGAAGGCAGTGAGCAGGGATCGCGGTGGCTGGTCCTGCCCTCGAGTCGGTTTGCCTCGAGCTCCAAATCAGACTGTCAAATGCAGCTGAATTTTTGTCCTGAAGAAAAAATGAGACGAATAAAGCAGTTCTGTACAAATACAGCAGTGCTTTATGCCGGGTTGGACAATGAGTTTCATTAAAATAGCTGGAGAACCCCAATACATTGGCATCATGGACGTCTGAAGTAGAGATCGGGACTGCGCTTCACTCGCGTATCTCACTAAGGACTACTTAGGTAGATGGACAGGAAACCGAATTTTGTTGGAAATTTTAGGATGCAGGCTTTACCGAAAGAATATGCATTACAGAAAATGGCGTTTTTAATTTCTCAACTCAAAACAAAAAAGGTATTGCGTTTGGTTCTGTTAAACATTTTCTTACACTCCTTCCGGACTTCTAAATTGCAAAAGAAACCTCAGTCAGAAAGCAAATCTTTGTACAAAATCCATATTTGATTTTAACAAATGAATACAACCATAAACTCTTGCTTGCTTCATTTGCGATTCAAAATTCCGATCTGAAAAGCTATCCATCTCGCCAGTGCAGACCTTCTGTTTCAGTTGACCAAGTTAAACGGTGCGCGCAATGTTGCGGAAAACAGAGAACAGTGCAAAATTGCTAACATGGTGTGAGGCGTGTTACTGTATTTATTGTGTGAAATCAGCGGTTAATTTCATGTCAAAAAGTTTATGTTAATCTACAACGAACAATTTGAGGTCTTGACGGTCGCGTCAAACTTTAACGCCAGCTTGTCAGCTTGAAGCATGTCAGCTCGGCCCAGGTAAAGTTCTTCGCGGAACTAAAATGGTTAGGAGAAGCGTGAAAAAAGCAGGAGCTGGTTATATCTAAGAGAAAGACGTGATTAAGTGCAGCGTATATGTGCAGTGTTAGATAAATTGTTTGTTAGTTGCAAATATTTCTATTAAAGCTGAAAATTACTTCCAATCAATGCGACTAGCGAGTGTGCACTTCTCCCACTGTACATTTAAGCTATCCTGACTAGCGAATGTACATTTAATCTTCATTGCGCCTTAAGAATGGCAGGAGTGTACATTTAAGCTATCCTGACTAGCGAATGTACATTTAATCTTCATTGCGCCTTAAGAATGGCAGGAGTGTACATTTAAGCTAAACCTGACTAGCGAATGTACATTTAATCTTCATTGCGCCTTAAGAATGGCAGGAGTGTACATTTAAGCTAAACCTGACTAGCGAATGTACATTTAATCCTTTTTTGTGCCTTGTGCCCGATATACTCGCACAGAAGTAGGGTACTGACTCAAACAAAAAAGAAGTTAAAAGGAAATCAGAGAGGAAAAACCAGCAATGAAACTTTGACACTTACCTGCTGTCTTCAAAGATAAACAACACCAAAACCACAACCGAGAATGAATGCGTAAGTAAGAAAAAAGCGCATTTTGTGTCTCTTAATTTAAATTTATCGTACGAATATTGCTTATGTTGGTGAATCAGCACTAATTCTAATTCGGCGTGCCTTTCACCCATGCAAATCAACGTCTATTGAATTAATGCTCTGAGATACAGTTACACAAAGCTCTTCTTGATTGTATTGCACATGTTAAACCCTAATTCTGCATGCAAGCTTGTGGAGCTCAAGACACAGTGAACCGAATCGCAGGAAATGGTTAAACAGTATTGAAACTACAGTTTTAATACGCATGCGCAGCACCAGTGTTAAGAAAGTGTTAGTATACAGATAGACCTTCATATTTAAAGTTATTGCCAAGTGAGTAAAAAGGAAAGCGTGCACAACCAGAGCCACAGATTAGTGTTAGGAACTCAAACAATGTTGGTTAGGCACTAAAGGTCGGTTATCACACGGGACCAAGATTGATGCAGGAGATACCTTCGTCTGAGCTGAAGCAGCTGGGGCAGTGCAGCTGATCGCGTCTGACTCGAACGTCCGCACCGGAGCTGCCGTTGCCAAGCGGGGTGTTGCAGACGCTGCAGCGAAAGCATTTCACGTGATAGAACAGCTGCAGCGTCTCGATGGCCATCGCTGCTCCCGAGCCTGTGTAGTTGGTAGAAATCCCAGAGGCGGAAAAGTGTGGTATTTTACAATTTGTCCAATTGCATCTTGATAGCATTTTAACAGTGATCACGCGGTACGTGCATGGTTTAAGGTCAACAGCTATAAATATAAGATAGCAGAACAAATTTGAGCTTTGCACAGATTGGTACAAAGGTCTCTGATTGGTACAAAGGTCTCTGATTGGCACAAAGGTCTCTGATTGGCACAAAGGTCTCTGATTGGTACAAAGGTCTCTGATTGGCACAAAGGTCTCTGATTGGTACAAAGGTCTCTGATTGGCACAAAGGTCTCTGATTGGTACAAATGTTGGTACAAGTTATTTTGTATGAATTTTAAAACCGATTTAGGCAATAGCTATATTCAAATCTCCATCAATTTCAACAAATATCAAAAACTGATTCTTACCCAACTCTTGACGACAGTGGGAGCACAACTGCCGGCTGCTCACTTGCTGCTGCTGACCGCGGCTGCCGACCCCATTGTTCCAGCCTCCATTTGTCCGACTGCCGACCACCGGATCCGGTGCGCCTCTCGGTGGCAAAGGCGGCGGCGGCAACGGACCACGAGCGGCAGCTGTGCCTCTGGCTGCAGGAATATGCTGCTGCTGCTGCTGCTGCTGCTGGATCGGGGGATGGTTCTGCAGCTGGCGCGGTTGCCTGCCCACAGTCATGGTTGCCGTAGGCGCTGCAGCCACCCTCATCCGTGAATCCTTGACCACAACCTGATGCGACAGTGGGTGCTGCTGCTGCTGCACCGCTCGCAAGTGCGCGGGACCACCAAATTTTGGATCCCATTCGGCCGAATGTCTGGTAGAGAGATGGTAGAAACATTGCAAATAAACAAAAGATGCGAATGATGTTTTGCAGAAACACTCAGTATATTCTTAAACGTACTGCTAAACATACTACAATCGCAAATCAGCCAAGTTGTTGATGAAAAGCACTGAAAAGTCAATAGGGCCTTCAGAATTCGCGATTAAAACGTCATTTCCTGGTCGCCAAGTTAAATCGCCGTTTAGACGCATCTCACAAACTTTTAATAAGAGCTGATATTACAATATAAAATTCTTGGATTCAAGCTTATTAACAGAGCATTTGATGAAGATTTTAATCTCAAAACTTAAACAAAGTAATGTCTTCAAACCGACCTTGCAGTCTGTTGCTGCGGTAAATATTGCTGCTTCTGATGGGATAAAGTCTGCGAACCGTCCAACGCAGCAGCTCGGCGAGTAGCAACTTCTCGAGGCTCTTTGTTCCTGTCTTTGTTGTTGTTGCCGACGTCGTCATCGTAGTCGTTGAACGCGTCGTTGCCGCGTCTCTCGGCCGACCGGCTGCGCTGCTTCAACTGCTGACGCCGGCTGCAATGAAGGTCGGCATCGAGTTTAGTCAGTTCGTGCACGAAATTGCGCATATCGGCTATCAAAGCGTCAAATGACTCTGATTGATCGGTTGCTGGCCTATCCGAATTGGCCCTCGATGCCTGCTCGGAGTAGTGCGCGCTATCGCAGGTGCAACGACACGTGCAAGTGGGAAATCCAGCGGAAGACACAAGCTCATCGTCCATTTCTCTTTAAACTGTGTGCGTGCAGCATTGCATGGACCCGGCTGCCAGGATGGATGGTCCAGTTATATACTAGCCCAACCTGGCCGACCGGATGCTCATCAGTATTTGCTCGTGGTTGAGTAATTCGATAGCTGGAATTCGCATCTATTTAGAGTGGCCTGACTATGAGAGTTGCAAATTGGTTTTACGCTCAACTGCAAGCTTTGGGTGTTGCACAGCTCCACCGTGTAAGTCTGCATAGCATCTGCCTTCGTCTGCCTGCCTGCCTGCGTGCCTGCCTGCCTCTCTGACTGTCTGTCTGCCTGTCTATCTGTCTGTCTTAGTGTCTGTCTGTCTGTCTGTCTGTCTGTCTGTGTGGGTGTCTGTCTGTCTGTCTGTCTGTCTGTCTGTCTGTCTGTCTGTCTGTCTGTCTGTGTGTCTGTCTGTCTGTCTGTCTTAGTGTCTGTCTGTCTGTCTGTCTGTGTGGGTGTCTGTCTGTCTGTTTGTCTGTCTGTCTGTCTTAGTGTCTGTCTGTCTGTCTGTCTGTCTTAGTGTCTGTCTGTCTGTCTGTCTGTCTGTGTGGGTGTCTGTCTGTCTGTCTGTCTGTCTGTCTGTCTGTCTGTCTGTCTGTCTGTCTGTCTGTCTGTCTGTCTGTCTGTCTGTCTGTCTGTCTGTGTGTCTGTCTGTCTGTCTGTCTTAGTGTCTGTCTGTCTGTCTGTCTGTGTGGGTGTCTGTCTGTCTGTCTGTCTGTCTGTCTGTCTTAGTGTCTGTCTGTCTGTCTGTCTGTCTTAGTGTCTGTCTGTCTGTCTGTCTTAGTGTCTGTCTGTCTGTCTGTCTGTGTGGGTGTCTGTCTGTCTGTCTATCTGTCTGTCTTAGTGTCTGTCTGTCTGTCTGTCTGTATGTCTGTCTGTATGTCTGTCTGTCTGTCTGTCTCTCTGTCTGTCTGTCTGTCTGTCTGTCTGTCTGTCTGTCTGTCTGTATGTCTGTCTGTATGTCTGTCTGTCTGTCTGTCTGTCTGTCTGTCTCTCTGTCTGTCTGTCTGTCTGTCTGTCTGTCTGTCTGTCTGTCTGTCTGTCTGTCTGTTTGTCTGACTGACTGACTGACTGTATGCCTCACACTGCATCTCATTCACTCACAAACTCATCGCGTCAACTTGATTATCTATTTATAACCAATGTATTTACGATTTTCCGTAGCGAACGCCATTTTCATGGTAATATCCATTGTGCTGCTTTCCCACGTTTTGCAAACTATATTTTTCAGACGCATTTTCGGGCTGCCACAAATATTTTTATTTTTATTTAAAGATGCACACAGCTGTCGAGATGTGGTTAAGCGAATAAAGTGGCGTATTTTAACAGTCATTACAATTGAATGAGCAAAGCTCGGAGACTCACAGATGTCTATTGTGCCTCTGCTCCTGATGCTGCTCCAATAGCGCTCGATTCTGTAGAATCTTCATTAAACCGACATTAGACGGTTGAAGAAAAGATTGCTGCAGTTGCTGCTGCTGCTGCTGCTGCTGCTGCTGCTTCTGGGGCGGCAGATATGGTTGCTGCAGGTCTCTTGCTCCGGGGAGGTCAACCCCATTTGATATACTCTGTAGAGAAGAGGTTTAGCATGCATAAGTGAATCTAGTCACTCCCTGCAACCAGCATCAATGAGTCTCGTCACTCCCTGCAACCAGCATCAATGAATCTAGTCACTCCCTGCAACCAGCATCAATGAGTCTAGTCGCTCCCTGCAACCAGCATCAATGAGTCTAGTCGCTCCCTGCAACCAGCATCAATGAGTCTAGTCGCTCCCTGCAACCAGCATCAATGAGTCTAGTCGCTCCCTGCAACCAGCATCAATGAGTCTAGTCTCTCCCTGCAACCAGCATCAATGAGTCTAGTCACTCCCTTCAACCAGCATCAATGAGTCTAGTCGCTCCCTGCAACCAGCATCAATGAGTCTAGTCACTCCCTGCAACCAGCATCAATGAGTCTAGTCGCTCGCTGCAACCAGCATCAATGAGTCTAGTCGCTCGCTGCAACCAGCATCAATGAATCTAGTCACTCCCTGCAACCAGCATCAATGAATCTAGTCACTCCCTGCAACCAGCATCAGTGATCGTCTAGTCACCCCTGCAACCAGCATCAATGAGTCTAGTCACTCGCTGCAACCAGCATCAATGAATCTAGTCACTCCCTGCAACCAGCATCAATGAATCTAGTCACTCCCTGCAACCAGCATCAATGAATCTAGTCACTCCCTGCAACCAGCATCAATGAATCTAGTCACTCCCTGCAACCAGCATCAATGAATCTAGTCACTCCCTGCAACCAGCATCAGTGAATCTAGTCACTCCCTGCAACCAGCATCAGTGAATCTAGTCACTCCCTGCAACCAGCACCAAGTCACTCTATTCATGCCAACAATTACTCACCCGAAAAGCATCAGGCTCGGCCGAGTCTTTTGCTGACAAGGACTTGCGCATCAAATCAGTTTGTTCAGCGCTGAACATCAGAGGATTGTTGACCGCTCGCAGTGGTACGTGCTGCGATATTTAAAATGCGTTTATAAAAACTATTAAAAATTTGTACAAGAAAGGTTCTGTGTCAGAAATCAATATTGCACTGATGCCTACTAGTTGTCGACTACATCTATGTGTATCTATACATGAATGAAGTGCGGTAAGGAACTCAAATACTTAATATAATATTGTTTAGTAATGCAATCTATTATTTATTTCACACCCAGCTTCAAATTAATGTATATCTCTTTTTATTAACTGCGAAGCACTAATTAATTCACAACCTATCCGATAAAAAGATTTGAATACTCGTAATTATTATAACGACGAAACTTGTTAATTATTCTGCAGATGTTTAAATACTGAAGTTTTAATTTTTAAGACCAAATATAACACAAAGAGGCCCGTTAATCCAACGGACAGGCTCGTTAATTATTTAAATTATCGCGTTAAATCACCGACACCAAAATAGTGTAAAGTTTAATCATTCATCAAGGCAGATACTTTATGTAATACTATTTCTCCTCAGAAAATATTTCCCATCAGCATTAGTTACAGATTTTTTCAATAAAATTAAATCTATCAATATAGTACGCTCGTATTGCTAGCTAAGCATAATAATGTATTTGTTATAAAAAACAAAGAGTGTACTTGATAAGTGAATATACACGTTGCAAGAGATTATAACAAAAATAGATATAAATAGATATTCGGAGTATTCATCATGAAGGTACGGCACAGAAATTTTTATGTTTTGATTGGTGATTTTGTGGTATAATATTACCAGCAAAAATTTCAGTGATTACTAAACTGAATGATGCAGTGATCAACCACCTACACTGACTTATGACCCAGTGAAAAAAATGATATGGATTCCATGTGGATTTTTCATATGAAATCCATATGTGCATTTGTCTCCGTCCATCCATGTGGAATCAAGATATGGATTCCACATCGAAGATCCACATGGAAGTAATTATGTATTTCACATAGAATCCACATTGTCATTGAGTAGCAGCCATTATACTGGTTGCCATAATAAATTGTTGCATCTTAAATTGCAAAATAATACCAGATCTCAAAATTTCATACAAACCCTAGATCTCAATACCATATAAAAAAACTGAAACACAGATAAAACACCAAAGCCAAAAAATATTTATGCACAAAAATATATTCAAAAAAGGATGTCAATAAGTAAGGTGTATTTATGTACAGTAGTAAGTCACTGGCACACAAAGAATAAACACACTGATGTAGATATTGATACCTTTAGAGTTGCGCATATGATATAATATATAATTTGAAACTGACATTGTCAATAGCATTAATTAACAATATTATAATGCACCAGAATTAGAATGCTCAGAAACAAGCTGCTGCCAATTGCCAGAATGCTGCTTCTTTAGGTCAGGTGAGAAACCTTAGAAAAGAAATGAGTTAAAATACAGAATTTTATTAGTATCTGTGAATAACAGATAAATGTACATTTTGATGACAGAAAAAAATCAGTTTGTAACTAAAACTTACCACTGCTTCACAAAAGGTAGCATTCTGGATATTAAATTCAAATTCCAAGTAGCTCTGCATGCTTCTTCAAAGGCAAGACCAAGGTGATACTCAAGTTTTAGGATAAGCCACATGATGTTAGGCTGAAATGAAACAAAAAAATAGTTGTTGCCAATTAAGATTGATAGATTATATTAGTATACTTTTAAGGATGAATACTTAATAAAGACTATTTCAAAAGTAACAAGGCCTAAGTCAATAAATAGAAATACCAATAAAATAATGAGTATAGAAATTATTATTATATTCGTTTATAGATTTAATTTTTTTATTTTAAAATTGGCTCTAGACCATATAGTTTTTAGGCAAAACAATGCAAGTGTCATTTATTTGCTAGTATGATAAAACATTAGGCCTAAGTCTAAATAGGCATTATGCCCCATGGCTATTAAATTCTAGACTTGGCCTAGCCCTACATTTGATCAAATTTACAATAATCATTATTTATTCATAATAACAACCTTAGTTGCTAGGCTAGTTATGCCAAAAGCAAGTTGCAAGCATAATTGCAAAGAATTTAATTATTAGATCTAATAACATTGTTTTTAAAAATGCAACAAGTCCAAAAGATGCTAACAGGCTTTCTTGCAGAAAATCATAATTTATAGATTTAACTGAATAGCTAGATTGACTACTCAATTCACAAAGTCAAGCTAGTCCTAACCTTAATTAAAATAGAACTAGACATAACTTGATAGTTATGGCTTAAAATAGGCTTAATAAGCATACATATAAACAGATAGGTAGGACTAAGAGGAAATGAGCTTCTGTAGGCCTATTGAAGTTAAAAATGAGTATCTAAACTATGCTATGGGCATGGCCATAGGATTCCTAGAAATTGGATAAATAATTTTATCATGGATTTTACCAAAAGTAGGCCTATCTATGAAAAAATACTGATTTATCTAATTTCGAATCCCATGGAGGCCATGGCCTTATAAGTGTTGCCTATAGGTAAGGCCTACTAAAATTTATAAGGTGCTTAAATAGCCATAAACAAGGCAATTTATCTTTCAAGGCCTTGAACCAAGACATTGGCGAATAAAAATAAAATAAATTCAATTTAAAAAAGCACGAAACATTTTTTACTGTCCACTTCTATTTTGTCTATTATAACAAACAGCGTCTAATTTTTCGATTATAATTTAGCTTAAAGTTATTAAGTTTTACTTAAAAGCACATAAATATAATAATTAATTTAATTAATTTTATAAAAACATCTGAATGTAGTATGTCTCTGTTTTTTATCGAAGTGGATTCCATGTTGAATCAATATTCGCGTATTTCTGATGAATTCCTTGTAAAATCCACATCTACATTAGGATAGTAAAAATAGAAAATGAATGCATAAAAAATACTTTGCGTACCATTATGTAATCTTTAATTCATTAATTTGCAAAAATAAAAGAAACATTTAAATTCCACATGGCCACGTGGAACCCACGTGGAATCCATAAATCATTTTTCACTGGGGAGTATGTTATTGTTTATTGCATGGTCTCAATTATTTTAACGGGAGTCTTTTAAATCCAAATTTATTCAATAGCTACGTCTAAATGAAACTTTTTTCAATACTTCGATGTACAAATTTTATTTGGCTACTGTATGTCTAGCTACTGAATTACATTTTTTGTTTTTGTGTTTAAAATACATTTTTAGAATGATTTATTATCGTAATTGTATTGATAATTCCCGTGTAGATTACTCATGTAAGTCCTTGTGTAAATACCTATCACCAATCTAAACTGACACGTGATTAAAAGTAGCGCATTTAATCAAAGCAACCAATCAACCGTTTGATTTATAAGATAAAAAGCAGGTTTAAAAAATCATTTTCTTTACCTCTTCATTGGCGCCTGTGAACTGATGGACCAACATCAAATGGTAAAATGAATTAATATATGAGGAAATAAAGTCTGCGTGAGTAGTACACGCGCAACCTTAAAGTAGTTACTATATTAATTAGGAGCCAATTTGTTTATTTGGCAAAAGTACAATTTATAGCTATAATAAAAGGCCTTCGATTTCAAAGGAGCTTTTTATTTCCTTAGCTTCAATAATTAAAAACTTTTTATTACATCTGGGCATGCATAGTCTTGTTTTTTAAAGGTAAGCTTGGTACTGTTAATTATTAATTAACCAGTTCCGTGCAAACCTAATTACATGCGCACTTCTACCTGTAATACACTAAATTGCCTTACAGCTCCTCTCAAATGAATGTGCTTTGAAATAAGTAAAATAAAATATGATGCAAAAATTACCTTGACAGCCCTAGGTGTTGCAGACTGATTCCCTGGCATCGGATCTGGCACTGACTGCTGACTGGCGACTGGCTGCATCTGCTGCACAACTCTCGTAGCTGAACTGAAGTTGCTGGTAGCCAGAGGCTCGAACTCAGATTTAATTTGCCGAACATGCCGCTGCTGTCTTGGCTCCGGGCTGGTTCTGCGAGCACCGCCGTAGTAGGACACTCTGCTGTCGTCTGCTTGATCTGCAACTACATCATCCGATGGCGTGGCGTCCAAAGCATCTGTGCTGCGACTTCTCACTAAAGGCTGCTGCTGTCGCTGCTGAAGCCGACTTCGATGCTGTTGTTGACCGTCTCCGTTGCTTAGAAACAGGCGCTCGCGAGCTGACAGAGTTGCTGCAGTGTCCACCGCTGGAGCCGAAGTCACCGGAGTCGTTGCTGCTTGCGGTTTTGGCTTTAGCGGCGGTGGTGGCGGCGGTGGAGGTGGCTGATGCTGCTTCCGTTGCTGCTGTTGCTGCTGCTGCTGCTGCTGCTGCGTTGGCGGTTGCGGTGCTGGCGGCTTCTTTGAAAACTGGAGCCTCGCACCTCCAGCTTGAAGTCTGCTCGATGCTTCATCTGATCGCTTTGGTTGGCTTTGCTTGTCATTTAATGGCGAAGATTTTCCGTTGTAACTTTTCAAATCGTCTTGGGCATTAGCCTTTGATGCTAGTCGACTAGAGCCGCAGTCCTTGATACTGTCTTGCTCTTTATCGAGTCTTGAGTCTTCCTGTCTGTTGTCTGTTTCGAATCTTAAAGTAGAAGCAGATTTTGCTTCAAGTTGCGGCTCGAAAATCTCGTCTTCTGACTCGGATTCAACACCGTTAACGCTCTTGGCTCTGCGGTTTGAGAGATCACTCACAGATGAGTGGTGACGGATCGGGATGGAGAGAGATCACTCACAGATGAGTTGAGACGAGTCAGGATGGAGACAAATCACTCACAGATGAGTTAAGACGAATCAGGATGGAGACAAATCACTCACAGATGAGTTAAGACGAATCAGGATGGAGACAAATCACTCACAGATGAGTTGTGACGGATCGGGATGGAGAGAGATCACTCACAGATGAGTTGAGACGAGTCAGGATGGAGACAAATCACTCACAGATGAGTTGTGACGGATCGGGATGGAGAGAGATCACTCACAGATGAGTTGAGACGAGTCAGGATGGAGACAAATCACTCACAGATGAGTTGTGACGGATCGGGATGGAGAGAGATCACTCACAGATGAGTTGAGACGAGTCAGGATGGATACAAATCACTCACAGATGAGTTAAGACGAATCAGGATGGAGACAAATCACTCACAGATGAGTTGTGACGGATCGGGATGGAGACAAATCACTCACAGATGAGTTGTGACGGATCGGGATGGAGACAAATCACTCACAGATGAGTTGTGACGGATCGGGATGGAGACAAATCACTCACAGATGAGTTGTGACGGATCGGGATGGAGACAAATCACTCACAGATGAGTTGAGACGAGTCAGGATGGATACAAATCACTCACAGATGAGTTGAGACGAATCAGGATGGAGAAAAATCACTCACAGATGAGTTAAGACGAATCAGGATGGAGACAAATCACTCACAGATGAGTTAAGACGAATCAGGCTGGAGACAGACAGTCGCTTCAGATGTTAGGCAGGCTAAAGAGAGACATTCAATAAAATATGAGACGGTCCAGGATGAATTGGAGCAAATTTCTTTGGAACTCTTGTACCTGTACAGGTGTGAGTTATTCTTAGAATTAAAACTTTGCTCCCACCTTTGCTGCATTCGCTGAGCCAGCGGTCGATTTTTTTCTTTGGCCTCGGTGGTGGCCGCTTCAGTCTCGGCTTCTTCATCAGCCCGACGAAGCTCCTCGACAAGGTTGAGACGGGGCAGCGAGTTGTGCAGCGACCTTCGACGCTTCTCCTTCCAGTTGCTCAGAGACTGTAGGAGGGTTCGGCAAGTGGGAGACTTGAAGTAGCTAGTGGCGATGCTGAACCGCATGGACTGTCTTGCTACATGGGCTGCGTATTGCTACCCAGGGCCCAGCGTTTTAGAAACTGGTTACTCAGGGACTGGTTACTCAGAGACTAAGTTACTCAGGGACAAGGGTATCCAGATTCTAGGTTACTCAGGGACTAGGTTACTCAGGGACTAGGTTACTCAGGGACTAGGTTACTCAGGGACTAGGTTACTCAGGGACTAGGTTACTCAGGGACTAGGTTACTCAGGGACTAGGTTACTCAGGGACTAGGTTACTCAGGGACTAGGTTACTCAGGGACTAGGTTACTCAGGGACTAGGTTACTCAGAGACTAGGGTATCCAAGGACTAGATTACTCAGGGACTAGGTTACTTAGGGACTAGGTTACCCAGAGACTGGTTTCCTCGGCGACTGAGTTTACTCAGACTGAGAAGCTTCATTAACTCACCTCCAACCATCCAGCATCATCGTCATCATCATCAAAGCTGTTGACGGAACGCCTTTGTTGCTGCTGCTGCTGTTTGCTACTCTCAGCTTGCCTCCTGGCCATGTCTGCAGCCTCGGCAGCGCTGACTGCTGAAATTGCCGGTTCTACAGAACTGTTCGGTCTTAGCGACTGTCGGCGACCGGTAGAATCAACGGGACTGGTGACTGCTGCGGCGGATTCTCCAAGGACAACTTGCAGCGCTTCTAATGATAGCTGAGGCAGTTGCTGCTGCTGCTGCTGCTGCTGCAGTCGGTAAAGCCTCACTAGGCAGTCAAGAATCTGAGAGAATGATTAACTTTCTTTTCAGTTAAACGTCAATCGATAATTAAAACCAAGTTTGCTAGTCAAGATTGACACATTCAGAGAGAGAGAGAGAGAGAGAGAGAGCTATATGGAGTCCAAGTCCTGGGCCAGGAATGAACTTTGAAGCTCAGTTGACACTCGCAGCTAGCCAGAGAGAGACTCACTTGAATATGCCTGCGCTTTGGTCTGAGTATGCTTATACACCTCTGACCGACTGTGTAGCTCTGCCCTGTGTCCGCGGCCTCCCCCCCCCCCTGCTGTCTATTTCCTCAGTAAGTATACACATAAGTTGGATTGGCTACAGCTAACCTTGCTCAGGAGTCTTGCTCTGGGTTGATTATAGGGGCTACTAAATGTATTATAAGTGCTCATGCCAGCTTATGCTGTACTCGAATAGTTTTTTAGGAATCGAGTCATAGACTCCGAAATGCTTTGGCATTGTGGGCGAGACGAGAGAGATAGAGAGAGAAGAGAGAAGGTAAGAAGGGTGTGGTGGGTTGTTATTTCTCAGGGCTGACAACCCTCCCTGCACATAATAATGGTCGATTCAACAATATAAGCCTGCCATGTGTGCTCTGTCTATACTTTCCTAATTCAGCAAGTTTGTTTTCTCTTTCATAGCATTTCCTGTGCAGAAGAACGCCCTACCCACGTGGTGTTAGAAAAGCAGCATTGGAGGCGTAAATAAAATGATAGTAAAAAATGTTTATAGGGGGTCAATTGTCTTACCTTTTTGCACCTGCGTTCGTCTTCTCGGGCTGCTTCTTCTCTGGAATAAAAAGCAATTTGATACTTGTCGCATAGGTTGCTAGGGTGGAATAGATGGAATTACTATTCAAAGCTAGTAGTGCACAGATTGGTTTGGCTTCAGGCAGGTGTGTCTGAAGAGAATTAGATGCTTCAGACAGGTGTCTTGAGAGAATTAGATGCTTCAGACATGTGTCTGAGAGAAGTAGTAGATGCTTCAGACAGGTGTCTTGAGAGAATTAGATGCTTCAGACAGGTGTCTGAGAGAAGTAGTAGATGCTTCAGACAGGTGTCTGAGAGAAGTAGTAGATGCTTCAGACAGGTGTCTGAGAGAAGTAGTAGATGCTTCAGACAGGTGTCTGAGAGAAGTAGATGCTTCAGACAGGTGTCTGAGAGAAGTAGTAGATGCTTCAGACAGGTGTCTGAGAGAAGTAGATGCTTCAGACAGGTGTCTGAGAGAAGTAGTAGATGCTTCAGACAGGTGTCTGAGAGAATCATTAGATGCCTAACAACCAATCATTGATTGCAAACAATACTTACGGTAGAAATCTCTCAGAAATATCTTCAACAACATCCGCAATTTCAAAAATTGACAGTCTTGATTGGCCAAACGTGCTTTGACATGCACTGATGAAAACTGTCAAATTGTCCTGCAATGGTTGCCAAGCTTTTTTATTTCCATGTAAATGCATCGCTTTCTTTGAGTTAGACTGAAACTTAATAAAATTCGTGTGTTTCTACTTTTAGTAGAGTTCAGAGAATATTTCTGTTTCTTTAGTCCACACAAATCGAATGGAGTTTTTTATTTTAAATTTAAAATGAATAAAGAATCAACCTTTTCTCAATGCCGCCACATCTCCCCTCTCATCTCATCTCCCCTCTCCATCTCCCCTCTCATCCCCTCTCTCATCTCCCCTCTCATCTCCTTTATCATCCCCCCTCTCATCTGCTCACTCATCTCCCCTCTCATCTCCGCTCTCAGCTCCCCTCTCATCTCCCCTCTCATCTCCACTCTCATCTCCTTTATCATCCCCCCTCTCATCTGCTCACTCATCTCCCCTCTCATCTCCGCTCTCAGCTCCCCTCTCATCTCCCCTCTCATCTCCACTCTCATCTCCACTCTCATCTCTCATCTCATCTCCGCTCTCATCTCTCCTCTCATCTCCCCCTCATCTCTCCTCTCATTTCCCCTCTCATCTCCCCCTCATCTCTCCTCTCATCTCCCCCTCATCTCTCCTCTCATCTCCCCTCTCATCTGCCCCCTCATCTCCCCTCACAGCACTCTCATGCTACTCTAAAGCTATAATGTACCGTACACCATAGCACATAAAAAGTACCAATGACTTCGTTGTAAAACATTTTTATGATCAAAGAAATGTTTGAAATTTTCTAGAATTTTTCTCTAATTTTCCATGCCTTGTGCACTTCTAAGCGTTAGAATGATCTGGTTTGGTAGCCGAATGCATACAGAAAAATGCAGTATTTTATTTTAAGCCAATGCACAGTAGGTCACAGCTGAGATTAAACCTAGAAGTATAGATAATAATATTTTTTAAAAGCAACAGATTTCATGCAGAGAAAGTTCTCCGTACGGACAGCGGAGTGCTAAAAAAACTGTTATCTAAATTCTTCGGCTGCTGAAGCCGTGCTTAGGCTGTACGATCTAGTTTTCTCTTCTCACTGTCTTTTTCTGGCCAACTTTGAGCAATAAACCGCTCTCACAGACAGACAGACCTCTGGAAAGTCTTCTTTTATTCTAATTGTCTCTGCTTTGCTTTGAATTGCGGAATCAGCCATGGCTTGTGCATGTTTTGTTAAAGAGAAAATTTTCTCCTTGGCTTAGTGGGTGCTGTGTTTGGGCAAGTATATTGTGTAATAGCCCGTATGCAATCTCATTATTACCTAATCCTAGCCCTTTATACATCACTCAGTCTCTGCTTCAGTTGCCTCTCCCTCTGCCTCTCCCTCTGCCTCTCCCTCTGCCCATCCCTCTGCCTCTCCCTCTGCCTCTGCCTCTCCCTCTGCCTCTCCCTCTGCCTCTCCCTCTGCCCATCCCTCTGCCTCTCCCTCTCCCTCTGCCTCTCCCTCTGCCTCTCCCTCTGTCTCTCCCTCTGCCTCTCTCTCTGCCCCTCTCTCTGCCTCTCTCTCTGCCTCTCCCTCTGCCTCTTCCTCTGCCTCTCCCTTTGCCTCTCCCTCTGCCTCTCCCTCTGCCTCTCCCTCTGCCTCTCCCTCTGCCTCTCCCTCTGCCTCTCCCTCTGTCTCTCCCTCTGCCTCTCCCTCTGCCTCTTCCTCTGCCCATCCCTCTGCCTCTCCCTCTGCCCATCCATCTAACTCTCCCTCTGCCCATCCATCTGCCTATCCCCCTGCCTCTTCCTCTGCCCATCCCTCTGCCTATCCCTCTGCCTCTCCCTCTGCCCATCCATCTGCCTCTCCCTCTGCCTCTCCCTCTGCCTCTCCCTCTGCCTCTCCCTCTGCTGCCTCTCCCTCTGCCTCTCCCTCTGCCTCTCCCTCTGTCTCTCCCTCTGTCTCTCCCTCTGCCTCTCCCTCTGCCTCTCCCTCTGTCTCTCCCTCTGCCTCTCCCTCTGCCCATCCATCTGCCTATCCCTATGCTCCTCTCTCTGCCTCTCTCTTTCTGCCTCGCCCTCTGCCTCTCTCTCTGCCTCTCCCTCTGCCTCTCCCTCTGCCCATCCCTCTGCCTCTCCCTCTGCCCATCCGTCTGCCTCTCCCTCCGCCCATCCATCTGCCTCTCCCTCTGCCTCACACTGCAAGAGATTGTGAAATGAACTTATGCCGATTTAAACTATGTTAAGCGATGTTAAAATTTCGCCATGCAAGACGCAGCCGGCTCAAGCGCTCATTAGACTCTTAATTTGATACGCCCTTCGCTTCGCAACACGCTCAAGCTATAAATGTATGTTGGATCTTTCTGACGCACCTGCTCACCTCCTTTCAGCCATTATAAACTTTCTCTGTCTACAAAAAATTTCCAACCAGCCAAGTGTGTCTCGTTAATATATAGAATGAACTCTGGGAGCTTCTCTGCTCTTATTCCTCTCCCTCCATTCTCTTCTATCTCATATTAGACTAAGATATTCAAACAGTTATTGAAATTGGTCAATCACCAGCTCGAAGCCTACTGCATACAAATTAGTTTGATTTTCCAAATTCTTGTTACAAACGTAAAGGCACAAAAAATCGATGCAAACTGCGCCTCAAAATAATTCTTACCAGTCCTGCGGCTAGGCTAATCTTAAGCCGGTTAATCCGTTTTATACTTCCTGGCTTTAAAGCGTTTAGTAGCCTGAAGAAAGGGCGGAAGGGGATGCATATAATTACGGTGCTTACCTCGATCTTCAGAATACTTTAAAACGTGTCATGTAATTATATCCACGTGGGGAAAATATTTAAATGCAACTTACTCGCAAAGTTGTACGCCATCGCTAATTTCTCTGCGAAATTCGCCGATTTGAAATGGTCTTTGTTGTTCCTGGGGTTGCTTCTTGCCAGTACATGCTTTAATCCAGGTCAAAGCATCCCATAAGGCTTGGTGATATGCAGTCTCCAACTGGTGATCTCTGGCCGAACGGGGTGGTTCCCAATCGTCACTTACTTGATTGGGATCAATACTACCAGTCTGGGCACAATTTTCAGGGCTAGCAACATTTGCTGGCCTCATTATATCAGATTAAGAATTTTTTACCTTTAGAGAATAACTTTTGCTGTATGTTAACCAAACATGCAAAAGCTTTCGCCTAATAAAAATAGGTTTCAGCGCAGTCCTTCTTTCTCTATTTATCAAAACATAGTTCGAGAAATAGAATGAAATACAACTAAACCATGCATCTTAAGATCGTTGATCATGCACACGTTGAGAGAAGTACCAAGTTCAGTTCTCAGTTCGAGTCGCTTGAAAGGAATTATTCAATTGATAAAAGTTAATACCGATTTATTATTACTAGAACTATCACAAACCAATGCTTTGCAGATATTTTTTAGTAGTTTTCTTACAAGTGTGTATGTGTGTGACATGAAACAAGTGTAAGTAAATAAATTTAAAAAAATTTGTTTCTTTATTCATAGTTTACGCGGTAAAATCTAAAGCTAAATATTCTACGAATAAGCTCTCTTCTTACTTTTCCCGCCGCCGGCGTCAGCTGACAGGCTCTTTAGAAGCTACTGGCAAGCTTAAAAGTTCCTTGAAAGGCCAGGAAATATCTTTTTCTTGATTTTAGACTTCAAGATAGCAAGAATTCAAGTTTTCTTCTAATGAATTGAATTGTAACAAAAACATAATGTGGTCGTGAACTTATCTTTAAAAAAATATTAATTAGAAGCGTAAGCTGCTGGGTAGATGTAGAATATTAGAATGCAGTATTATATTGGCAATATTTTCCTCATTCGTGTCGCAAAAAGTAAGAAATGTATTTTTTTGTTCTATATTCAATACATAAAAGTAAGCGAAGTGAGACTTTGACATGCACAGTTCTATGATGTATTATTAGTAAAAAAGTATAAAAACTACAGAAAATTAAATAAGTTTCATATTATTTGCTTTGTATAGGAATAAGATTTTGACAACTGAAGCACTCTTAGATTTTTTATTATTAAGTGCCTTTTTTTCTTGATTAAATTAATAAACATTTTATAATACTATTAGATTAAATATTGCACCAGATCTTTGATGCTCTGAATCCTGTATTCAATAAATATTTTGATTTTATTGATCTAATCTTGATTTAAAAATAGTGCCAAGGTAAAAGATATTTATTAGGAGAAAATAAAAGAATATGTATTTGTATAGGCCCTATAAATAAATTAATAATAAAGAACTATAAACAGTTTCTTAAAAAGAAAGAAATATATTTATTTATTATCATTATCATGTACTTATTTTATTTTTTAGATTCATAGAATAGCTTGCCATATTATTATAGGCCTTTTTTAAGTACTTTATTTAGTAAGTATTTTTTAGGGTCTATATATTAAAAGTGAACATATTTTTTAAATATTTACAATACACTATTAAAAGTTATAAGCAATATTATAATATATTGAAATTGAATTGTTTTATATGCAATACATTAGTTTTCTGATTTGCCTATTTGCTGTATGCTAATTTTTTGCCTATTATCATATGATCTCAAACTTAATTTTTCAAACAAATATTAGTATTTAAATGTCTTAAAAAATTAACATTTTATAACCCATACACCCAGGTCTTTGAAAGAATGCTAATTTAAAGATATATTTTAATATTACTATATATATATATCTTATTGCTTATTATACATTAGAATTAAATAATATAATAAATTTGTAAAACAAATAATAGGCTTCTATAGATTGAGTTTAATCTAAGTATGGATTTAAATAATTTTAAGGTATCAAATTATCTTAAATTTTTGACAAAATTTTTATAATGATATTTACTATGAGAATCTATATATACAAATATGAAAAAATATGAAAAGTATCATTGTCATGATACTTCAAACCCCTTTTCAGTCTACTTGGAAAATTTTGTCAGCAAAGTAATCAAAATAGATTGTATCTTGCTTGACCTGATTATGGATTCCTAATTGTCTATCCTAAAATTCTTGGGCTATAAAGTATCAGAGCTAAACAAATTGACTACTCAAGTTCACAAATGATGGATGCAAATGGCAATGGCAATGACATGGCAGATGCTTTAGGTACTCCATCAGCTTCAACATCATCATCAACTCCAATAGCTCAAGCTCGTACAGGCAAACTTCAAGGCCTGTTGAAGTCGCAGTGTCAAGACCCTGGTAGCGGAGGCAGCAGTGTCTCATCTCCAACGCCAATACAGAAAAAATCTGTGTCATTTCTTTCATCGTCCTTTGACAAGGGAATTCGCGTTATCGATGGTGAGTAGAGCTTCGATATTTGACCAGTTTTCTCTGCTTATTTGAGTAGATTATTATCGGGTAGACAGCTACTCTTCTAGATTAGGTCATCTGAGTAGTCTTGCTGGGTAGACAGCTACTCTTATAGATTAGATTAGGTCATCTGAGTAGTCTTGCTGGGTAGACAGCTGCTCTTATAGATTAGGTCATCTGAGTAGTCTTGCTGGGTAGACAGCTACTCATCTAGATCACGCATCTGAGTAGTCTTGCTGGGTAGACAGCTACTCATCTAGATCAGGCATCTGAGTAGTCTTGCTGGGTAGACAGCTGCTCTTATAGATTAGATCATCTGAGTAGTCTTGCTGGGTAGACAACTGCTCTTCTAGATTAGGTCATCTGAGTAGTCTTGCTGGGTAGACAGCTACTCTTCTAGATTAAGTCATCTGAGTAGTCTTGCTGGATAGACAACTGCTCTTCTAGATTAGGTAATCTGAGTAGTCTTGCTGGGTAGACAGCTGCGAGTATAAGCGATCGTTTTTTGGCCTGACAGGGGAGACTCAAAGCTAACGGAATTGAGCAAAGTCAATTTTTTGAAGAAAAAAAGAACTCAAGACTTGAAAGAAAAACTCTGCGGAATGGATGACCCTGAAAAGATATCAGGAAGGATGGCATGGCAACCGTAGATAAGATCAGCCCGGTCGGGAGAGTCTTTCGTTTTTTTCCTCCCATTTTTAGCCTTCGCCTTTCTTCCCGCGGCGTCCGCACTTTTATATGCGCGCGTTTTATTGACTCAGCCAACCGGGAAGTTCGTTGGCGCGGAAATCCCCATCTTGGCGAGATGAGGAAGGAGTCTGGGACACGGGGTAGAAGTGGATGAGGGGGTTTTGGGCGTGACAGCTTTTTGAAACTCGAACTCGTTTTGGAGCGATTTTCTCAGGAAAATTTTTAAGATAAGATCTCCACCGAGCAAAGTGGGCTCTAAAGTTCAATAAATTCCCGTTTTTATCTGTTCGCTGGAGTTCAGCTTTTGGAAACTTTTATGTAATTAACAGCTTACATTTTACTTGCGCCATTACTCATTTACATATTCTCACTGACTCACTCATTCACTCACTCATTCACTCATTCACTTACTCATTTACTCACTCATTCACTCACTCACTTACTCACTCACTCACTCATTCACTCACTTACTCACTAGTTTATTCACACATTCACTCACTCATTCATTCACTCACTCACTTACTGACTCACTCCTTTACTCACTCATTCACTCATTCACTTACTCATTTACTCACTCATTCACTCATTCACTTACTCATTTACTCACTCATTCACTCACTCACTCACTCACTCACTCACTCACTCACTCACTCACTCACTCACTCACTGACTCACTCATTCACTCACTCATTCACTCATTCACTTACTCATTTACTCACTCATTCTCACATTCACTCACTCATTCATTCACTTACTCACTCACTCATTCATTCATTCACTCACTCACTCACTCACTCACTCATTTACTCATTCATTCACTAACTCACTCACTCACTGAAAAAACTTTTTACTCATAAAAATGGTCCTGAGTTAACTTGACATAACGCAGTCGAGTTCGCTCATCCCCACAAAAGTACTTTAAAACATTGATGGATAGAAGGGCAGACAGCTAAATAAATAGACTTGGCTGGCCCGGGGACAAAAATGATGATTTTTTAGTGCGGATAGCGGGGGCCGCGTCCGAGACGGAAGATTTGCAGCTTGAAGGCTCTGCCGCTAATCGATAATGTATTGTGATATTATAATGTAGGCAGTATAGCGATACGGCGGTTGGCTCACGATGTTAATGCATATATCAAACGCTAGCCGCCTCCCACTCGCGGATATTGTGACAGCGGCTATCCCGAAAGACTTTGATTATCATTCTTGTCTGACAGGCTGAACCGAGTTTTTAGTAGTTATATGTGCGCATGTTGTATTGGGGTTTATGTGGGCATTATCGACCAGATATTGCTTCAGGCATTAGCGCCGCGCCTTATCCCTTCATCACTAATTCTTCATCACAATCCCTTCATCACTCTTCCTTCATCACAATCCCTTCATCACAATCCCTTCATCACTATCCCCTCAACACTATCCCTTCATCACAATCCCTTTATCATAAAGTCTTCATCACAATCCCTTCATCACTCTCCCTTCATCACAATCCCTTCATTCATCATTATCCCTTCATCACAATCCCTTCATCACGGTCCCTTCATCACTATCCCTTCATCACTATCCCTTCATCACTATCCCTTCATCACTATCCCTTCATCACTATCCCTTCATCACTATCCCTTCGTCACTCACTATCCCTTGATCACAATCCCTTGATCATGATCCCTTCATCACGATCCTTTTATCACTATCCCTTCATTGTAGTCCTTCGTCCGGGCATGTGACACAGCACCCTGTCTTCGTACATTTATTTTGCTTTACCTAATTGCTAACAACTGTGTCCAGAATCTTATAAACCATAAACTAGCCGGTATACCGCGGGTCATAAAAGACGCTGTGTGTCGCCTTTTTTGCGAAAGAATACGAGTATTTTACTGTGCTGCCCCTTTTCCTTAATGCCATTAACCAGCGCCCGATTGCGTCAACTACATGCGCGACGGCACCGAATTGCTGAAGATTCGGTCTAGCGGTCGACACTTTAAACGCTTCTTCTTTTTGGACACTGAGACCATGGAAATTCGGTGGCATCCGTCTTCTAAGAAGAGACAGAAAGCGAAATGTGAGTTCTTTTAATTAAATCATTTTTGGGTACATTAAATGCAGCATCTAGTATCTCACACCCGCCCCACTCTGCACACCCATCCCACTCTGCACACTCACCCTTCTCCGAACACCCACCCCACTGCGCACACCCATCCCACTCTGAACACCCACCCCACTGCGCACACCCATCCCACTCCGCACACCCACCCCACTCCGCACACCCACCCCACTCCGCACACTCACCCCTCTCCGAACACCCACCCCACTCCGCACACCCATCCCACTCTGAACACCTACCCCACTCCGCACACCCACCCCACTCCGAACACCCACCCACTCCGCACACCCACCCCACTCCGAACACCCACCCACTCTGCACCCTCACCCCTCTCCGAACACCCACCCCACTCCACACACCCACCCCACTCCACACACCCACCCCACTCCGCACACCCACCCCACTTCGCACACCCACTCCTACAAGCGCCTTATAAAATATTTGGGCACAGTCCAGCAGACAGACGCATGGATGGGCAGCAACACGCTGCAATCAGTCCAGTGCGCCTTCCTGTTATTCTGTGATTGTTAAACGTAGTTTCCATTCTCTGTCCGTTCTGCATGAACTACAAGGACAAGATAAAATAGATTGAGTGTTTGGCAAGGATTAGATGGGTTGCTGCGATCGAAAAAACCTTTGCCTATCCATTGATCCTGTCCCCAGCCACTAATCTAGCCCTTTACAGCTGCAATTACTATTCTAGCTCGGGTCACGGCCTCCAGCTGCAGTCTCTGCTAGCAAGGGACTGTACTTGTTTGCCATTTCGGAAATTAGATTCGCCTTCCTTTGATGAAGCTGGGCCTTGATTTCTGGTGCTACATTTTACGCACGGTAGATCCTTTATGCTATATACTAAGAATTGTGCAATGCTCCTCCCATCCGTGATAGGCTAGCGGCCGCTAGATTAGCAATCTATTCTGTTCCTTCGCATCCGTGATATGCTAGATTAGCAATCCATTCTATTCCTTCGCATCCGTGATATGCTAGATTAGCAATCCATTCTATTCCTTCGCATCCGTGATATGCTAGATTAGCAATCCATTCTATTCCTTCGCATCCGTGATATGCTAGATTGGCAATCCATTCTATTGCCTTCCGTTATATGCTAGATTAGCAATCCATTCTATCGCTCTCATCATTGTATTGCTTTGCACTATACCAGCTTCCTACATGAAAAAATTTCTACCTCGGTCGCGCATATGAAAGCAGAGACTCAATGTGTGCATAGAAATTCAAAGAGAGGCTGAGCTTGATATTGTATCATCAGTTTTGTGTTAACACCGGCACGAAAGGAAGAAAGAGACCGTGAGTATTTATTCAACCTTGGCGCTCGCATGAGAATAGCCCGCGCCCCATCGGGCCAAATCTCTTCTTAACTTTGCTTTTGTGTCTCTGGGAGCTCCACAAAGCTCCACAGAGAGCCTGCTCAAAAGAATTTTTAGTACTTTTAGATTTCATTGTGACTAAAGATGGCCACTTCTTTTGACAGTTTCTATATTCGGGAAATTAAAGTAAAAATGTTATAATTTGCTATCGTATAGTATTTGAATTGTCCAGGGAGAGAGCTAGAGGGACATCTAGAAGGACATCTAAAAGGGCATCTAGAGGGGCATCTAGAGGGTGATCTAAAGGGACGCTAGAGAGACATCAAAAGACATCTAGAGTGTAGTTTAGATGGAGATCTAGGGGCGATCTAGAGGGACATCTAGAAGGACATCTAGAAGGGCATCTAGAGGGGCATCTAGAGGGTGATCTAGAGGGACATCTAGAGGGTCATCTACTGTAGAGGAAAATCTACAGGGTGATCTAGAGTGACGCTAGAGAGTCATCTAAAAGACATCTAGAGTGTAGTTTAGATGGAGATCTAGGGGCGATCTAGAGGGACATCTAGAAGGACATCTAGAAGGGCATCTAGAGGGGCATCTAGAGGGTGATCTAGAGGGACATCTAGAGGGTCATCTACTGTAGAGGAAAATCTACAGGGTGATCTAGAGTGACGCTAGAGAGTCATCTAAAAGACATCTAGAGTGTAGTTTAGATGGAGATCTAGGGGCAATCTAGAGGGACATCTTGAGGGAGATCTAGGGGAAGATCTAGAGGGAAATCTTGAGGGATATATGGGAAGATCTAGAGGGAATCTAAGGGAAGATCTAGGGGAAAATCTAGAGGGACATCTAGAGGGAGACTTAGAAGAACATCTGAAGGAGTATTGATAGGGAGGTCTCTAAGGGATATATAGGGAGAGCATCTAAAGGACATCTAAAGGGACATCCAGAAGTAGATCTATTGATAGATTTAGACTGAGATGTCTGATGTAATAAGAGTGTGAGAAATGTAAGGGCAATAAATTAGAGCATTGATCCTCCCAAAAGCCTCCCCAGTGAGCAAATAAACCCTCGAGAGCAAAGTAAGAAAAGTTGTCAACTTCTGATCCGATAATCTGTCTACTGCTGCGGGATCTACTGACACAAGGAGGATTCTGCACTGCAATTCCCGCGTAACGCCTACGAGTAATTATGGACATCTACATCTTCCACAGCGAGAATACATCTGATATCGCTAGTGTGAGAAATCTACTCAGGAAATGGATAATGACACAATGATTTATGAATGCCTGAAGCGGATGCTGGGCTGGAATTGGAATAAGGCGGGATTGATGAGGCGTAATCAAGTGCCAAATGAATTGCCTCCATTATTATGGGCTGCCACTGCTTCTGCAAGGCTGAAGGAGTACGGGAGAGGTCGTGGGATCTGGGCTTACAGTATGGGGACCTGGGCTGGCTTAAAGTATGGGGATCTGGGCTTACAGTATGGGGATCTGGGCTTACAGTATGGGGATTCGGGCTTACAGTATGGGGATCTGGGCTGGCTTAAAGTATGGGGATCTGGGCTTACAGTATGGGGATCTGGGCTTACAGTATGGGGATTCGGGCTTACAGTATGGGGATCTGGGCTTACAGTATGAGGATCTGGGCTTACAGTATGGGGATCTGGGCTTACAGTATGGGAATCTGGGCTTACGGTATGGGGATCTGGTCTTATAGTATGGGATCTGGGCTTACAGTATGGGATCTGGGCTTACAGTATGGGAATCTGGGCTTACGGTATGGGGATCTGGTCTTATAGTATGGGATCTGGGCTTACAGTATGGGATCTGGGCTTACAGTATGGGGATCTGCGCTTAGAGTATGGGGATTCGGGCTTACAGTATGGGATCTGGGCTTATAGTATGGGATCTGGGCTTACAGTATCGGGATCTGGGCTTAGAGTATGGGGATTCGGGCTTACAGTATGGGATCTAGGCTTACAGTATGGGAATTCAGGCTTATAGTATGGGATCTGGGCTTATAGTATGGGGATCTGGGCTTATAGTATGGGATCTGGGCTTATAGTATGGGGATCTGGGCTTACAGTATGGGAATTCAGGCTTATAGTATGGGATCTGGGCTTATAATATGGGGATCTGGGCTTACAGTATGGGAATTCGGGCTTACAGTATCGGGAATATTGTCAATCACAACATCTACATTACTCATATTGAGAATTTTGTCTCCCGTCACGCAGTGAAGCATGCTGATTGTTCATTTTAAAGTACACAGCGCTCTATCAGTCTGGCCAACTTCAATTTATGTGGGCAGCAGCCATGAGAAATTAATTCGATACAATGCAAGCCAGTGCTGGCCGCCGGCCCCAAGTATGTAAGCAGAAACTAAAATCAAGTAGCGCTGGAATGCTCTCGCCGACACGAGAGAGCTGAGAGACAGGCGGGAGAGAGGGTAAGAGGCTCTAAAAGATGTAGGCAATTTGAGCTCACTCACGCGGAAGTGCTCAGCGTGTAGAGAGGCTGAGCTAGCACTGGCTTGCACTCGGTCAAGGACATCTCTAAAATAAAATCTGGAGTGCAAATTTGTCTTATGTGCATGTGGCATAAACTTGATATAAGTTAAAAATCCTTGGATACCGATGGAAGCATTTTATAAGCTCGAATATCCACGAGCTCGAATCTTCACAAGCTCGAATCTTCACAAGCTCGAATCTTCACAAGCTCGAATATTCACAAGCTCGAATCTTCACAAGCTCGAATCTTCACAAGCTCGAATCTTCACAAGCTCGAATCTTCACAAGCTCGAATATTCACAAGCTCGAATCTTCACAAGCTCGAATCTTCACAAGCTCGAATCTTCACAAGCTCGAATATTCACAAGCTCGAATCTTCACAAGCTCGAAACTCGAAGAGGTCATGGGGAACAGTTGGCACTCCCAGACTTTAGTTCAGGGTGTCCTTGACTCCGTCCACTCGCTTCCCAGTTTAATGTTTGTCTTTCTATGGCCTCCCCTAGCTCACGAGCCCCGCTTAAGTCTCTCACTCCGTCTGAAGAAGTCTATAATTTATTTTTACTCTACCCTTGGTGTATTAGCGTGTAGAAAGTAATAAATCATTGCTCTTCGCTGATTTTTCGCTAATATTTGCTTATTATTTTATAGATTCATATATCATTGCAAAGATTATTGAATGGAGTTAGTTAATTAAAACAAAATGTTGGGTGTGTTAGAGGTGTATGGAATGTACTTTTGATTTCTAATATATGAGTATATATAGATCTCACCTTTTGTGTTCTTTCCCTCCTTTCCAGTGCCAATCGACCAGCTCAAGGAGGTTCGCCGCGGCCGCACGTCGGCCATCCTGAAGGACAGCGAAGTTGCCGCCGCCTACCCGGCAGACTGCGCTTTCACCGTCATCTACGGCGAGGACTTCCTGTCCATGGACCTTGTCGCCGTGTCCCTTGACGACGCTAACGTGTGGGTCACCGGCCTCACCTGCCTCATCAATGGCCGGCCTGGGCAGCTGTGTGCGTGACCGCGTTTTACTGTGTGTGTCTTAGTGTCTGTGTGGGTGTCTGTCTGTCTGTCTGTCTGTCTGTCTGTCTGTCTGTCTGTCTGTCTTTCTGTCTGTCTGTGTGTCTGTCTGTCTGTCTGTCTGTCTGTCTGTGTGTCTGTCTGTCTGTCTGTCTGTCTGTCTGTCTGTCTGTCTGTCTGTCTGTCTGTCTGTCTGTCTGTCTGTCTGTCTGTCTGTCTGTCTGTCTGTCTTAGTGTCTGTGTGGGTGTCTGTCTGTCTGTCTGTCTGTCTGTCTGTCTGTTTGTGTTTTAGTGCCTGTCAGTGTCCATCCTAGTGTCTGTTTGTTTGTCAGTTAGTCATTAATAAATTAGAATACGCAGCAAGTCGGTCACTAAAACAGGCCAACCCGGTTTATTTGTACTTTTATTTTAGCAAGTGATACAATCGAGAAACGGCAACTCATGCGGGACAGGTGAGTCAACTTTGTCCGTATTTGCCAAGATGCAGTCCGCACTCATCACTTACCAAATATGGTAGTCATATTGACAGTAGACATAAAAATTAGTTTACCAATAACATTGCTAGATGGCTTGAAGAAGTGTTCTCAGCCGCTTCACTAGACGAAGACGGATTTCTCGATGAGCAGGACGTCATCCAGCTGATGAAGAAACTCAACAGCGGCGTCAACACCTCCAGGATTAAAAAGAAGTTGAAGGTGAGGGTAACGGTTCTTTTCATTTTGCATCATTGCTTCCTTTTCCTTGGGATTTTTATCTCAATAAGATCCCATTGCATTCATCATATTCCATGGGATTTTTATCCCAATAAGATCCCATTGCATTCAGCATATTCCATGGGATTTTTATCCCAATAAGATCCCATTGCATTCAGCATATTCCATGGGATTTTTATCCCAATAAGATCCCATTGCATTCAGCATATTCCATGGGATTTTTATCCCAATAAGATCCCATTGCATTCAGCATATTCCATGGGATTTTTATCCCAATAAGATCCCATTGCATTCAGCATATTCCATGGGATTTTTATCCCAATAAGATCCCATTGCATTCAGCATATTCCATGGGATTTTTATCCCAATAAGATCCCATTGCATTCAGCATATTCCATGGGATTTTTATCCCAATAAGATCCCATTGCATTCAGCATATTCCATGGGATTTTTATCCCAATAAGATCCCATTGCATTCATCATATTCCATGGGATTTTTATCCCAATAAGATCTTATTGCATTCATCATATTCCATGGGATTTTTATCCCAATAAGATCCCATTGCATTATTTTAGTCCCAGGGGAATTTTATCCCAATAAGATCCCATTGCATTCAGCCTAGTTCATGGGGGTTTTTATCCCAATAAGATCCCATTGCATTATTCTAGTCCCAGGGGAATTTTATCCCAATAAGATCCCATTGCATTATTCTAGTCCCAGGGGAATTTTATCCCAATAAGATCCCATTGCATTCAGCCTAGTTCATGGGGGTTTTATCCCAATAAGATCCCATTGCATTATTCTAGTCCCAGGGAATTTTATCCCAATAAGATCCCATTGCATTATTCTAGTCCCAGGGGAATTTTATCCCAATAAGATCCCATTGCATTATTCTAGTCCCAGGGGAATTTTATCCCAATAAGATCCCATTGCATTATTCTAGTCCCAGGGGAATTTTATCCCAATAAGATCCCATTGCATTATTCTAGTCCCAGGGGAATTTTATCCCAATAAGATCCCATTGCATTATTCTAGTCCTAGGGGAATTTTATCCCAATAAGATCCCATTGCATTCAGCCTAGTCACTGGGGATTTTTATCCCAATAAGATCCCATTGCATTATTCTAGTCCCAGGGGAATTTTATCCCAATAAGATCCCATTGCATTCAGCCTAGTCACTGGGGATTTTTATCCCAATAAGATCCCATTGCATTATTCTAGTCCTAGGGGAATTTTATCCCAATAAGATCCCATTTCATTCAGCCTTGTCACTGGTGATTTTTATCCTATTCAGCCCACCATCAAAATTTCTTCCTATTCGCCACAAATTCAGGAGGTGGACATCGCTAACGCAATCTCTTCCCGCGGTCGTTTGAGTAGCTCAGAGTTTGTTAACCTGTTTAAGGAGATTTCAACGCGGCCGGAGGTTTACTTCCTGCTTGTCAGGTAAGTCAAATGTCAGGCGTGCCAGATCTCTGGGGCGAAATGGGTCTTGGAGAATTGACTTTCGGTTGGCTCGAGTTCCACTTAAATTCTTAATTATTTCCATTCGATTTTCGTACTTTTTGCAAATTTTTAGATAGCCAAAATCAGGACTGGGAAGTCAGATTGAAGCTAAATCCTGTCTCATCCTGTCTCATCTCCTCTTGTCTAATCTCATCCTGTCTTATCCTGTCTCATCTCATCCTGTCCCATCCTGTCTCGTCTCATCCTGTCCCACTGTCTCATCTCATCCTGTCTCATCCTGTCTCATCCTGTCTCATCCTGTCTCATCCTGTCTCATCCTGTCTTATCTCATCCTGTCTCATCTCTTCTTTGCTCATCCTGTCTCATCTCATCTAATCTCTCTCCTCTTGTTTCAAATTTAACCAATTAGCCTTCATCAATCTCCAGTTAGCGACTACTCCTCCGCATTTATTCCAAATCAGTCCAGCCCCCAGTGTATGATAACTAATTGCTTTCCTAGAAAAATCCTGCGCCTTAAAATTTCTGAAGAAAACGTGGAGCAGCAGAAAGGAGTGGCGAAGGGAGAGACAGAGGCTCGCGAGCAGCACGCCCTCTCCCCCCAGTCCAAATCAGTCATTTTTTCAGTTCAGCGACACGGTTATTGCATGCCTGAGCATGTCCTGTCGTCTTGAAGAAGATGCTCCAGTTTTTTTCTTCTTTGGGCTCTCGCCTGCCCGCCTGATTTCCCCCCGGCAAGAACTTGGAGGGAAATGGGCGCTGTCCTGGGGCTTGTACTATTTGTGAGTTTGGAGTGGCCTGTCTAATGGACCTGTTTGGATCTCTGACACCCCAGATCCCTCAGACACACAGATCCCTCGGACACCCCAGATCCCTCAGACATACCAGATCCCTCGGACACCCCAGATCCCTCGGACACCCCAGATCTCTCGGACACCCCAGATCTCTCAGACACACAGATCCCTCGGACACCCCAGATCCCTCGGACACCCCAGATCCCTCGGACACCCCAGATCCCTCGGACACCCCAGATCCCTCGGACACCCCAGATCCCTCGGACACCCCAGATCCCTCAGACACCCCAGATCTCCCGGACACCCCAGATCCCTCGGACACCCCAGATCAGATACTTCAGTAAAGATTGTTCTGACCAAAGTTTAATCACCGCATTGATTGCATTGCCTTTTGAGTCGCACCTTAACTTGACTAATTTCACCAATGCGCAGATACTCATCAGATGGAGACTATTTGTCTACAGAAGATCTGCTCATGTTTCTCGAAGCCGAACAGGGGGTACGGTGCTCATAACTTTTATTGATCTTTGTATGATCGACAGTTCTTAACTCGAGCTCGTGTCTTTATTTCAGAATTCGAAAGTTAGCAAAGAGAAGTGCTCGGAAATTATTAACCAGTTCGAGCCGTCTACAGAGGGTCGGGCTAAAGGGCAGCTGGGCATTGACGGTGGGTCTACGTTTAATGGGATTTTGAGTAAACCAGTACATGTAAAAGATCCCTGATGGTTTGTCCTAGCACTTAATCCTGTACAGTATGTGACATTTCCAATACCACGTACGTTAGTGGCGTTGAAAACCTCAAATAATAAGCCCCGAATCCTAAATTCCAAAGCCAGGATTCCAAATCCTAAATCCTCAATCCCGAATCCCGAATCCCAAATCTCAAATCTCGAATCCCAAATCCCGAATCCCAAATCCCAAATCCCGAATCCCAAATCCCAAATCTCAAATCTTGAATCCCAAATCCCGAATCCCAAATCCCGAATCCCAAATCCCAAATCTCAAGTCTTAAATCCTGAATCTCAAATCCTGAATCTCAAATCCCAAATCTCAAATCTCGAATCCCAAATCCTAAATCTCTAATCCCGAATCTCAAATCTCAAATTCCAAATCCCAAATATTAAATCCCGAATCTCAAATCCCAAATCCCGAATTTCATGAATACCATATCCCTTATCCTATATCTTATATCCCGAATCCTATAACCCATATCCCGAATCCTATATCCCATATCCAAAATGGCTCAACATGACAACTATAAATTTTGTTATCCCTCCAAAACCCTGATCCAGGATTCACCGCCTTTCTTCAATCGGAATTCTGCGATATTTTCGACCCTGAGCACCTGGCAGTGTGCCAGGACATGGAGCAGCCGCTAACGCACTACTTTATTAACTCGTCGCATAACACGTATGTAGAAATCCTGATTGGTTTCACTTTAGCCGGGGGGAGGGAGTTTTTTGCCCACCAAACGAGATTTTATCCTAACCTTGAAATGCAGCTACCTGCTTGAGGACCAATTAAAAGGGAAGTCCAGCGTTGAAGGCTACGAGAAAGCGTTGAAGTCGCAAGTTCGTTACATTGAGCGTGAGTTGGTAGATTGTTATCTTGCTTGTGTTTCTAGTCAGTATATTAAATCAAAAACTTAATTTTGTTAGATTTACAATCAGCCTCATTAATGATTTGATTCCAGTCGAAGTGTGGAACGGCCCCAATGATGAGCCGATCATATACCACGGCCACACCCTCACCAGCAAGATTGGCCTGCGGGATGTCCTGGATACCGTGAGGCAGTTCGCCTTCTACAAGACCGAGTGAGTGCTCTGGGGTATGGGATCAAAGTGTGGGATTTTTGGATGGGATCAAAGTGTGGGATTTCTATTGGGTATGGGATCGGGTGTGGGATTTCTATTGGGTATGGGATCAGAGTGTGGGAATTCTATTGGGTATGGGATCAGAGTGTGGGAATTCTATTGGAGGTGGGATCAGAGTGTGCGATTTCTAATGGAGGTGGGATCAGAGTGTGGGATTTCTATTGGGTATGGGATCAGAGTGTGGGATTTCTATTGGGTATGGGATCAGAGTGTGGGATTTCTATTGGAGGTGGAATCAGAGTGTGGGATTTCTATTGGAGGTGGAATCAGAGTGTGGGATTTCTATTGGAGGTGGAATCAGAGTGTGGGATTTCTATTGGAGGTGGAATCAGAGTGTGGGATTTCTATTGGAGGTGGGATCGGGGTGTGGGATTTCTATTGGGTATGGGATCGGGTTGTAGGATTTCTATTGGTTATGGGATCAGAGTGTGGGATTTTTATTGAGATGGGATCAAATATTAGATTTTCTATTGGGGTGTGGTCAGGGTGTGGGATGTCTCACGGAGTTGAGGTCAGGGTGTGGGATTTCTGTAGGGATGGGACCAGAATTTGGGATTTTAGAAACAGCTAGGAAGTCTCTAGGAACGACTTAAGCTTTTTATCTTCGAAATCGAACAAATTCTGAGAACTGCAATCAGCACAAATGAAACTGAATACATTTGATGAAGCTAATTAATTATCTTTCTTTAAGCCGATTTGATTTCTCAGGATTTTATCCTGAAAAATTATAATTATGTTAATTGCACCTGCTGACAGGACACTAACTGGGTCTAATTAATTTAATTGAAGTCCTGTCGTTAAGGTAGATGAAGAGACGAGCTCCTGCATGCGCTACGGGGTAATTAGCGGCAGGGTGCCTTGAGAGATGCCGAAAAATCTATTGCCAATATTTTAAAATTATTTTTTTATTGCTCTAAAAAGAAGTATTCGTAAAACGCATTGGTAAATCTCTCATGATGAAAAAATATCCCAGAATGGCAATCCGTCAGGATGCAGAAATTTCTCTTATGATGGGGAAATCCCTCATGTAACAATTATGTAAAATGTAAAAATTCCATAGGAAAACGGAACTCAAAATAGTGCAATCCCTTAGGATGGGCAATCCCTTAAAATATGAAATCCTTAAGTTAAAGAAATCCTCAAAATGGGGAATTCCTGACGATCCTCAAATGGGAAATCATTTACGATGGAAAATCCCTCTGGAGTGGAAATCTCTCAAGATGGGAAATCCCTCAAGATGGGAAATCCCTCAAGATGGGAAATCCCTCAAGATGGGAAATCCCTCAAGA
The DNA here is from genome assembly GCA_002269645.1 of Macrostomum lignano. NCBI lineage: Eukaryota > Metazoa > Platyhelminthes > Macrostomidae > Macrostomum > Macrostomum lignano. The sequence continues at coordinate 192,536 of NIVC01001816.1, read as the reverse complement.
TGGGAAATCCCTCAAGATGGAAAATCCCTCAAAATTTGAAATCCCTCAAGATGGGAAATCCCTCAAGATGGGAAACCCCTCAGGATGCGAAATCCCTCAAGATGGGAAATCCCTCAAAATTTGAAATCCCTCAAGATCGGAAATCCCTCAAGATGGGAAATCCCTAAAGATGGGAAATCCCTCAAGATGGGAAATCCCTCAAGATCGGAAATCCCTCAAGATGGGAAATCCCTAAAGATGGGAAATCCCTCAAGATGGGAAACCCCTCAGGATGCGAAATCCCTCAAGATGGGAAATCCCTCAGGATGCGAAATCCCTCAAGATGGGAAATCCCTCAGGATGCGAAATCCCTCAAGATGGGAAATCCCTCAAAATTTGAAATCCCTCAAGATCGGAAATCCCTCAAGATGGGAAATCCCTAAAGATGGGAAATCCCTCAAGATCGGAAATCCCTAAAGATGGGAAATCCCTCAAGATTTTAAATCTATAAAGATGGGAAATCCCCCAGGATGCAAATCCATCTTAATGGGAAATCCTTCACGATGGGAAATCCTTCAAGATCAGGAATCTCTATGGAGGGGAAATCCCTCAAGATGGGAATCCCCGAGAAGGGGAATTCCTCAAGATCCTCAAGATGCAACGAGTCTGGCACGCGCCACCTCAACCCTCCCGCAGCATGCCGCTAATCCTGAGCATCGAGAACCACTGCAGCCTGGCCCAGCAGTGCCGCATGGTGCAGCTCATTCGTTCCACCCTTGGCGACTGGCTGCTGGACCCCGGCTCTGCCAGCGAGTCGGACGTTCAACTGCTGTCGGATCCTCGGCTGTTGACGCCGTCTCGACTTCGCCGACGCATCCTGGTGAAGTGCAAGAAGCTGCCGCCTCCGCCAGAAGGTGGCGCTTCGGCTGGCTGCGAACGGCAGGTGGCCACCGTGCAGCAAAGCGCAGTCGCCTTCGGCTACGTCAGCGAAGAGGACGACAATGTGGATATTCAGCGCGATCGAAGTCCCAAGGCGTTTAAAAAGGCTGGAAATCAGTCACACCAGTCCCTGCAGCAGCAGCAGCAGCAGCAGCAGCCGCCGCCGCCGCCTCAGCAGCAGCAGCAGTGCGGCAGGCGGATCAAGCTGAGCCAGGAGCTGTCGGATCTGGCAGCTCTGGGCTCCGAGCGGTTCGCGGATTTGGACGACTGCTGCTTCCATTTTTATAGTGAGTTGAAAAGTTCTGAAAAAAGAATTTTTTTCTCAACTAGATCCTGGGAAAAGTCCTTTTCAGTTCCATGGAAGTCTTGGAAAATCCCAAAAGTCATTAATAAATCTTGGAAAATCCTCAGGAAATTTCATAATTTTCTAAGAAATCTCTAAAACCCCATGGAAATCCACCCCCGGGTGAAACCCCAAGAAAATCCACGTAGGAAAATCTCAATAAAGTCCGCCTACGAAACCCCAAGGAAATCCACTTCGGGAAACCCCCAAGGAAATCCACCTCGGGAAACCTCAAGGAAATCCACCTCGGGAAACCCCCAAGAAAATCCACCTCGGGAAACCTCAAGGAAATCCACCTCGGGAAACCCCCAAGGAAATCCACCTCGGGAAACCTCAAGGAAATCCACCTCGGGAAACCCCCAAGGAAATCCACCTCAGGGAACCCCAAAGAAATCCACCTCGGGAGGCCAAAAGGAAATCCAACCCGGGGGAACCCCAAGAAAATCCAAATTGCAGAGCTCGGAAAATCCAACAAAAATTACTCCTGTCCTCATTCCCAGAATCCGACTCGGCGCAGGCGGCCTCCCGTCGTCAGCCTGATCACCAGCAGCAGCACCAGCTGCTCCATCAGCAGGTTTGGTCAATCAGCGAGTCGGCCGCATTCCGTCTGGCCCAGTCGGACATGGACGGCCTGGTGGAGTACAGCCGGCGCTGCCTGGTGCAGGTGCAGCCCAACGCCATCCGGGTGGACTCCAGCAACTACAACCCTCAGGACATGTGGAGCTGCGGCTGTCAGCTGGTCTGCCTCAACCATCAGACTCCCGGCCTCATGACCGATTTAAACCGAGGCCAGTTTTCTAAGAACGGCTCCTGCGGCTTCGTGCTGAAGCCGGGCGCTATGCGCCAGACTTTCGCCTTCCTCGCCCAGCGCGGCGGAGGCGGCTCGGACTTGGCGCCGCACAGCCTCCATATTCGCGTCATCAGCGGCTCGCAGCTGCCGAAGCCACGCGGCTCCGTTGCTAAGGGCGACGTCACCGACCCCTGCGTTGTTGTGGAAGTGTTCGGCCTGCCCGCTGACTGTTCTGAAGAGCGGACGAAAACGGTGCATGGCAACGGCTATAATCCGGTATTCGATGAGTGCTTTGAGTTCCGGGTAAGTCTGCCTGAGCTGGCCCTGCTGCGGCTCGTGGTGCTGGACGATGACGCAATCGGTGACGACTTTATTGGCCAGTTCACGATTCCGTTCGACTGCATCCAGACTGGTGAGTGGGGCGGGCGAAAGTTAAGCAGAGTCGGTTGCGGTTAGTACGCCTGTTTTATCGTAAAGTACCTGGGTTTGATTACTGAGAACTAGACAATAGTCTCAGGTGAGATTCTATACCTGTACATGATAGGCTCTGGTGAGATTCTATCTCTGTAGATGACAGTCTCAGGTGAGATTCTGTCCCTGTAAATGGCAGTCTCAGGTGAGATTCTATTCCTCTAGATGGCAGTCTCATGTGAAATTCAATACCTGTACATGACAATCTCATGTGAGATTTTGTCCCTGTAGATGACAGTCTCAGTTGAGATTACATGTACATCCTGTAGATGACAGTCTCAGGTGAGATTCTACGAATATATGAATGTTTGGGGCGAGTGCAATGCATGCGTAGCAAATCTGTGCTGTGGTTTCAACAGCTGATCAATGCATGCAGCACGGGCGCTGCTTGGGTTGGATTGCTGTCTGCCGCAGTCCGTCACTCTCTCTCCCTGCTCAGCTTTCAAGTCACGCGCACGCAAGTGTTGGACACAGCTTGGCAAATTGGAATTGGAATTAATGACCTGGATTGAGCTATGCTTGCTGTGTTGTATCGTATTGCTGTCTGTCTGTTTGTCTGTCTGTCTGTCTGTCTGTCTGTCTGTCTGTCTGTCTGTCTGTCTGTCTGTCTGTCTGTATTAGTGTCTGTCCGTCTGTCTGTCTGTCTGTCTGTCTTAGTGTCTGTCTGTCTGTCCGTCTGTCTGTCTGTCTGTCTGTCTGTCTTAGTGTCTGTCTGTCTGTCTGTCTGTCTGTCTGTCTGTGTCTGTATTAGTGTCTGTCTGTTTGTCTGTCTGTCTGTCTGTCTGTCTGTCTGTCTTTTTGTCGGTCTGTCTGTCTGTCTGTCTGTCTGTCTGTCTGTCTGTCTGTCTGTCTGTCTGTCTGTCGTAGTCTCTGTCTGTCTGTCTGTCTGTCTGTTGTAGTGTCTGTCTGTCTGTCTGTCTGTCTGTCTGTCTGTCTGTCTGTCTGTCTTAGTGCCTGTCTGTCTGTCTGTCTGTCTGTCTGTCTGTCTTTGTCTGTCTGTCTTAGTGTCTGCCTGTCTTAGTGTCTGCCTGTCTGTCTGTCTGTCTTGTCTTAGTGTCTGCCTGTCTTAGTGTCTGCCTGTCTTAGTGTCTGTCTTGTCTTAGTGTCTGTCTGTCTTAGTGTCTGTCTGTCTGTGTATGTCTGTCTGTCTGCCTGTTCGCACCCTCAGCCTTTTCACGCTGATGCTGATAACTAAAGCTACAATTCCCAGGGTTCCTCACCCCGACTCGAAGGTTGCCTGCATTCTTTCACTTGATGGAGTTGCCGGCTCCAGTACCAGGCTCTGGTTGTAATTTTTCCCTACAATTCCCCTCGATTCAGTTGTAATGGTTATAATTAATCAATCTCGTTAGTCAAGTGTCTTACTATTAATAGGCGGGTCCTGTAAGCCGAGTGGCTGAAGACTGAAGCCAAGTGGGCACTCGACATTGTTGCAATTACTGAATTAGAAAAGCTTTAATGGATTTCGCTCTCCTTGCTCAGATCGACTTTACTTAAAGAAATTGGCACTTTCAAAACACTTTCAGAATGGATTGATAATCTAGCCTATCAGAATGGATGGCTAATCTATCCAATCAGAATGGATTGCTAGTCTAGTCTATCAGAATGGATTGCTAATCTATCCTTATCAGAATGGATTGCTAATCTATCCTTTCAGAATGGATTGCTAATCTATCCTATCAGAATGGATTGCTAATCTATCCTATCAGAATGGATTGCTAATCTATTCTATCAGAATGGATTGCTAATCTATCCTATCAGAATGGATTGCTAATCTATCCTATCAGAATGGATTGCTAATCTATCCTTTCAGAATGGATTGCTAATCTATCCTTTCAGAATGGATTGCTAATCTATCCTTTCAGAATGGATTGCTAATCTATCCTTTCAGAATGGATGGCTAATCTAGCCTATCAGAATGGATTGCTAATCTATCCTTTCAGAATGGATTGCTAATCTATCCTATCAGAATGGATTGCTAATCTATCCTATCAGAATGGATTGCTAGTCTATCCTATCCGAATGGATTGCTAATCTATCCTTTCAGAATGGATTGCTAATCTATCCTATCCGAATGGATTGCTAATCTATCCTTTCAGAATGGATTGCTAATCTATCCTATCAGAATGGATTGCTAATCTATCCTATCAGAATGGATTGCTAATCTATTCTATCAGAATGGATTGCTAATCTATCCTATCAGAATGGATTGCTAATCTATCCTATCAGAATGGATTGCTAATCTATCCTTTCAGAATGGATTGCTAATCTATCCTATCAGAATGGATTGCTAGTCTATCCTATCAGAATGGATTGCTAATCTATCCTATCAGAATGGATTGCTAATCTATCCTATCAGAATGGATTGCTAATCTATCCTATCAGAATGGATTGCTAATCTATCCTATCAGAATGGATTGCTAATCTATCCTATCAGAATGGATTGCTAATCTATTCTATCAGAATGGATTGCTAATCTATCCTATCAGAATGGATTGCTAATCTATTCTATCAGAATGGATTGCTAGTCTAGTCTATCAGAATGGATTGCTAATCTATCCTATCAGAATGGATTGCTAATCTATTCTATCAGAATGGATTGCTAATCTATCCTATCAGAATGGATTGCTAATCTATCCTATCAGAATGGATTGCTAATCTATCCTATCAGAATGGATTGCTAGTCTATCCTATCAGAATGGATTGCTAATCTATCCTATCAGAATGGATTGCTAATCTATCCTATCAGAATGGATTGCTAGTCTATCCTATCAGAATGGATTGCTAATCTATCCTATCAGAATGGATTGCTAATCTATCCTATCAGAATGGATTGCTAATCTATCCTGCTGAAACGAAAAAGTTTTACAATTTATTTTGTAATTTTCTTCTTCAGATGAATATTTTCAATAAATTTCAAATAAAATCCTGAAAATCGTACTGAAAATTAGGTCAGTAGCAATCAAAGCAAATTGCAACCTAAATTACAGCTTTTTTAATCGTTGTCAGGCTATCGACACGTCCGCCTGCTAGACAGCGACGGCGAGCCGCTGCCGGAGGCGCACCTGTTCCTGCACGTGGCCGTGACGAACCGGCACGGCGGCGGCCGTCTTGGCAAACGAAGCTTCGCCTCCTCGAACAAGAAATCTTCAAATTCAACAAATTTCAACGTCGGCTCCTCTTTGGAACCGAATTTAAAAGCGCGCACCAGCAGCGGTGGCAGCGACGGCGGAGGCGGCGACAGCGGCGAGCGAGTCGAGTCCATCGGGTCCGGCGGCGGCTATCCGCGACTCCGGCCGACCGGATTTCGCGACATCGACGACGCGTTTAAAGCGGCTCTGCCGACACTGCGCGAGGCGGCCGGACTGCGCGAGGGATTCGACAGGGCGCTGGCCGGGCTGCAGGACGCCTGCGGCCTGTCGCACATCGCCAATGTGAAGCAGTGCGTCAGGGTCATGGCCGCCAGAGCCAGCAGCTGCGCCGCTGCCGCCTCATCTGGGGCTTCTGCTGCTGCTGGCTCAGACTCAACAGCCACTTCAGGCCCGCAGGCTGTCGGTCTCCGAATGATCTGCAAGGCCAGCTGCCCCTGTCTGGAAGCGCTGGTGCCGCTGCCTGAACCGTTGAAAAAATCTCTAGTCGCGTTTGAGCAGGTCGGTGTGTTTATTTGAGTTGGTTTGACGCAATAGCATCAAATTCTTAGTGAACTACTAATAAGTAAGCAGAGGGATGGCGAAATATAATGTGTAAAAATTCAAACTGCACTACTTTTAAGTAGTCAAAATGGGAATATTTACTGTGTAATTTAATTTGTGTAAAAATTCAAACTGCACTACTTAAAAGTAGGCAAGATACGAATATTGCATGTATAATTTGTATTGTGACATATTAAAACCTTGTACTAATTTCATTTTCTCCAAAACAATTGCAGCTGGTTACGGAGAGCAAGAAGCTGATGCAGCTCGGGCCGGGCATGCACACCCGACTGCAAGACTGCGAGGCCGCCTGCATGCAGTTCTACGACGATTTGGCACCCATGTGCTCATCGGCCGGCTATAAGCCGCGCAAGGTGGCCAAAATTGCCGACAGTTTCGCTTGGAACGTCCGCGTGCTTCGCGGCCAGGCGGACCTGCTTGCGCGGGCGGTCAGTGGCGCCAGGTGCACCATGGTGCAGGCCGAGGAGGCTGGGGAGGCCACAGGCCTGGCCATGACTGCAGTGTGATGATGGAGCTGTGATTTTTTTCTAAGAAACAGATTCCAGTACTTGCCGGGATACTGCTGAACAGGTTTAACATGCTTTTGGACACACAAAGTCGCACTTATTTTTCTATGTTACCAGTCGACACGAAACAAGCTTATATATAATTAATTGCTGTAATTTCTGTTTATAATGTGAAACTTTCTACTGCCATTAATATGGATAATGTGCATGGGTATCCATTTTAAATGCAACCAAAAATAGTTTAAAATACTTTACTGTTAAACAGTTTAAACACAATTCTCTCTACCCGTAGATTTTCACTGTAAACCCGTAGAAAATGTCATTTCAAAGGCATCGTTTTCATTTTGAGTGCGTGCATTTCAGTTGTAGTGGCGCCATTTCAGTTGTGGTGGCGCCATTTCAGTTGTGGTGGCGCCATTTCAGTTTTAGTGGCGCCATTTCAGTTGTAGTGGCGCCATTTCAGTTTTGGTGGCGCCATTTAAGTTCTGGTGGCACCATCTCAGTTATGGGGGCGCCATTTCAGTTTTGGTGGCGCCATTTCAGTTGTGGTGGCGCCATTTCAGTTTTGGTGGCGCCATTTCAGTTGTAGTGGCGCCATTTAAGTTCTGGTGGCACCATCTCAGTTATGGGGGCGCCATTTCAGTTTTGGTGGCGCCATTTCAGTTTTGGTGGCGCCATTTCAGTTGTGGTGGCGCCATTTCAGTTTTGGTGGTGCCATTTCAGTTGTGGTGGCGCCATTTCAGTTTTGGTGGCGCCATTTTAGTTGTGGTGGCGCCATTTCAGTTTTGGTGGCGCCATTTCAGTTGTGGTGGCGCCATTTCAGTTTTGGTGGTGCCATTTCAGTTGTGGTGGCGCCATTTCAGTTTTGGTGGCGCCATTTTAGTTGTGGTGGTGCCATCTCAGTTATGGGGGCGCCATTTCAGTTGTGGTGGCGCCATTTCAGTTGTGGTGGCGCCATTTCAGTTTTGGTGGTGCCATTTCAGTTGTGGTGGTGCCATTTCAGTTGTGGTGGCGCCATTTAAGTTCTGGTGGCACCATCTCAGTTATGGGGGCGCCATTTCAGTTGTGGTGGCGCCATTTCAGTTGTGGTGGCGCCATTTCAGTTGTGGTGGCGCCATTTCAGTTGTGGTGGCGCCATTTCAGTTGTGGTGGCGCCATTTCAGTTTTGGTGGCGCCATTTTAGTTGTGGTGGCGCCATTTCAGTTTTGGTGGCGCCATTTCAATTTTGGTGGCGCCATTTGAGTTGTGGTGGCACCATCTTAGTTATTGGGGCGCCATTTCATAATTTGTCGCCATCACTATGTGCAAAAGGCGCCATATGCTACTCCCCTGCAACACAGGGTGCTCACACCCATTGTATGTATCATGTTGGATGTTGCAAACGCAACATGAAAAATGTGTTGGATGCGAAATCCGATTTACTATTTTTATCTCCCTATTTCTACACCGCAAAAAACTATTTAACTACTATTAGTAGTTTTTGTTAAAATTCGATTCTTATAAAAACTCGAGCTTAACTGCAAGCGTAACTTTTCAAAACAACCCGCAATTAAAAATGATTAATTACGTAGTTGATCTCCATATTTTTATATTTTTAGACCCAGAGATTCATTTTCTGTTCGTTGACTTCTATAAATAAGAAAACAATTTTTATATATTCCCACAAATATTTCGCAATGCTAACCGTAACCATAATTCATGTACACGCCGTGTAAATGCATGCGATCCTTACCATGTACAAGACATGAATTTTGTTAAATTATACACACGTTTCTTTGCGTAGAATAAAGAATTATCTATGTATTAGATAAATTAGATTTTAACTGCGTTTTTTAAATTAATTAATTCATTAAAGAATTCATTTCCATGTTTACTGTTTGCACAGAGTGTACATGCATGCTCAAATAAAATATTCAAATAGTTAATAGCTAATTAAATTCGAGTTCTTAGCATACAATTCAAGCATGACATAAATTAGAATTTTATTTAAACAACGTACATCGGTATTTACTATAGCTGAATACATTTTAACGACTGTGACAAAATTTATGCTATTAAAGTGATATGAAAATATTAAAAGCGTAATAAATAAACTCGAGCTACTCCGCCTGAAAGCTACGGTGCGTATCGGTACAACTCTCTCTAGATCTCACACCTCCCTGTTTAAATCTCAGATCGCCCTCTCTAGATCTCACACCTCCCTCTCTAGATCTCACATCTACCTCTTAAGATCTCACATCTACCTCTTAAGATCTCACATCTACCTCTTAAGATCTCACATCTCCCTTTCTAAATCTCACCTCCCTCTCTAGATCTCACCTCCCTCTCTAGATCTCACATCTACCTTTCTAGATCTCACATCTACCTTTCTAGATCTCACATCTACCTCTCTAGATCTCACACCTGCCTCTAGCGATTTAACAAAGAAGTCAGTACCAGCAAGCAAAAAGCAGGCAGTAAAAGCGGTCACTTCGCTTGGCGAGCGGATTCCAACTGCTGCTGCTGCTGCAATCGAGTCCTCGCTCTCATCTCAGCAAGCTCAGCCTCGATAAAGTCTAACCTGTGATCGTCAGAGAACCTATACTTATAGTAGCCAATACCGCTCGAGAACAAGCTGCCAAACAGAAACACCGTGACCAGCTTGTGCTTCGGCACTGTGCGGAGTTTCGATTTAAAAGCAGCAATAAATGTGTTTGTAGGATTCGAACTCATGACCTTTGTTCTGGAAATTGGAATTAGTCAGTCTCTAAAAAATTCTCTTTATAAACACTTTCATTGAGTTGGATTCCACTGATTGGGATTCCACTGATTGGGATTCCACTGATTGGGATTCCACTGATTGGGATTTGACTGATTGGGATTTGACTGATTGGGATTTCACTGATTGGGATTCCACTGATTGGGACTCCACCGATTGGGACTCCACCGATTGGGACTCCACTGACTGGGATTTCACTGATTTACTGATTGGGATTCCACTGATTGGAACTCCACCGATTGGGACTCCACCGATTGGGACTCCACTGACTGGGATTTCACCGATTGGGACTCCACTGATTTGGATTTCACTGAGAGGATTCCACTGATTGGGATTCCACTGATTGGGATTCCACTGATTGGGATTTCACTGATTGGGAATCCACCGATTGGGACTCCACTGACTGGGATTTCACTGATTTACTGATTGGGAATCCACCGATTGGGACTCCACTGACTGGGATTTCACCGATTGGGACTCCACTGATTTGGATTTCACTGAGAGGATTCCACTGATTGGGATTCCACTGATTGGGATTCCACTGATTGGGAATCCACCGATTGGGAATCCACCGATTGGGACTCCACTGACTGGGATTTCACTGATTTACTGATTGGGACTCCACCGATTGGGACTCCACCGATTGGGATTTGACTGATTTGGATTTCACTGATTGGGATTTCACTGATTGGGATTTGACTGATTGGGATTCCACTGAGAAAATTGCACTGATTGGGATTCCACTGAGTGGGATTCCACTGATTGGGATTTCACCGATTGGGATTTCACTGATTGGGATTCTACTGATTGGGATTTCACTGATTGGGATTTCACTGATTGGTTAGCCTAGCCTAGTCCCAAAGTCGTATTGAACTGAAAGCAAGAGCCAAACTGCTTGACATTTTCCAGGAGCAGATCATACCAATAAGCAGACAGAGCACCTATGACTAAGAATATTTCGAAATTTCAATTAAGAAACCAACAGGAGTCGAATACGCTACTGTAAGTAGTAAAAAAGCAGCACTTGATATATTATAGTCGGTGTAACTTGCGGTGTCGAGCGCATTATTTAAAAAGTTGAATGCAGAGAGAAGTGGTTAATTGCTGAGCGTAACTTTACATGCCCAACATGAAATTAATACCAAAGTAATAGTACAGAACATATGACAAAAAACTCTAAAATCATTATTTAAATGCAAATAGATATCGGAATTAACTAGTTTAAGAACAAGCTGAGAACAAAGTATGTACAATTTTACTCACTTAGAAGCGGTAAGTAGTGCAAGTAGCATATAAAAATTTTCAATTATGAGGAAAAAAAATTATGATTTGATCATATTTCCTATCGCAGCTACTGAATAAGTAGAAACAGACATTTTGTTGTTATTTTCTCAGATTAGAGGATAAAAAACTTAAATTTCTACTTACAAGCACGTAGTAAGTAGTTTAGTTAGGACATTGTAAATTTCGCTACAGGGGGCAATCGGCATCGCCAACCAGCGCCAGTCGTTCCTTCACAAGCCGCTGCCTCCAATCGATGAGATCCTGCAGGTAGCGATGCAGTTGAGCTTCGGTCAAGTCTGCGCGATGCTGCAACAGCGGATGCAGGCGCAACAGTCTCAAAGCCTGCTCTTTGGCCTCAGAAAATAAATGAAGATCCCGCTGGTTGATCGGCCCGGCTAGAGCTGTCAGAATCTCGCCTTTAGTCAGACCGTGCTTCATCAGAGCCAAGTAAAGGCCGAGTCGTCGCAGGCGTGATCTAGCAATGCTGCTGGCTCGCCAAGACGATGCCAGAGTGTCCGTCAGTGCGGCCGCGTCCGCTGCCACTTCTGAGCTGGCGTAACGAGCAGCGCCATCGGGCGATAGCAGAGAGTAGAATGCGTTCTGGAGTGGTGGGTGAGAATGCACTTCATGTACATTGCATCGATTATCCCAATGTACATTGACTGGATTTCCTACCCCCATCCCAATGTACATTCACTGGATTTCCTACCCCCATCCCAATGTACATTAACTGGATTTCCTACCCCCATCCCAATGTACATTAACTGGATTTCCTACCCCCATCCCAATGTACATTAACTGGATTTCCTATCCCCATCCCAATGTACATTAACTGGATTTCCTACCCCCATCTCAATGTACATTAATTAGATTTCCTACCCCAATATCTGGATGTACATTAAGTGGATTTCCTACCCCAATATCTGGATGTACATTAAGTGGATTTCCTACCCTAATATCTGGATGTACATTAACGGGATTTCCTACCCCAACATCTGGATGTACATTAACGGGATTTCCTACCCTAATATCTGGATGTACATTAAGTGGATTTCCTACCCCAATATCTGGATGTACATTAACGGGATTTCCTACCCCAACATCTGGATGTACATTAACGGGATTTCCTACCCTAATATCTGGATGTACATTAAGTGGATTTCCTACCCCAATATCTGGATGTACATTAACGGGATTTCCTACATCAATATCTGGATGTACATTAAGTGGATTTCCTACCCCCATCCCAATGTACATTAACTGGATTTCCTACCCCCATCCCAATGTACATTAACTGGATTTCCTACCCTCATCCCAATGTACATTAACTGGATTTCCTATCCCCATCCCAATGTACATTAACTGGATATCCTACCCCCATCTCAATGTACATTAACTAGATTTCCTACCCCAATATCTGGATGTACATTAAGTGGATTTCCTACCCCAATATCTGGATGTACATTAAGTGGATTTCCTACCCTAATATCTGGATGTACATTAACGGGATTTCCTACCCCAACATCTGGATGTACATTAACGGGATTTCCTACCCTAATATCTGGATGTACATTAAGTGGATTTCCTACCCCAATATCTGGATGTACATTAACGGGATTTCCTACATCAATATCTGGATGTACATTAAGTGGATTTCCTACCCTAATATCTGGATGTACATTAACGAGATTTCCTACCCCAATATCTGGATGTACATTAAGTGGATTTCCTACCCTAATATCTGGATGTACATTAAGTGGATTTCCTACCCCAATATCTGGATGTACATTAACTGGATTTCCTTTCTCAATGCTCTCTTGATTAAATTGTTGCCTCAAACGTACATTAACTAGCAAGATTTGCCACTTACATCATTATTTTCACATAGAAAAGCCGCAGCGGACCCTCCAGTCAGGTTCCAGCCGCGTTCAACTAGAGAACGTTTAACAGACTCCATAATTTTCAGACTGGCGCAAGAAGGCGCCTGGCATACAAGCTTAGCTTTTGCCAGACTAACCCCCGGACACAGCAGGTGCAATACGCAGGCTAACTTGCCACGCAGGCCGGACTCTCGAATATTCGGCTTCTCGGCCAATAACTGTCCGAGCGCCAGGCGAATCCGGTCTAAATCGCTTTGATTGCGAATGCCGAGCGTTTGCGACAGGCCAACCAGCCTGCGAGACATCCTGCGACCAAGCGGCGTTCGAAGCAACAGCTTATTACTATCAGTAGTAGTTGTTGTTGCACGATTAGCATTTGAGTTTACATTAGATACACCCAAGCAGCGAGCCAGAGCCACTCGAGACCGGGCCTGGTAGTTGGAATTTGAGATTGATATAGTATAGGCCAGACAGCACTGGACTGAATTACAGATCATTAGTTCCTCGTCTACGACAACTGACTGCCAGAATGTGACACTGCTAACCCTAATATTAAATCCAAGTCTATCTAAAATATAAACCCTAACCTAAACTTTTAACTAAATTCAATTGAACCCAAAGCAAGACCCTAACTTAAAACTTTATCTACGGTAAACCGTAACATTAAAACCTAATCAAAACCCTAACCTAAAACCTGACCTAGACCCTAATCTAAAACCAAATCTAAACCCTAACCTAAAACCTGACCTAGACCCTATTCTAAAACCAAATCTAAACCCTAACCTAAAACCTGACGTAAACCCTAATCTAAAACCAAATCTAAACCCTAACCTAAAACTTGACCTAAACCGTAATCTAAAACCAAATCTAAACCCTAACCTAAAACCTGACCTAGACCCTATTCTAAAACCAAATCTAAACCCTAACCTAAAACCTGACCTAGACCCTAATCTAAAACCAAATCTAAACCCTAACCTAAAACCTGACCTAAACCCTAATCTAAAACCAAATCTAAACCCTAACCTAAAACCTGACCTAGACCCTATTCTAAAACCAAATCTAAACCCTAACCTAAAACCTGACGTAAACCCTAATCTAAAACCAAATCTAAACCCTAACCTAAAACTTGACCTAAACCGTAATCTAAAACCAAATCTAAACCCTAACCTAAAACCTGACCTAGACCCTATTCTAAAACCAAATCTAAACCCTAACCTAAAACCTGACCTAGACCCTAATCTAAAACCAAATCTAAACCCTAACCTAAAACCTGACCTAAACCCTAATCTAAAACCAAATCTAAACCCTAACCTAAAACCTGACCTAGACCCTAATCTAAAACCAAATCTAAACCCTAACCTAAAACCTGACCTAAACCCTAATCTAAAACCAAATCTAAACCCTAACCTAAAACTTGACCTAAACCGTAATCTAAAACCAAATCTAAACCCTAACCTAAAACCTGACCTAGACCCTATTCTAAAACCAAATCTAAACCCTAACCTAAAACCTGATCTAAACCCTAATCTAAAACCAAATCTAAACCTTACCTAAAACCTGACCTAAACCCTAATCTAAAACCAAATCTAAACCCTAACCTAAAACCTGACCTAAACCCTAATCTAAAACCAAATCTAAACCCTAACCTAAAACCTGACCTAAACCCTAATCTAAAACCAAATCTAAACCCTAACCTAAAACCTGACCTAGACCCCATTCTAAACCCTAATCTAAACCCTAATCTAAAACCTAATCTAAACCTAATCTAAACCTAACCTCAACCCTAACCTAAATCTTAACCTAAAGCATAATTTAAACCAAAACCCAAAACCTAACCTGAATCAGGTCAGCTACTGACACCATTAAACAAATGAGTTACCTGAGCAAATGCAACGCCTTCAGTATCAAACGGCGCTCCACCAACGGCATCTGGATCGGTGACAAGCTCGCAACTACCCATTAAAACTGTTGCCCCAGTGGCTGAATCAACTTTAACAGCCTGGTCTTGCACTGCGCCGCAATCTAAGCAGGCCTTATCGTGCGACAGAGTGGCTCTGGCCACCTCACCATTGCAGAACTGGCAGAGTTTCTGAAATAAATTAGAAAGTTAAACAAACTAATATTGACTTTTCCTTAAAATTTTGATAAATAAAAGTGCTTATAACTTAGCACATAAACAAAAGTACAATAATCATTTTTTAAATCAACAACTATAGCTGTTTCTGTACATCCTATATACTGATCTTCCTTATTGCTTTTATTCCTTGAAATAAAACAATTATAGCTATTTCAATACATTTAATACTATTAGCAAGCAATTTAATAATCAGTAGGGAAACCCAGTGCTAATTATTAGTTTTTTTATATGGTGTCAGAGGTCTTGTGACAATTGATCATTATCTGAAACTATTCTAATATTTCTCTTTAACAATGCCTCTGTCTAGGGTCCAGCTGAGTATTCCATCCAAGAATGGGCTTGGCTAATTGTTGTATACCGATCCAATTCCAATGTACTAAGGTAACTTTATTCCAAGTTGTCGTCCCAGTGTTAACTTATTTGTCTGTCCTAAACAGCTACTGACTGACTCTATAAAGGCTTGCCTTGACATATATCCTTAAACCATAGAATATGCATTAAACAAAATATACATTCAACTTAAGCTATGCTCTTTTGATAATAGCCTTTGGCTCAACACTAAATAAGTGCATAAAACACAACACTAATTCCCATGTACAATGATTCTATCTTGTACAGTTAATTTAGCAAACCAGTCTATGCTTTTTTCAATTGAGCCATGACAAAAAGACTGTCTAAAGGCTAATGCAGAGAGCTTCTATATAACTATGAATCCACAGTACAAACTTGGCAGTCTGACCATACCCTTGATTTGCAAAGTTGGCAGGCTTAGCATTTACTATTATCTGTTAGGGCCATGCCAAAATTGTTGAAGAAATTGCCTAGGATTTGCTTTAAAACTAATAAATATTTTTTCTTCAATCTTATGCATTGAAATTTTCCATTGCTAAGTTAAAGTCTTTAAATCATTGAAGTGACTTAAGAGCTCCCCTTTAAAAGTGAAAACTTTCATGTTAAATTTAGCTCCTACCACCCAACCAAAATGTGGAAATGGCATTAACAATATATGCTAATGCTAGAGTCCCAACTTCTAGGGACTTTGAAACTTCCAGGGACTCTTTCAATATGAAACTATAAATATTCATTTATTGCAACTACTGTAACCCTATTCATGCAGCATGCCCAGCCCAACGACGACCGAGGAGGTGAAGCGGTTTCTTGGAATGCTGGGGTTCTACCGTCGGTTTATCCCAGGCTTCAGCCAGACGGCGAGGGTCCTGCACGACGTCAGCGTGAAATCGAGGGACTTCGCGTGGAGCAGCGACTGCGAGCGAGCGTTCCGCGAGTTGAAGGACCGGCTGACGACGGCTCCGGTGCTGAGGCTGCCGGATTTTACCAAGCAGTTCGTGCTCAGCTGCGCTGCCTGTGGCGTTCGCCTCCCGCACCCTCAACAAGGCCGAGCGCAACTACTCGGCGACCGACCGCGAGCTGCTGGCGCTGGTCTGGAGTCTGAAGCACTTCAGGACGTACCTGCTGAGTGTCCCGAGCTTCAGTCTACTCGGACCACCGGCCACTGCAAGGTCTGCTGACAAAGAAGGACCCCGAAGGTCGGCTGGCGCGATGGCTTTCTACGCTGCAGCAGTTTTCGTTCAAGCTGCTGTACCGGCCTGGCAGGGACAACGTCGTTCCGGATGCGCTGAGCCGGATGGCCGGCACGCGCCTGCAGCCTCGGTGGGACGACAGCCGCCTGCATGAGGAGCAACTGCAAGACCCGCTGCTGAGCAAGGCGTTCCAGGCGCTGACCGAAGGGATTGACAGCCTGTCCGATTCATGGGCGGCGCAGGTTCGCGAGCTGCTGGACGAGGCCTCGGTGAGCTCGGCGGGTGTCCGGCTGGTGGGTGGCCGGCCAGTCATTCCCGGTCACCTGCGGCCACATTTCCTGCAGCAGGCGCACTCGTGCGACCAGAGCGGACATCTAGACGTCGACAGGACCGGAGCGAGATTGTCTGAGCGCTGCTGGTGGCCTGGTCTGCGACGGGACGTCGAAAACTGGGTGGCCAGCTGCGCGGTCTGCCTCGCCAAGAAGAGTCCAACCAAGCCGCAGAAGGCGCCGCTACAATCGACGTGCCAGCCGACGGCTCCGTGGCAGCTGGTGCAGATCGACATCAAAGGGCCGCTTCCGCGTACGACTGATGGCAAGGCGTACATCCTGAGCATGTGCGACGCCTTTTCAAAGTGGATGGAGACCAGAGACGGCAGCCCTGGCGGCGATCGACGCGGTGACGGTGGCGGATGCACTGCTCAAGTCGGTGGTTCTGCGTCACGGCGCTCCTCAGGTGCTGCACAGTGACCAGGGACGGCAATTCTAGAGCGAGGTGTTTGGCCGGCTCTGCGAGCAGCTGGGCGTTGAAAAGACGCGCACGTCGCCGTTTCATCCGAGTGGCAACGGAATCGTCGAGCGAGGCAACCGGACGCTCGGCGATATGCTGGCGACGACGGTGGCCGAGAACCAGCAGGATTGGGACAGCAAGCTGCCGTATGTGACCTGGGCCTACAACACCTCCGTGCACAGCAACACCGGCCTCAGTCCGTACCAGGTCCTCCACGGCTGGCCACTGAGGCTGGATCTCGACAGCTGGCTGATAAGCGGCGACCGGCCGGCAGCCGACGGTGGACATCACGGCTTCCTGCGGCGGACTCAGGAGAACCTGCAGAGCGCTTTCGACACGGTGCACGGCCGACTGCGGAGCGCCCAGGTCGAGCGCAACCGGCTGGCCAACCAGGACTCTCGGTTCGTGCCGTTCGAAGAGGGCCAGCTCGTGATGCTGCTCGTCAAGCGCGGCCAGACGCGGTGCCTGAGCGCCAAGTGGAAGGGGCCGTACCGAGTCCTGAGGCGCCGGCTGGTGGTGCACCACGACCACCTCAAGCGCTTCGTGCAGCGGCGGGCGTCACTGGAGCTTCCGGCCGCAGCAGACCACCAGCCGCCGACTCCGACAACGACGGCACCGCCGCTGAGCCCCCCAGGCAGGCGGTCGATCCTGGCGGCGACGCGGTGACCTGGCCCGAGCTGCAGGCAGACGAGGCACCAGAGGAGCAGCCGGCGGCACCGGCCGAGTTGGTCACGATTCCGCGGCGGTCGGCGAGAGAGCGGCGGCCACCTGACTTGTACATGGCGGGCTTTGCTTGACTCTGGAACTGTCTTTTGCTTCTAGGGGGAAAGTAGTGTAGGCTGGCTTGTTGGTGCGCGTGCACTTAAATGTGCACGTCTGGCTGGTTTGGGGGTTGAGGTTTTAGCGCTGCAGCGTGTGCGTTCTTAGGGTGGTTACACCCACCCCAACTTTGGCATTAAATATATTGGCGTGAGCCAGTGAGGTCTCCTCACGTTTTGTTATTCACTGCAATTCAACCCACGGTCTTACAAAACTATAAATATTCATTTATTTCAACTACTGTAACCCTATTAAATTAATAGCTACAATGGTCTTTCAATTCTCAATTACTAGATACATAAACTAGGTATGTTGCCATAACTATAAACATTACTTGTATCCATATTATGCTTTGCCAAAAAATCTCTATCTATAACTTCCTATAGCCATATCCATAGCTATAGCAGAACTCTACACTTAATTGACTTACTTTATTGGCATTGGCATATTTTTTACTAGATAGCTAAATACTTTCTAGCTTTTAACAGTTTGCAATATGATATAGAATATGAATACTAATAGAACAAAATAAGAAATACTTAAATAGTAGTTTAGCTAGGAGGGGAGATAGGGATATATCTTTTCTCATTTTGATGATTATTAGAAAATTAAAATGAGATTTTTTAATAAAAGCAAAATAAACTGGCTATATATTTACCAAAAATACTAAAAATGATATCATAAAAAGTTTTTCACTTATGAATTATAATTAAAATGTTTTAAGTAATTATTCTATGAATCTAGAATTTCCTAAAATTCTGTAGTCTAGGCAAATATCTGATGGCTTTTATTCAGATATCAACAAATTTTGTTTTTTATCCTATTAGTTTTATCCTATTAGTGTTAAAATAGTACTTGTAACTAGATATAGAAAGTATGTGTTTCTATAACTATACCATATTGCAGGTATAGTATATGCTGGAAAATTCTGGAATACAAATGCTTTGGCTAATATACATTTGGTATACAAAGAAAAAATACAAATTCATTTTAGCACAATCATTGGCTTACAACTCTTAACTATATTTATTCAAGCTTATGATGCAGCATACAAAAGCATAGAAGAATTCATACATGCGCAACAGTCGGCCGAGTCGGCCGATTCGGCCGACCGATTTGGCGGCCAATCAAGGAAGTCGCAAAAATGCCCACCCAAAAAATAACCTGAAGAGTAGTACTAAGTAGCTGACGAGGCATTTTAGCTTAATAAAACAGTCATAGTTACTCCTGCCGTTTACCCAAAGTTGCGTTTATTTTGCTTTAGGGTTTTTTTACATGTAAGTCGCATTTTGGGCCAAAAACTACGTCGCATTTTTGTTAAAACTAAGTCGCATGGCCGACCGAATTTCGGAGGTTGCGCATGTATGGAAGAATTTAACATCATTGCATAAATTATACTAAACAACCCTTTGCTATAATAAAGTTACTTTCTCAAATATGACAATAAGTTAGCTTTTTAAAGAATAGACAATTTTTTACAGTTACTAGTAAAGAATGTATTCAAATCAATAATACACAAAACTATTTTGTTTTATTAATTTTTGTTATTTTGAAATGATTTAGGTTTTATTATTCTGCAGCAACTATTTGCTAGGTCTATTGCTTGTTGAATTGTTTTTATGCTTGTTAATCACACAATTTTATTGGCATACAATTTACTAGAACACCTAATTAATAGGCCTATACTTTATTGGCATATACTTTACTAGATAGCAGAGTATTTTCCTGTGTATATATAACAATCTGCAATATGGTAACTATAACCAACTAAAGTCAAAGGTTAAATCTAAATCTATAATAAATGTCAGAAAACATCACATTATTTTTGTTCCTTTGAGACAATCAAAATTCAATTGAGATTTGGGATTATTCCTAGACTTAATTAATATCTAGTAGGCCTATTTATACTATTCTAGTTTCTAGGCCTTGTGGCCTATCTATCAATGCTAATATTAATAATAATATTAGGAGGAAAGGGCTTCAATGAGATTTTGAATTTTAAAAGTTCAAAAACTACAGTATCTTGTCTTGATATAATATAATAGAATACTGAATAGGGCCTACTGCCTAGACTAGACTAGGCCTAAGACTAAGAGCTTGATTATATGAGTAAAGACACTTTACTTTCAAAATTTGGCCTAGGCTAGGCCTAAGGATTGCAAAATCCTAAACTTTACCAATCATTAGATCCTAGGATTTAATCTTAGAATTTGGCCAATCCTAGCATTCAATCCTAAGTTGGAATTTTAAGCCAGGCAAAATATGTGCTAAACATTTTTTGCTTCTATTGTATTTTTATAAAGCCTATGATCTATTTGGAGATAAAATATAGCATCATCTTGTGATATATTAAGGTAAGTAATATTAAAGTATTAGTAATAAGGAAGCATATAATGTATCAAAATTTATACTAAAATAAATTTTACACATTTAATTTGTAATATGGGGTTTAAAAAGGTCCCATACCATATGAGGCAATTAATAGAAATTATCATAGTATAGGGGGGCCTAATAAACTAATTTTATTTATATTATAACACTTTTTATAAAAATAATAACAAAAATTTGTCCTAGGATTTGGGACCCCAAATCCTAGGTTGCCAATGGTGGCATATCTCTAGTTAGGGGAGGGGGGTTGGGTGGTCACCCCCTTGCCCCCTAGTAGACAAAATGAGAGACCAAAAAAGGTTATTTGGTGCATTGCAATACCACAAATGAGGCATACACTAATATATGATCTAAACTATGGCCCGCTACTGGCCTACCCAATCAGGCCAAGTTGCAGAGCCCATCTATCATTCTGCGCTGGTGGCAACTTCAATTGGCAGGTCATGTGATCTGGGCCAAGGGCTTCTGTCCCCAACCTATTTAAGATGTCCTACTGCTCACCTTGCAGGGTCCATTCAGGCAGGGTCAGGCCTAAACCTGTCAATACATGGTCCATGGACTGCCTACTCTGCCACTCTGGGGCACCCAACACTACCAACAGAGTGGACTTTGTTTGTTCCCAGGCTCTGCAGCATGCCATCTGACATGCCCTGCTCTAACTGTGACTATGCGTGTGGGGTCGCATATTTTGTTATTGTTGTTGTTGTTATTGATTGCCCCATTTTTTAGATTTTGAATTGTGTATGCATAAGAGCATTTAAAATGCATATTCATAAAGTCTTATGGAAGTCTTTGGCAATATTTTGCTCATTGAATTACAGAAATTTACAGTTATTGCATTAAGGAATAAACTTTATAGCAAGTCTGTCTGTCTTGTTGTTGATGAATTCCCTTAGCTTGTTTTAGCTGTTGACAAATCAGTCAATTTCTTATTTTAAGTCTGTTGACAAATTAATTAGATATTGATGAATTTGGTGTAACCCAAATCCTGGGATTGCAATCCCTGAACCTAGCCTACGCCCCTAGAATTAAAAAAAGTTAGGCCTAACCAACTTTTTAATACATATTTTTGCTATTTTTTAATACAAATTTGCCATTAAGGTTTGAGACGATTTTTACAAAAAAACAATAGGCAAAAGACAATTACAAGACAAGAGTCTAGACGACTGATAATTATAACTTTTTTATTTAGGCTTAGCCAGATATAGACCTAGCTATTTGCCTATTTCTTAATTTCGTATGAAATAATGTTGAATAAAAGGGGCGTATACATGTACTGATGTTAATACTGTAAACGAATATTCTGTTTGCCCTGTCAATCTAAGATAGAACACTTCAATCTAGAAGTGTTAAGTCATTAAGTGTATGCGATTTCGTATATACTAAAAATGAAATGTCTGTAACTAACTAGCTATGCGATAGATTTTAGAAAAATTGGCTCAACCGATTTTCTTCAAACTTGCACCATTCGATCAGAAATTTTCCATGGACGGTACATGCATCTTGGCTAAGAAATTGCTCAATGTTAAAGGGATTAAATATTCGAAAAACATGCTTTTTTGCAAAGGTCAAGCCAAATTTTCGACTTGAAATGCATTGTAAGAATGCTAGAGAAAAAACTGACTGACTGAATTCCGATTGTGATAAAGATTGCATCACAACAAGTTCAAAACAGTGCTGAAGAAATGCACACACGACTTGATTTAAATTGTGTAACCATATTGCTAACTCAAATTGAGACTGATACTGGCTGACTGAGAAATTGATTATGTCATAACTTTTTACTTCAATTGACTTGCTGTAAGAATTGAATTATAATGGCCACAATTCATGTTCTCCAATTAAAAAGAGATAGCCTAGATGCTAACAGACTGGAGTGCTAATGTAGCGACCTGAGTTCGAATCTTAGTAGTGCAAAATAATTTTTTTATTAAAACACTTTAAAACACAAAATGTTTAACATAAAAGAAGCGCAATGTCAAACATAAAATTGGCACCATGTCAAACATTGAATAGCCACCATTTCAAAAATAAAAGAGCCACCATTTCAAACATAAAGAGCCACCATGTCAATCATAAAAGAGCCACCATTTCAAACATAAAGAGCCACCATGTCAAACATAAAAGAGCCACCATGTCAAACATTAAAGAGCTAACATGTCAAACACAAAATAGCCACCCTGTCAAACATAGAAGAGACACTATGTCAAACGTATACGTGACTCCCTGTGAAACATAACAGAGCCGCCATTTCGAACATTAAAGAGCCACCATGTCAAACATTAAAGAGATATCATGTCAAAAACAAATTAACCACCATGTCAAACATAGAAGAGACACTATGTCAAACGTATACGTGACTCCATGTGAAACATAACAGAGCCGCCATGTCGAACATTAAAGAGCCACCATGTCAAACATAAAAGAGCCACCATGTCGAACATTAAAAAGCCACCATGTCAAATATAAAAGAGCCACCTTGTCAAACATTAAAGAGCCATCATGTCAAACATAAAAGGGCCACCATGTCAAACATTAAAGAGCCACCTTGGCAAACATAAATAAGCCACCATCTCAAACATAAAAAAGCCACCATGCCAAACATAAAAGAGCCACCAAGTCAAACATAGAAGAGCCACCATGGCGAACATTAAAGAGCCACCATGTCAAACATTAAAGAGCCACCTTGGCGAACATAAATAAGCCACCATCTCAAACATAAAAGAGCCATGCCACCATGCCAAACATAAAAGAGCCACCAAGTCAAACATAGAAGAACCACCATGGCGAACATTAAAGAGCCACCATGTCAAACATTAAAGAGCCACCATGGCGAACAAAAAAGAGCCACCATGTCAAACATAAAAGTGCCACCATGTCAAACATTAAAGAGCCACCTTGGCGAACATAAAAGAGCCACCATCTCAAACATAAAAGAGCCACCATGTCAAACACAAAATAGCCACCATGTCAAACATAAAAGAGCCATTATGTCAAAAATATATGTGACTCCATGTCAAACATTAAAGAGCCACCATGTCAAACATTAAAGAGCTATCATGTCAAACACAAAATAGCCACCATGTCAAACATAGAAGAGACACTATGTCAAACGTATACGTGACTTCATGTGAAACATAACAGAGCCGCCATGGCGAACATTAAAGAGCCACCATGTCAAACATTAAAGAGCTACCATGTCGAACATTAAAGGGCCACCATGTCAAACATTAAAGAGCCACCATGGCGAACATTAAAGAGCCACCATGTCAAATATAAAACAGCCACCTTGTCAAACATTAAAGAGCCATTATGTCAAACATAAAAGAGCCACCATGTCAAACATTAAAGAGCTATCATGTCAAACATTAAAGAGCTATCATGTCAAACACAAAAGAGCTACCACGTCAAACATAGAAGAGCTACCATGTCAAACATTAAAGAGCCCCCTTTTTAAACAAAAAAGAGACCCCATTTCAAACATAAGAGAAGTGTCATGCCAAACAAAATGGAACCATTATAAAGCTAAGAACTAGCTACTTGTTCTCTGGTGGATGCTTGCTATTTAAGGATGGATACTTGCTTACAGGGGGATGCTTGCTCTTGTGGGTGGAGGGTATTTGCTATCTGAGAGGGGGTTGCTAGATATCTATAAGGTATCTTTGTATCGAGGTTATGCTTGCTATCAGGGGTTGCTTGCTGTCTGGGGGATGCTTGCGATCTGGGGAATGCTTGCTATCTGCGGGATGCTTGCTATCTGGCGTTGCTTGCTATCGGGGGGATGCTTGCTATCTGGGAGATGCTTGCTATCTGCGGGATGCTTGCTGTCTGGGGGATGTTTACTATCTGGGGTCCGGGGAATGCTTGCTATCTGGGGATGCTTGCTATCTGGGGTTGCTTGCTATCGGGGGATGCTTGCTATCGGGGGATGCTTGCTATCGGGGGGATGCTTGCTATCTGGGGGATGCTTGCTATCTGGGGGATGCTTGCTGTCTACGGGATGCTTACTATCTGGGGTCTGGGGGAATGCTTGCTATCTGGGGATGCTTGCTATCTTGGGTTGCTTGCTACCTGGGGAATGCTTGCAGTCTGGGGGATGCTTGCTATTTGGGGATCGATGCTTGAATGCTGTCTGAGGATGCTTGCTGTCTTGGGATGTTTTGTTTTTAGAGGGAATGTATTTTGTTGTTTTTTGAAGGCTTTATTTCGCTGTCTATTTGTTATTTGTAAAGAACAAGGATTCTATCCAGATGTCCCCCAATGGGGGGCGAAGATTGCTAGTCTAATATACTAAAAATGAAAATCTTGCTTGCTTGTATGCAATCGATTATCTCCCGAAAGGCTCAACCGATTTTCGCCGTTTCTTCGCCAAAAGATGTCAAATGTGCCCGGGACGGTACATGTAATTTTATTAAGCTCTAGCTCAATGCTAAGGGGATTAAATATTCGAAAAACTGTTTTAAATGGGCTTTTTCAATGCAAAATTCTATCAGCGAGAAACTTCACTGCCAATTTTAATGATTGCGCCAGAGCCAACTGATAAGAAAACTCACTCCGCCCCACTGCCCAGATAATTACTCTATTTAACTTGCGTAACCAATTAAGGGGGGGGGGTATAATAAAAATTCTGGATGCTGGCAGACAGCCTACCCCTGCTAGTCCTTTATACTAAAAATGAAAATCTTGCTTGCTTGTAATCGATTAGAGAAAAAATGGCTTAACCGATTTTCATGAGACTCGCACTGTTTGATCAGAAATTTTCCCGTGACGGTACATGCATCTTGGCTAAGAAATTGCTCCATGTTAAAGCGATTAAATATTCGAAAAACATGCTTTTTTGCAAAGGTCAAGCAAACTTTTCGACTTGAAATGCATTGTAAGAATGCTAGAGAAAAAACTGACTGGTTGAATTCTGATTCTGAAATAGATTGCATCATAACTGAATTGTAACTCTGACTTGAATTGAAAATGCAGTGTGGAAGCGTAGCACCAGACTTGATTTAAATTGCGTAACCATATTGTTAACTGATACTGACTGACTGAGAAATTGATTATGTCATAACTGCCTCGTGTGATTTACTCCATGCTTGGAGTTTTGAAACTTATAATTATAAGTGCTAAAATTCATGTTATCAAAACGATGAGAGCTAGCCTAGAGGTAAACAGACTGACTGCTAAATGCAGGGACGATGGTTCAAATTTTGAGAGAGTGGAATTTTTTTAATTAAAGCTTTTTAACACCAAGAAGAAAACTAAAAAATCATAGAAGCGTCATGTAAAAAAATCATAGAAGCGTCATGTAAAAAATCATGGAAGCGTCATGAAAAAATCATAGGAGCGTCATGAAAAAATCATAGAAGCGTCCTGCAGAAATCGTAGAAGCATCATGTAAAAATCATAGAAGCGTCATGTAAAAAATCATAGAAGCGTCATGTAAACAATCATAGAAGCGTCATGTAAAAAATCATAGAAGCGTCATGTAAACAATCATAGAAGCGTCATGTAAAAAATCATAGAAGCGTCATGTAAACAATCATAGAAGCGTCATGTAAAAAATCATAGAAGCGTCATGTAAACAATCAGGGAAGCGTCATGCAAAAAATCATAGAAGTGTCATGTAAAAAATCATGGAAGCGTCATGTAAAAATCATAGAAGCGTCATGAAAAAATCATAGAAGTGTCATGTAAAAAATCATGGAAGCGTCATGTAAAAAATCATAGAAGCGTCATGTAAAAATCATAGAAGCGTCATGTAAAAATCATAGAAGCGTCATGTAAAAATCATAGAAGCGTCATGAAAAAATCATAGAAGTGTCATGTAAAAAATCATGGAAGCGTCATGTAAAAAATCATAGAAGCGTCATGTAAAAATCATAGTAGCGTCATGTAAAAAATCATAGAAGCGTCATGAAAAAATCATAGAAGCGTCATGAAAAAAACATAGGAGCGTCATAAAAAAATCATAGAAGCGTCATGTAAAAATCATAGAAGCGTCATGTAAACAATCATAGAAGCGTCCTGCAGATATCGTAGAAGCGTCATGAAATAATCATAGAAGCGTCATGTAAAAAGCATAGAAGCGTCATGTAAAAAATCATGGAAGCGTCATGTAAAAATCATAGTAGCGTCATGTAAAAATCATAGAAGCGTCATGAAAAAATCATAGAAGCGTCATGAAAAAAACATAGGAGCGTCATGAAAAATCATAGAAACGTCATGTAAAAATCATAGAAGCGTCATGTAAAAATCATAGAATCGTCATATAAAAAGCATAGAAGCGTCATGTAAACAATCATAGAAGCGTCATATAAAAAGCATAGAAGCGTCAAATAAACAATCACAGAAGCGTCATGAAAAAATCATGGAAGCGTCATGCAAAAAATCATAGAAGTGTCATGTAAAAAATCATGGAAGCGTCATGTAAAAATCATAGAAGCGTCCTGCAGAAATCGTAGAAGCATCATGTAAAAATCATAGAAGCGTCATGAAACAATCATAGAAGCGTCATGTAAAAAATCATAGAAGCGTCATGTAAAATCATAGAAGCGTCATGTAAAAATCATAGAAGCGTCATGTAAAAATCATAGAAGCGTCATGTAAACAATCATAGAAGCGTCATGTAAAAATCATAGAAGCGTCATGTAAACAATCATAGAAGCGTCATGTAAACAATCCTAGAATCGTCATGTAAACAATCCTAGAAGCGTCATGTAAACAATCATAGAAGCGTCATGTAAACAATCATAGAAGCGCCATGTAAAAATCATAAAAGCGTCATGTAAAAATCATAGAAGCGTCATGTAAAGTCATAGAATCGTCCTGCCAAAATCGTAAAGCGTCATGTAAAAAATCATAGAAGCGTCATGTAAAAATCGTAGAAGCGTCATGTAAAAATCATAGAAGCGTTATGTAAAAATGATAGATGCGTCATGTAAACAATCATAGAAGCGTCATGTAAAAATCATAGAAGCGTCATGTAAACAATCATAGAAGCGTCATGTAAACAATCATAGAATCGTCATGTAAACAATCCTAGAAGCGTCATGTAAACAATCATAGAAGCGTCATGTAAACAATCATAGAAGCGCCATGTAAAAATCATAAAAGCGTCATGTAAAAATCATAGAAGCGTCATGTAAAGTCATAGAATCGTCCTGCCAAAATCGTAGAAGCGTCATGTAAAAAATCCTTGAAGCGTCATGTAAACAATCATAGAAGCGTCATGAAACAATCATAGAAGCGCCATGTAAAAATCATAAAAGCGTCATGTAAACAATCATTCAAGCGTCATGTAAACAATCATTCAAGCGTCATTTAAACAATCATAGAAGCGTCATGTAAACAAGCATAGAAGAATGTAAACAATCATAGAAGCGTCATGTAAAAATCATAGAAGCGTCATGAAACAATCATAGAAGCGTCATGTAAAATCATAGAAGCGTCGTGTAAAATCATAGAATCGTCCTGCCAAAATCGTAGAAGCGTCATGTAAAAAATCATCAAAGCGTCATGTAAAAAATCATAAAAGCGTCATGTAAAAATCATAGTAGCGTCATGTAAAAATCATAGTAGCGTCATGTAAACAATCATAGAAGCGTCATGTAAAGTCATAGAATCGTCCTACCAAAATCGTAGAAGCGTCATGTAAAAAATCATAAAAGCGTCATGTAAAAATCATAGAAGCGTCATGTAAAAATCATAGAAGCGTCATGTAAAAATCATAGAAGCGTCATGTAAACAATCATAGAAGCGTCATGTAAAAATCATAGAAGCGTCATGTAAACAATCATAGAAGCGTCATGTAAACAATCCTAGAATCGTCATGTAAAAAATCATAGAAGCGTCATGTAAACAATCATAGAAGCGTTATGTAAAAAATCGTAGAAGCGTCATTTAAAAATCATAGAAAGCGTTATTTAAAAAAATCATAGAAGCGTCATGTAAACAATCAGAGAAACGTCATGTAAAAATCATAGAAGCGTCATGAAAAAATCATAGAAGCGTCATGAAAAAAACATAGGAGCGTCATGAAAAAATCATAGAAACGTCATGTAAAAATCATAGAAGCGTCATGTAAAAATCATAGAATCGTCATATAAAAAGCATAGAAGCGTCATGTAAACAATCATAGAAGCGTCATATAAAAAGCATAGAAGCGTCAAATAAACAATCACAGAAGCGTCATGAAAAAATCATGGAAGCGTCATGCAAAAAATCATAGAAGTGTCATGTAAAAAATCATGGAAGCGTCATGTAAAAATCATAGAAGCGTCCTGCAGAAATCGTAGAAGCATCATGTAAAAATCATAGAAGCGTCATGAAACAATCATAGAAGCGTCATGTAAAAAATCATAGAAGCGTCATGTAAAATCATAGAAGCGTCATGTAAAAATCATAGAAGCGTCATGTAAAAATCATAGAAGCGTCATGTAAACAATCATAGAAGCGTCATGTAAAAATCATAGAAGCGTCATGTAAACAATCATAGAAGCGTCATGTAAACAATCCTAGAATCGTCATGTAAACAATCCTAGAAGCGTCATGTAAACAATCATAGAAGCGTCATGTAAACAATCATAGAAGCGCCATGTAAAAATCATAAAAGCGTCATGTAAAAATCATAGAAGCGTCATGTAAAGTCATAGAATCGTCCTGCCAAAATCGTAGAAGCGTCATGTAAAAAATCCTTGAAGCGTCATGTAAACAATCATAGAAGCGTCATGAAACAATCATAGAAGCGCCATGTAAAAATCATAAAAGCGTCATGTAAACAATCATTCAAGCGTCATGTAAACAATCATTCAAGCGTCATTTAAACAATCATAGAAGCGTCATGTAAACAAGCATAGAAGAATGTAAACAATCATAGAAGCGTCATGTAAAAATCATAGAAGCGTCATGAAACAATCATAGAAGCGTCATGTAAAATCATAGAAGCGTCGTGTAAAATCATAGAATCGTCCTGCCAAAATCGTAGAAGCGTCATGTAAAAAATCATCAAAGCGTCATGTAAAAAATCATAAAAGCGTCATGTAAAAATCATAGTAGCGTCATGTAAAAATCATAGTAGCGTCATGTAAAAATCATAGAAGCGTCATGTAAAGTCATAGAATCGTCCTGCCAAAATCGTAGAAGCGTCATGTAAAAAATCATAAAAGCGTCATGTAAAAATCATAGAAGCGTCATGTAAAAATCATAGAAGCGTCATGTAAAAATCATAGAAGCGTCATGTAAACAATCATAGAAGCGTCATGTAAAAATCATAGAAGCGTCATGTAAACAATCATAGAAGCGTCATGTAAACAATCCTAGAATCGTCATGTAAAAAATCATAGAAGCGTCATGTAAACAATCATAGAAGCGTCATGTAAAAAATCGTAGAAGCGTCATTTAAAAATCATAGAAAGCGTTATTTAAAAAAATCATAGAAGCGTCATGTAAACAATCAGAGAAACGTCATGTAAACAATCATAGAAGCGTCATGTAAAAAATCATAGAAGCGTCATGTAAAAATTATAGAAGCGTCAAGAAAAAATCATAGAAGCGTCATGTAAAAAATCATAGAAGCGTCATGTTAAAATCATAGAAGCGCCATGAAAAAATCATTGAAGCCTCATTTAAAAACTAAGGAAAGTGTCATTTAAAAAGTTAAGAAGCATCATGGTAGAATAAAAGAAGCGTCATGTCAGACATGAAGGGTGTCATGTAAAAATAAATGCAGCTATAAGCTGTGCTGGGGAGAAAAACTGAGACGCAAAGGCTCTCAGAGAATAACTGAGATTACGGGGGGGGGTTGCTGAGATGTCAAAGCAAAAGTCAGAAGCTACTTCAAAGTTCATGTACTTTACTCAATTTTTTTATTACATTCTTTTTTGGCTCGCCACGGGGGGGTCGCTGATAGAAGAAGAGTCATGTAAAAAATAAAAGTAGCACTATGTAATACATAAAAGAAAAGTCATGTCGAAGTTAAAAGATTCATTAAAAAAATCATGGAAGCGTCATGTAAAAATCATAGTAGCGTCATGTAAAAATCATAGAAGCGTCATGAAAAAATCATAGAAGCGTCATGAAAAAAACATAGGAGCGTCATGAAAAAATCATAGAAACGTCATGTAAAAATCATAGAAGCGTCATGTAAAAATCATAGAATCGTCATATAAAAAGCATAGAAGCGTCATGTAAACAATCATAGAAGCGTCATATAAAAAGCATAGAAGCGTCAAATAAACAATCACAGAAGCGTCATGAAAAAATCATGGAAGCGTCATGCAAAAAATCATAGAAGTGTCATGTAAAAAATCATGGAAGCGTCATGTAAAAATCATAGAAGCGTCCTGCAGAAATCGTAGAAGCATCATGTAAAAATCATAGAAGCGTCATGAAACAATCATAGAAGCGTCATGTAAAAAATCATAGAAGCGTCATGTAAAATCATAGAAGCGTCATGTAAAAATCATAGAAGCGTCATGTAAAAATCATAGAAGCGTCATGTAAACAATCATAGAAGCGTCATGTAAAAATCATAGAAGCGTCATGTAAACAATCATAGAAGCGTCATGTAAACAATCCTAGAATCGTCATGTAAACAATCCTAGAAGCGTCATGTAAACAATCATAGAAGCGTCATGTAAACAATCATAGAAGCGCCATGTAAAAATCATAAAAGCGTCATGTAAAAATCATAGAAGCGTCATGTAAAGTCATAGAATCGTCCTGCCAAAATCGTAGAAGCGTCATGTAAAAAATCCTTGAAGCGTCATGTAAACAATCATAGAAGCGTCATGAAACAATCATAGAAGCGCCATGTAAAAATCATAAAAGCGTCATGTAAACAATCATTCAAGCGTCATGTAAACAATCATTCAAGCGTCATTTAAACAATCATAGAAGCGTCATGTAAACAAGCATAGAAGAATGTAAACAATCATAGAAGCGTCATGTAAAAATCATAGAAGCGTCATGAAACAATCATAGAAGCGTCATGTAAAATCATAGAAGCGTCGTGTAAAATCATAGAATCGTCCTGCCAAAATCGTAGAAGCGTCATGTAAAAAATCATCAAAGCGTCATGTAAAAATCATAAAAGCGTCATGTAAAAATCATAGTAGCGTCATGTAAAAATCATAGTAGCGTCATGTAAAAATCATAGTAGCGTCATGTAAAAAATCATAGAAGCGTCATGTAAAAATCGTAGAAGCGTCATGTAAAAATCATAGAAGCGTTATGTAAAAATGATAGATGCGTCATGTAAACAATCATAGAAGCGTCATGTAAACAATCATAGAAGCGTCATGTAAAAAATCATAGAAGCGTCATGTAAAAATCATAGAAGCGTCATGTAAAAAAACATAGAAGCGTCATGTAAAAATCATAGAAGCGTCATGTAAAAAATCATAGAAGCGTCATGTAAACAATCATAGAAGCGTCATGTAAAAAATCGTAGAAGCGTCATTTAAAAATCATAGAAAGCGTTATTTAAAAAAATCATAGAAGCGTCATGTAAACAATCAGAGAAACGTCATGTAAACAATCATAGAAGCGTCATGTAAAAAATCATAGAAGCGTCATGTAAAAATTATAGAAGCGTCAAGAAAAAATCATAGAAGCGTCATGTAAAAAATCATAGAAGCGTCATGTTAAAATCATAGAAGCGCCATGAAAAAATCATTGAAGCCTCATTTAAAAACTAAGGAAAGTGTCATTTAAAAAGTTAAGAAGCATCATGGTAGAATAAAAGAAGCGTCATGTCAGACATGAAGGGTGTCATGTAAAAATAAATGCAGCTATAAGCTGTGCTGGGGAGAAAAACTGAGACGCAAAGGCTCTCAGAGAATAACTGAGATTACGGGGGGGGGGTTGCTGAGATGTCAAAGCAAAAGTCAGAAGCTACTTCAAAGTTCATGTACTTTACTCAATTTTTTTATTACATTCTTTTTTGGCTCGCCACGGGGGGGTCGCTGATAGAAGAAGAGTCATGTAAAAAATAAAAGTAGCACTATGTAATACATAAAAGAAAAGTCATGTCGAAGTTAAAAGATTCATTAAAAAAATCATGGAAGCGTCATGTAAAAATCATAGTAGCGTCATGTAAAAATCATAGAAGCGTCATGAAAAAATCATAGAAGCGTCATGAAAAAAACATAGGAGCGTCATGAAAAAATCATAGAAACGTCATGTAAAAATCATAGAAGCGTCATGTAAAAATCATAGAATCGTCATATAAAAAGCATAGAAGCGTCATGTAAACAATCATAGAAGCGTCATATAAAAAGCATAGAAGCGTCAAATAAACAATCACAGAAGCGTCATGAAAAAATCATGGAAGCGTCATGCAAAAAATCATAGAAGTGTCATGTAAAAAATCATGGAAGCGTCATGTAAAAATCATAGAAGCGTCCTGCAGAAATCGTAGAAGCATCATGTAAAAATCATAGAAGCGTCATGAAACAATCATAGAAGCGTCATGTAAAAAATCATAGAAGCGTCATGTAAAATCATAGAAGCGTCATGTAAAAATCATAGAAGCGTCATGTAAAAATCATAGAAGCGTCATGTAAACAATCATAGAAGCGTCATGTAAAAATCATAGAAGCGTCATGTAAACAATCATAGAAGCGTCATGTAAACAATCCTAGAATCGTCATGTAAACAATCCTAGAAGCGTCATGTAAACAATCATAGAAGCGTCATGTAAACAATCATAGAAGCGCCATGTAAAAATCATAAAAGCGTCATGTAAAAATCATAGAAGCGTCATGTAAAGTCATAGAATCGTCCTGCCAAAATCGTAGAAGCGTCATGTAAAAAATCCTTGAAGCGT
The DNA here is from genome assembly GCA_002269645.1 of Macrostomum lignano. Lineage (NCBI taxonomy): Eukaryota > Metazoa > Platyhelminthes > Macrostomidae > Macrostomum > Macrostomum lignano. The sequence goes on along the minus strand of NIVC01001816.1, from coordinate 159,379 downwards.
CATGTAAACAATCATAGAAGCGTCATGAAACAATCATAGAAGCGCCATGTAAAAATCATAAAAGCGTCATGTAAACAATCATTCAAGCGTCATGTAAACAATCATTCAAGCGTCATTTAAACAATCATAGAAGCGTCATGTAAACAAGCATAGAAGAATGTAAACAATCATAGAAGCGTCATGTAAAAATCATAGAAGCGTCATGAAACAATCATAGAAGCGTCATGTAAAATCATAGAAGCGTCGTGTAAAATCATAGAATCGTCCTGCCAAAATCGTAGAAGCGTCATGTAAAAAATCATCAAAGCGTCATGTAAAAAATCATAAAAGCGTCATGTAAAAATCATAGTAGCGTCATGTAAAAATCATAGTAGCGTCATGTAAAAATCATAGTAGCGTCATGTAAAAAATCATAGAAGCGTCATGTAAAAATCGTAGAAGCGTCATGTAAAAATCATAGAAGCGTTATGTAAAAATGATAGATGCGTCATGTAAACAATCATAGAAGCGTCATGTAAACAATCATAGAAGCGTCATGTAAAAAATCATAGAAGCGTCATGTAAAAATCATAGAAGCGTCATGTAAAAAAACATAGAAGCGTCATGTAAAAATCATAGAAGCGTCATGTAAAAAATCATAGAAGCGTCATGTAAACAATCATAGAAGCGTCATGTAAAAAATCGTAGAAGCGTCATTTAAAAATCATAGAAAGCGTTATTTAAAAAAATCATAGAAGCGTCATGTAAACAATCAGAGAAACGTCATGTAAACAATCATAGAAGCGTCATGTAAAAAATCATAGAAGCGTCATGTAAAAATTATAGAAGCGTCAAGAAAAAATCATAGAAGCGTCATGTAAAAAATCATAGAAGCGTCATGTTAAAATCATAGAAGCGCCATGAAAAAATCATTGAAGCCTCATTTAAAAACTAAGGAAAGTGTCATTTAAAAAATTAAGAAGCATCATGGTAGAATAAAAGAAGCGTCATGTCAGACATGAAGGGTGTCATGTAAAAATAAATGCAGCTATAAGCTGTGCTGGGGAGAAAAACTGAGACGCAAAGGCTCTCAGAGAATAACTGAGATTACGGGGGGGGGTTGCTGAGATGTCAAAGCAAAAGTCAGAAGCTACTTCAAAGTTCATGTACTTTACTCAATTTTTTTATTACATTCTTTTTTGGCTCGCCACGGGGGGGTCGCTGATAGAAGAAGAGTCATGTAAAAAATAAAAGTAGCACTATGTAATACATAAAAGAAAAGTCATGTCGAAGTTAAAAGATTTATTTGGGAATTGCTATGATGTCAAAGCTTGGAGGGAGAAGAATTGCTGAGATTCAAGGCTTTAGGTTGGGTTAAAGTTAGGTTTAGGTCAGGTGTGGGTTGAGGGTTATATTTTATCGGGTTTCAAGGTTAACGGGGAATTTTTCAGATTTCAAGGTTTATGGAGGCCATCGCTGACATGTCAAGGCTTACGGGGGGAATAGCTGAGATGTCAAGGCTCACGGGGGTATAAATGAGATTTCAAAGCTAAAGTCAGAAGCTACATGTAAACAATCATGTAAAGTTTATTGAAAACTTTTTATTACATTATTTGATGCCTCCTCAGGGGAGGGATTGCTGATAAAAAAAGCGTAATGTAAAAAATAAAAGAAGCTTCATGTCGAAGTTAAGAGATTCATTTGGGAATCCCTACGATGTCGAGGCTTGCAGGAAATCGCTATAATGCTGTAGCAGTGCTATAATGACTCTTAGAGAGAATTACTGAAATGTCAATGCTTTAGGGTTAGGTTAGGGTTAGGGTTAGGGTTAGGGTTAGGGTTAGGGTTAGGGTTAGGCTAGGGTTAGGGTTAGAAGGTTGACAGATTTTTTAGATTTCCAAGGCTTATTGGGGGCATTGCTGAGATGTCAAGGGGGGGAGTTGATATGTTAAAGCTTGTGGTGGGGAATTACTGACATGTCAAGGCTTACAAGGTTTGACAGGAGATTTTTTAAGATTTCAAGGATACATGTAGCTTATTAAAAAAACGTGTAGCTATTGCATTTCTTTGGCTCCCCAACGGGGGGCGTAGATTGCTAGTCCTATATACTAAAAATGGTCTGTCTGTGTCTATCTATCTATCTATCTATCTATCTATGTGATCGATTAGAGAAAAAATGGCTGGACCGATTTTGTTCGAACTTGCACTGTTCGATCAGAAATTTTCCCGTGACGGTACATGCATCGTGGCTAAGAAATTGCTCAATGCTAGAGGCATTAAATATTCGAAAAACATGCTTTTTTGCAAAGGTCAAGCAAACTTTTTGACTTGAAATGCATTGTAAGAATGCTAGAGAAAAAACTGACTGGTTGAATTCTGACTCTGAAATAGATTGCATCATAACTGAATTGTAACTCTGACTTGAATTGAAAATGCAGTGTGGAAGCCTAGCACCAGACTTGATTTAAATTGCGTAACCATATTGTTAACTGATACTGACTGACTGAGAAACTGATTATGTCATAACTGCTTCGTGTGATTTACTCTATGCTTGGATTTTAAACTGTTGAATTATATATATATGTGCAAAATTTGATAAATGCAGCGACGATGGTTCGAATTTTCATAGAATATAATTTTTTCAATTAAAGCTTTTCAACGTCAGGAAAACTAAAAGACTTTTTAAAAAGAAGCGTCATGTAAAAATCATAGAAGCGTCATATAAAAATCATAGATGCGTCATTTAAAAAATCATAGAAGCATCGTATAAAAATCATAGAAGCGTCATGTAAACAATCATAGAAGCGTCATGTAAACAATCATAGAAGCGTCATTTAAAAAATCATAGAAGCGTCATGTAAACAATCATAGAAGCGTCATGTAAAAAATCATAGAAGCGTCATGTAAACAATCATAGAAGCGTCATGTAAACAATCATAGAAGCGTCATGTAAACAATCATAGAAGCGTCATGTAAACAATCATAGAAGCGTCATGTAAACAATCATAGAAGCGTCATTTAAACAATCATAGAAGCGTCATGTAAAAAATCGTAGCAGCGTCATGAAAAAATCATAGAAGCGTCATTTAAAAAATCATAGAAGCGTCATGTAAACAATCATAGAAGCGCCATGTAAACAATCATAGAAGCGTCATTTAAAAAATCATAGAAGCGTCATGTAAACAATCATAGAAGCGTCATGTAAAAAATCATAGAAGCGTCATGTAAACAATCATAGAAGCGTCATGTAAACAATCATAGAAGCGTCATGTAAACAATCATAGAAGCGTCATGTAAAAAATCATAGAAGCGTCATGTAAACAATCATAGAAGCGTCATGTAAACAATCATAGAAGCGCCATGTAAACAATCATAGAAGCGTCATTTAAAAAATCATAGAAGCGTCATCTTAAAAATCGTAGAAGCGTCATGTAAGAAATCATAGAAGCGTCATGTAAAAATCATAGAAGCGTCATGAAAAAATCATAGAAGCCTCATTTAAAAAGTAATGAAAGTGTCATTTAAAATATTAAGAAGCATCATGGTAGAATAAAAGAAGCGTCATGTCAGACATGAAGGGTGTCATGTAAAAATTAAATGAAGCTATAATGCTGTGCTGGGGAGAATTACTGAGATGTCAAGGCTCTCAGAGAATAACTTAGATTACGGGGGGGGGGGTTTCTGAGATGTCAAAGCAATAGTCAGAGGCTATTTCAAAGTTCATGTACTTTACTCAATTTTTTATTGCATTCTTTGTTGGCTCGCCACGGGGGGGGGCGCTGATAAAAAAGCGTAATGTAAAAAATAAAAGAAGCTTCATGTCGAAGTTAAGAGATTCATTTGGGAATCCCTACGATGTCGAGGCTTGCAGGGAATCGCTATAATGCTGTAGTAGTGCTATAATGACTCTCAGAGAGAATTACTGAAATTTCAATGCTTTAGGGTTAGGTTAGGGTTAGGGTTAGGCTAGGGTTAGGGTTAGGCTAGGGTTAGGGTTAGAAGGTTGACAGATATTTTTAGATTTCCAAGGCTTATTGGGGGCATTGCTGAGATGTCAAGGGGGGAAGTTGATATGTTAAAGCTTGTGGGGGGGAGTTATTGACATGTCAAGGCTTACAAGGTTTGACAGGAGATTTTTTAAGATTTCAAGGAAATATGTAGCTTATTAAAAAACGTGTATTGCATTTCTTTGGCTCCCCAACGGGGGGCGTAGATTGCTAGTCTCTATCTATATGTTGTACTGTAGTCCAGCTGTTTACGGAAGATTTTTAAAACACAAGTTTCGTAGAAAACGAAACAGTTTGACTAGAAACTTAAAAAAAGTTGTATAACAAACGAGTTACATACTATTTACATATTTTTATCTAAGTTTATGCCACTTTTAAAAGCATCAAATTAAATTAAACCAAAGACAGTAACACTTCAGCATACAATACAACCAGACTTCGAAGTGACGTGATACCTGCGAAGTTTATGAGACTGAATGTTTGGCATCGAATTGTCCGGTTTATTACATTGTTTAGTTTATTTCTATTTTAAAATAAAACAACTAAAAATTCAAAGAAAAAAGTTAAAGTAAAGTGTGAATATTTTCGCTCTACCCCCTGTTTTTAATCTTTCAAATATATATTTGTACGTTTTTACAGTAAATGTAAAAAAAATTATTACGTTGCCCGGTACTGCTTAGGCACGTATAGCACCTTGCCCACTTCTAAATCAAATAAATTTTCCTAATTCCTGAAAACGATACACAAACTAAAGCCAAAAAAGCCTAAAACAAAGGCTATTGTGTAAAACACCAAAAAACTGACTGAACCTGAAGATATTGAAAATTGCAACGAATAATATAAGCACTGAGCTACTGCGAAAACTTTTACTAAAAGAAAATTCGCTTCAGTTACACGCCTCCTACCTAAGAATTAATTGCTTTAAAATGCATTCAAGCATGCCTCCAGAGGATCGAAGCTGTTTAAACTTTACATTTTAACACAATTCCGATCGACAGCAACCTAATCAAAAGAGGGTCCTAATATAGGAAATCTTACGAGAAAAGCATCATACAGCGGAAATACGAAGCTGTGGTACTAGGCAAGGAAAACCTAATAAACCAAGCTTTTCTTAAAGCAAAGGAGCTATGGAATCTCATAAAGCCTACTACATATTAGTCAAGCAAACTCTAGCATACAAATTGAAGAAAACTTAAAATTACACTTCCAGAACTTACATACATACATGTACCAACTAAACGAAGCAAAAAAGACATCAAAACTACCAACAACAGCTTCCATCTTGACAACGCTACATTTCTCAATATTGCATATTGTATGCTTTCAACTCTCCTTTCACATCAGAAGAAATAATGAAACGCATAGAAAATTTAAAACTAGCAAAGCACCTGGCAAATTAAGACAAAATACATGTGCATCATGTAGCTACGAGCCGTAGATGTCGATCGAACACTTCTCCATTTGGAGAAGACTTCTCAGAAGCACTATGCCAACTATTCAACAAGATCCTCAGTAAGGAACCTATAGCTTCCCTACCGACTGGATTGCTAACAAACCTGCTATTGCACCTCTGAAATCTCAGCAATTCGATCCCCTCGTGAGCCACCACAGTAGTTCGCAGGGTCCCTGCCTTCACCTTTAGGCAACGAATCCATGTAACGACGTATAATGGAGACGTCGACAGGGTCAGAAAACGGGAACATACGAGTAAATATCAGAGTTTGCAGGTTTCCAAGATAAATGTTTGCATTTCGCCTCAACCCGATGCCGAAAGCGCAAACTCACAACTAAAGTACATGTAGCTGCTACACGTAGATTTCTTATTTGAATCTCATAACCTGATCTGAATTTCGCCCAAATAATGAAGTCTGCATGATATACGACGCTGCTTTTAATATTTGACATGTAAAGTGTCTGTATTTTTGGTACTCACACTCCGTAAGGCCCAACTCAGGGCCCATGGGCACTGGTTCTTTTCTCTGGACATACGGTCGGACAATATATTTTGAATTCGAATTCGTAACGGGGGGTGCTGATTGCTAGTTAATGACACTGAAAAGTTTTCCACTGCACTGATTGACACAACTGCGACAGTATGGCGTCCTGAAGCAAAATACGAATAGTTTGCTTTTGGTCATAATTTAAGCTTTTGGATAAAGGGTGGGATTAGGAAAAACTTTTATATCTGTGAGCCACATGCCTCTCTCGGTGTTGCGGGACCCAAGGACGACTAAAGTAACGTATATATTGAGGCAGGCTCATTATTATATGTACTCATTAATACTTGTATGCTTATTTTCTTGTATGCCTTACTAATAGTCTAGTGGCCTCAATACATTAGTTTTACGTTTTTAACGCAAATTAACTATTTTTATCACTCTTACTCGTAGCCTTATTAGAAGTAAATACACGTGAGTAAATGGTTATTTTTATACTGTAAATCTGTTGCCAAATAATTCTTTTTGTAGCATTTGTTAAAAATTGTCCGCCATATTTAGTGAAAATACTATATATACTCGCAAATATACAGCAAGAGAAAACCACCCTTGTCTGCCTCCGTGCTAAGTCTGGAGTATGAACAGTTTGTTCTAAAAATAGATTGACTCAATGTTCCTCTTTTAGGCGCTCAGCCTTCCCTTTCCCCAGGCTGCTCAGAAACGTACAGTCACTCCTGTTCCCTCGAGCGCTCTCCAGAGCGATCCAAGCCCACGCAAACCACCCCCCTTTTTTTTTCTTGGACGTACAATAGTCCCAAGAAGCCCTTCCCGCGCTTCCCCAGACTTAGTGATTGCCAAGCCCGCCCAGACTAACTGCCCCCTTAATATTAGACTCTTGATTCCGCTACGTAATTCCCAATGAAGCCACCTGCCCTCCCCGCCAGCATTCCCTATTAATCATTAGAATTCCCCACTAGCGCGCCAGGCAACTCTAATCCACCGCGAAGCCCTTACCTCCCCCATCCATATCCCACCGGACTGAATAGAAACTGTGTCTTGCCGCTCGGACACACTCACGCCACCAGGAGCAACCTAGAGCTTACTCCTATCAGTAGTAGAAATTGTGTTTTCTTTAAAATCCCAAGAGACCCTCGAAATTCCCTACAATAATTTAATAAACGAAGTTAATACTCCCCGACCCCTACAACAATTGGTGTCAGCAATAGGAAAACTTCCCTCCCCCAAGACCCCTGTAACAGATTTTGGTAGCAGCGTTGTGATTAAACCACAGGCAAAAGTTAACCCTACAACAAATTTGGTTGCAGCAGTGAGATTCATAACCAGAAAGCCAAGAGCCCTACAACAATATAAGACGCAAGACTCAAATTTCGTGGAAAATTCGTTGGAGGCCGATTTTCGCAATGGCTTGCATAGCCGAAATAGAAGTAGTTACATGCTTTATAATTGTTGCAAGATACAGCTAGGTATTATCGACTGGTGTACAACAGGTGCAGCATTTTAATCTTTTTATAATACATCCTTATTTGATTTTATTATATATAGCTAGATATAGAGTTGCACTTACTACCCTGCGAACTACTTCTGGGCCTACTTCTGTAGATCTAATTTGAAAATTTTCAGCATCTGATACATGACTGTACTGTTGACACGCATTTTAAACTGTTAAATTCCGAATTATTCAACTTTTATTGATGTCTTAAATGAAACAGCATATGGTACTGCATATTCTGCGACAAAATAAGCATCTTACGATCAATACGCTCGTAGCGTAGAGATACATTCAAAAATCGGCCTTCAATCAAATTTTCTCCAATTCTGAGCCTTGCGTCCTTCTACTTGTAGTCCTTGGCGGCACCCTTGTGGCACTCGCTACGAGTATCAACAATGGTTTATAAGAAAACATGCAAGGTATATGTAAAGCTTTTTATGATCTGGCGAACTAGGAAGGCAGGAAATATTTCATCAATCTGGTTGAAGAGCACTCAATGTGCCGCCTCTAGTGGCTAAGTTGCCATTGGTTCTCGATTTTATTGACCAAGTGCTGAAGTAATGTAGAGCCTTAGTTAACGGAGAACTCAATTTATATTCACATTGCCAGAGCGATACCGACCCGTGTTCCGGAGAAAATTGAATATGAATGTCAACATTTATTCACAGACCTATGATGAATTCCAAGAAATCTGACAAGCTGCAAGCAAGGCCTCAAGCAAAAATATTGTTTCAAATCATAAAAGTTCCATAGATTCCACAGATATCGCCTGGTTGGGCTTATCGAGCGATAATTACCAGCTCTCCCTACGAGAAACTATAAAACGGTAAACCAGTCGTCTTTCATCTGATTCTAGCTCTAGGCAACTGTTACTGAGCGCCTGAAGGAACGACTTATTTATAGGTGGCATTATTGAGCAGAAACACAAAAGGAATTACCGCAGCCCATGAGTGCCATTTAACTTAAGCTTATGCAGGCTTAGAACGAGCATGTATTTATAAAAACCAAACTTTCTTTGGCTGATTTGAATCCGCGCACCGCCATTTCTTACAAATGATGCAGACCTCATTGAGCTTATTGCATTGAAACTATTTGTCAGGATGACAACATCAAAGACAGTAAAAGAAGTAGCCTTTGTTTACTGGTTAGTAATAGTCGGCTGCTCATCCGCCCTGGACCTGACAGTCGGCGTGATCACGGAGGCCGGAAGCGTGAACAGCTCGCTCATCGACGTCGCCTTCGCCAGACGGGTCAACTACAACTGGAGAGTGCTGCAGGGCCACACACTCTCATATGTGCATGTCAATGTGAGCTCGTGCAGCTCACACCAGGCTGTCAGGACTGGTGAGTTGAAGCATTTGCTACGCGACTCAATCGCTGCTCTGTTCAACCTGCTCAATCAATGCACACAATTGAAGCATGAATTGCACGAATGCAAGTGTGAGTGCGAGCTGTGAAACTGTGCATGTGTCTGTGTGACTCGCTCCGCAGTGTGCTCGGAGAGCGGCCTGTCAGGTCTGATTGGCGTCGGCAGCTGCTCTCTGCTGGATGAAGTGAGCTCACTGAGCAAGTCTCTGCAGCTGCCGCTGATCGCCCTGCCGACTGGACTGTGCGACTCTGCTCGGCTGAGCAAAGGTAACAGAGATGGATGTCTGGTATCTTTTTACCATTTCTCTAGATGTCTGGTTTTGAAGTAAAAATCACGCGGAATTGCAGACATGACAATCGTGGGCAGCCACAGCTCAGAAAACATCGTCGCTGCAGCTGCCTCCATTGTTACCTCGGATTCCATAATTAGCAGTGTGGCAGTTTTCTACGATGGTCTGCAAAGTGAGTGCTGTGAATAAAGTAAAATACGACGTTCGCATTTTCGTTGTATAATCAGACATCATTTTTATCTAAATACACACTTGTGCACGTGATTGTACTCCCACGATGATTCAAGTCTGCATTTGGTCACTGCAGGCACAACAGTGCTGCAGAACCTGCAGTCCAGTCTCTCCTCTGCCGGTGTGAGCAGTCTCACATTCCGAGTGGACGACACTGTCAACGCTTCTGTTACTCCTGACCTGGTGCACCACCTCAAGCGGCTGGTCAAGAAGAAAGTGTTCAAGCTGCTGCTGCTCGCCTCTCCTCGCAATGCTCTCAGTGTGCTCAGGCTCGCCAGGTAAGCTGCAGTGATGCAGCAGAACTACTTCTGGCTTGTGCTCGACACCGGACTGTCCAAGGCCGATGTGCTCAGCGTGACGCCGGCGAACGCGAACGTCGCTCTGCTGAGAAGCAGCGTGTTCACCGAGTGCACAGCAGCAGTGATGGATGTGTTTCCTCAGTGCCAGACGGACTGGCTTCGGGTGAGCGTTTCATGTGTGCTGCTTGATGGCTGCAGGGATTCATCATGCAGCACCGCACGTGTGCAACGCATGCCACTGTCGCACTCGATCTCGCACTCGATCGTCGCATTCGCATTCGACAGACTCTGGACGCTCGCTTCGTAGACGCCGTAGAAGCCATGGCCAAGGCGCTCAACGACTCGCTGCTGGATCCGGGATTCTCTCCCGGCAACGCCTCGTGTGCGCCACTGCGCCACTGGACATCGGGCTCGGCTGTGCTCAACAGACTCATGAGTGTGAGTGAGCTCACTAGCTAGCAAGCATTGACAAGCATTATTAGTTTCGAGCTGGTCTCTCCCCAATCCCTACTCAATGTGCAGATCAGCGACTTTGACACTCAGCGAGGCCTGATCTCGTTCAACAGCTCGACCAGACACTTCAGCTCGCAACGAGTCGAAGTGGTCGCGTCCTACAATGAGCTGTGGTCGTCTCCGGTCTCGATGCTGAGGTCGGCTCAGTTCGATGCATCGAGCGGAGCTCTGAGCAAGCTGTTCCGCTACAAGGGAGTCAGCTTGGCATTTCCGAACACCTTCATGGGTTTCAAGAACCAGACCATCATTGTCTGCTCTCCCGAGGTTTGTGCCTTTACTTTGTGAATAATTTTTTAGGAACGTAAAATCGTACTAACGTTTTCACCAATAACCTACAATAACATACAGAGCGCTCCAATGACTGTATTTGTCGAGAAGTTTCCTAACAAGACAGTAATAATCAGCGGAATGACTTTGAGCATCCTTGAATACTTCTCAACGCAGTTAGACTTTCGGTATGGTGATATAATTCTTACATTCGTATTTTTCTTGTTTTTATAAGTATATGTACTAGTTTTATTATGACGAAACGTTGAAGATTTTTAACGAAAGATTCGACAGACGGAAACTGGGGCTCGCCTGAAGTCAACTCAACCTACTTTAACGGATGCGTTGGCGAGTTGCAGAGAGGGGTGAGTAGGTGACCGAAGTGTTTTATGACCTTAATCGATAAATTTCACATGATTTTTTATTGCTACAAACGTCTGCAGTAGCTTCGTAATTTCTTCACAGAGGCCAGATCTCATATACAACGTAGGACGCTTACAAGATTTGTGTGTCGTCTTGAGCGCATATCGCTATTAACAGTAGTTTTGCCACTGTTTACGAATGCAATAGTACTTTCCCCCCAATGACCAAGAGTATGCAACGCCCCTGACTCTTGTGACAGAGTGCCCAGGTTTGATTCCTTGCTCGACCACATTAATTTAAGGCTCTTCCAAAAGAAAACTGGCCTGGTGCTTGGGGCGATTCTTGCCCAGCACATGGGGGTAATACCCTGAGGAGCAGAGTATGTCGTATCTGTGTGCACGTGTGTGCTCAGGTGTCAGCAAATGGGCTTGACTGCATGGCTGCCTGACGGACATTGTCGCCTTGATTGCAGTTGTCTAAAGCCTTCCGCCATAGACTAAATAAAAGATAATGCACAGCGCACTTCAATTGGAACGATTTACAGGAAGTTGCAGTTGCTGCCGGTCCGTTTACCATCACCGCAGCGCGTGACGAGGTCATTGACTTCTCCGTTCCTCTGTTTGAAGAATCGAACGCTATTTTATTGCCGAGGCCGGCTCCAGAGTCTAAACTATGGAGAGTGTTCTCACCTTTCACTATGAGCGTCTGGCTTTCAATTGTTGCAGCTCTGTTTGTCACCACCTTTGCCACTTGGGTCCTGGCCTATTTTTCACCGTTTACAGCCTACAACTTGAATCTTGAGTTTGCCATAGCTGATGAGGTCTGGCTTCAAGAGTACCTGTGGAGTGCGATAGGCAGCTTTCTGCAACAGGGCCAAGACTTCTATCCGTTTGCAATGTCGTCTAGAACAGCCATGGCGTTCTGGTGGCTGCTTTCCGTGATTATTTGTGGCGCATTCAACGGTGAGACGGCTTGATCAGTTATTACAAAACGACTTTGCAGTAGTCAAACGCAAATCGTTAGCTATAGCTTTACAGAGCTAGTTTGAACCACAAACTCACCAATAGGCACTTTTGTGCTCAAAGCGATGGCGTGTGCAGAGTTTTAATTGTAGGGGGAGCGTAACACAAAGGGGCCAATATTTGGTGTTTTGGTAGGCGCCCCTGTCTCTTGGTGGACGCCCCTACAACAACGATGTACCAAGTACGACTGACACGGAAATTTGAAGTGACACCAGCGTCCATTTGATCTGCGACAGCTTTAAAAGGAAAAAGAAAAAAATGTTTCCGTTGGAGAGCAGCCTCATTGAAAATTCTCTACTAGACAAAAGTGCAAAATAAAAAATGATCGTCTACCAATACTTCAATTCTGTTTTCAATCAGAACAAAATGTACTAAAAGAAAACGAAAAACGAACCGCAATGAATCTTCTTCGCGTCATTTCAGGCGACCTGACGGCCCACCTGACGGTGACTGTGACGCACTATCCCATCAAGACCCTGGACGATTTGACAGGACAAACAGAAATCAGACCCTACGTAATTGCTGGTACAAGTCTGCACACTCTGCTTTTGAACGCGGAATCTGGTGTCTACAAGAAAATCACCGAGAGTATGGTTGAATTGGGGCCTTACGATGACTGTCCGACAGATGTGAGCGACTCGATCATTGTATTGCATTGTTTGACGCTTGTATCGGTGTAGCAGGAACAGGGGGCACGGTAAAGTATTAACGAGATCTCACTTTCATGAGCTCAAATTGACTTGAATTTCAGCTTACTGTCGTCAATTACTCAGCCATCGTAAATAACCTACGAAGCAGTTTGTCATACTAATCTGGTAATTTTCGAACCCATTTTTAGCCGCCAAATCCTAACCAGGCCTGCCTCACGGACTACACTTACCTGCTAAACATAGCCAGAAAGAATTGTACTCAATTTTACATGGCCGAAGAATTGTTTTTAACTGCGCCAATTGCTTTGATGCTACCGGATGACGCGTTTTATGCGGAACTGTTCAACTTCCAGTGAGTTTCAATCTTCCTTAAAAAGTAGAGAGTCGGGAGCATAAACTCACTTTTTACTCCTTGCTGTTTCGATTCCTTATTAGAAATTGATTACGCGCAGAGAAAGGCACAAATATTTTAGGACAAAAAATCCACTCAGATGTAACGAGGAAAACATTGACATTCGCTAGGTGAACCTAGGACTCTGCTTAGGTGATCCTACTGTTCAGTAGTACCAAATGAAGAACATGTTCCGAATTCTGTTTAACTCTATTTGCAGCATGCAGAAACTGCACGAAACTGGCCAACTGCAGCGCTGGTTCCAGCTCTACTGGTCCAGCGACTCAGTCTGCTCTGTTGGCAGCTCTGCCGAAACCGACGCTATAAGCCTGGAGAGCGCTGGTGGGTGCTTCATAGCGACTCTCTGCTTCTACGGCCTGGGACTGCTGATTCTATTGGTAGAGCTTGTCTGGACTAAGCTGGCTAAGAGGCAGCCGCTGGATTGCTTCTTCTATTGATTAAAATTTCAAATATTAGGCTACGTTTGGACGACAAATCCAACATTAGATAATAACTTTGCACTGCGTAGTTAGAACGTGCTTTAACATCAACATTTTCAGTTTACTGGAAGCAGCTTATATTATGTTTATTAAATTTGCACTTCGAGGGTGTTGATTGCATATTTCATAATATCATTTGAAATATTTTGACTATTAAGTGCACCACGAGACAGAAATAATTTTTCTACATAATGATTGAGAAGTTGAAATCTAAGGGAAGTTGCATTCTGGATTTTATCATATCTTTGAAGAATATTGCTAGAACTTCCATTGTGTCTCAATCTTCTCGAGTCAGTAGGTAAAATACTTGATCCTCAGCAGTAAGATTTTTTAATTTGAAACTTTGTCAGAGATTTCTTGCTGAAATTCATCACGGGAAGCACTATAAAAGTACCAACTATAGTCGAACAGAAGTTAACTTCACTTTCTACTACCCCCCCCCAAATAACGTGCAAGATGCTGCGCATTTTACCATCATCGGAAGGCCAAATATCGGTCAAGCGTTTACTGTCCCGAAATTCTAGTTTTAAGATCGAAGGATATGTAAAGCCTTATCCATCCACTAAGTCAGTGTCAGGGATACATCTTCTCTGACCTCCACGGTTTTGTGGACGCTTTGCGAAAGCAGGCTTGCCATGTTTTTCTCTTAGTCCATGTAGAATCCTACTGTCTGAATCTGATAGCAGGTTGAAAAAATTATCAATAATCATTGAATTATAAGTCACTGACGGTAAAAATTACCTCAAAAGAACTTCTAGAGAACCATAATTAGAAAGTGTATGGTAGCACTCCAAAAATTATAACTAAACAATGACTGAGAACTGAATATAAGATGAAGTTAAAGCTACCAACTTGCTTAACCAAACATTTTCTATCTCAAAAGTGGCCCCCGAGCTTTGAGACAGTTCTCTAAACTCGAAGGCACAGAATTTAGACTGCATTTCGGAATCGAGTCAATTTATAGTTCGATCGGAAGACTTTGGCAGCTGGTCTGTAATCCTATAGCATTTGCATTATGGATTATATAAAATAAAATCTAGCAATTAATGTGTAGAAATCAGAGCAGAACCTATTCTGCTGTTGCACTCGAATGCACAAAACAAGCTCCGAAAAAACGTTCTTTTAGGGTATATCATCAGCACAAGAGACATAGCGTCTAAGGGACACCACACGGGACAGGCCCTATTATCAAAGTCAGGTCAGGCAGTACGAACAGGGAAAACTAATGAAGTAAAAAAACAGTCAGCTTCATTAGCAGCAGGAGGTTGAGCTGATGTCATCAGCAGTATCTGTTTAAATCAGCGATTAAATTTCCTAAAGACAGCCGAATGCCTTCAATGCTTTAACTGCCTGCTTGGGCGTGGCTGTAGAGCCATGTTTAGCCTAACCTTGCGGAAATTTACATGCAGTTGAGCAACGCCAGATAAATCTATGCAATTAAATTTAAACAAAGTTCTCTATTGGGCGTTGACAACACGTATGATTCTTCTCCAGAGTTGCACGCTTCACTGCTGCACTTACATACTCACAATGTCAGCATTAGACTCTGGTATGCCTCCCTTAGTCGAAACCACACCACACCACGAGGAGGTGTGGAGGCAGTGCTGCTGTCAGGAGGCAGTCCGGAAGCAGACGGTTCCGGACCGGTCACTTCCCTGGACCTGGCTGCATACCGCCCCAGCATCGGCCAGGAAATCGCGGAGGACTGCTTCTTGTGCGGCTCAGCGAGCGAGACTTGACTTAGCTTGACTTAGCTGCAGGGGGCGTCCGGCGGATGCAGCGAGGAGGCGGAGGAGACCGCCCATTCCGCTAGCCCCTGGCGACCAACGACTTCCGTTGAAGTGGTGTCGCTCAGGGGGACCCGTCGGTCTCGCCTGCAGCGCGGTCCTCCTCACCGACGGTGGGGAAGAAATCAGCTCGTCCGGTGTCCCTGAGGTACCGGGCGAGCAGCGGGATGCTCTCGGGCCTGCAAACGTCGGAGAGAACCGGGTTTGGCCCGAGGTGAGTAAGCCTGGCCCTGGTGAAAACCGGGCAGTGGCAGATAAAATGCTCGGCGTTTTCACTGCCTGAGCGGCAGAAGGGGCACCGCTCCTCGGGTACTTGGCCCTGAAGGAAGCGGTGGCGAGAGAAGCAGCCATGCCCGGAGAGGGCCATGCTAACTGCTCTGAGGTCTCTGCGGTTGAGCCTGAGGAGGGCTCTACGCAGGAGAGGAGAGGGACAGGGGACGGCAGCACGGGATTGCCTACAATTCCGGGTGTCGTGCCACCTGCGGAGATGCTCGGAGTCAGCCCAGCGCTTAACGCGGGAATTGATCACCGAGGCGGGGATGGGGGCACCCGGGCCCGGCCCCAAAAGCGCGCCGGCGGAGCCAGCCTTGGCCAGCAGGTCAGCGCGCTCGTTGCCGAGGAAGCCGGCGTGGCCCGGGATCCATCTGAGCTCCACCTGGTTGCCTAGCGCAAGCCCGTTGAGCTGGGTGTTGCCGTCCAGGACGGATCTGGAGCTGGCGGTGCTGCGGCAGAGGGCCCGAAGGGCTGCTTGGCTGTCAGAGTGAAAAATAAATTTCCGGCCGCTAAGCTGCCTTCGGCGCAGCTCTGCCGCGCAGGAGCTGATGGCAAGCACCTCGCTCTGAAAAACACTGGAGTTGAGCCCAGTGTGCTGGGAGTAGCTCCACACCACTTCTCCCTTGAAGAAGACGCAAGCTCCGAAGCCTGAAAGACCATGCCTCATAGAGCCGTCAGTGTAACAGTGGACTTCAGAGTCGCTCCAGCTGTCACTCGCCTCGTGTCGAGGCTGAATGGTGACCTTATACCTTTGGCTCAGGAGAAGGGTGGCTGGGATCGAGTCCGTGAGGATGTTGAGCCCGCCACACTCCTCGAGAGCCTTGAGGCAGAGGTCAGAGTGCGGGATAAGCGACCGCTTCTTAAAGGCCCGCACTTTCTTGAAGGCCACCCCAGCATCCAGAAGACGCCGGGTGCTCTTCGCCGCCTCTCCTTTGATATAAATATCCAAAGGAGGGGCACAGAGGAAGGCATTCATGCCTTCAAAAGGAGTAGAGGGTGGAGCGCCCATAGTCATGCGGCAGGCTCTGCCCTGGATTTTGTAGAGAGCGTCGAGGTTGCTCTTGACGCTCAGGCCGCTAGCCCACACGAGGCTGGCGTAACTGATCGAGGGGCGGATGATGGCAGTGTAAATCCACCACAGCTTCCTGGGGGTGAGCCCCCAGGTGGTGCCCACGGCGCGCCTGATCTGAGCCAGTACAGCCAGGGCTTTTTTGGCTTTAGTTTGAATGTGCGGAGTCCAGTTAAGCCTGTGGTCCAGAGTGAGGCCCAGGCAGCGGACCTGCTTCTCCATGGAAATATTCTTTCCATAGAGGGTGAGGGGCTTAATGGTCCAGAGCAGTTTGTTGGTAAACATGACTGCTGTGGTTTTCGACTCTGAGAGTCTAAGGCCACATTGGTCTGCCCAACGCTCCGCTCGTCCCAGAAAGCCCTGCAGAAGGTCTCTGATGGTATCAACCGAGGGGCCCGCGCATATCGCGGTCACATCATCGGCATAGCCCACCTTGAGAATGGGGTCGTGGAGATCACTGCAAAGCAACTCATCCATGACCATGTTCCAGAGAACGGGGGTGAGAACGCCGCCCTGGGGGCCCCCTTTCAGGACAGGCACCGAAAGAGAGCTGCCGCTCAGGTGGGCCACAACAGTGCGGTTTCGGATCATGAACATGATCCACCGGACAAGGTGAGGGTGCGTGGCCCTGGATTCCAGGGCTCTGCAAAAGGCCTCGAAGATGACGTTGTCGAAGGCCCCCTCAATGTCCAGGAAAAGCGAGAGGGCAAAGCCGCTGCCAAGAACGGCCCTCTCCAGGAAGTCAACAATGACATGGAGAGCACTCTCGGTTGACCTGCCCGCGCGGAAGGCGTGCTGGTTCTGCGAGCGTGGGAAGCGCTTCAGCTCGACCGAAAGTAGGCGCCAAAGCACCAGTCTCTCGAGGAGCTTGAGGCAGAAAGAAGTGAGGCTGATAGGCCTGAAGGCCTTCACCGATTGGTAGTCGCTCTTTCCAGGCTTGGGGATAAAGACCACCCGGGCCTCTCTCCATGCAACTGGTACATAGCCCAGCTCCATACAAGCTCGAAGGAGACGACAGAGCAGGTCCAGGAAGCGGTGGTTTTTCACCGCCTCGTGCAAGAACGCTGGGTAGATGCCGTCGGGCCCAGGCGCCTTGAACGGGTTAAAGGACCTTGCCGCTCTAATAATGCGGTCTTTGGTGATCATAGACTTTGCTAGGCCTTGCCCTCCCACTGTGTGGTCGGCGGGCCCTGCTGAGTCGGAGATTTAGGGAAAAAACTGTTGAGCATGAGCTCTAGAGTCTCTTCCGAACTCTCTGTGACCGAGCCGTCAGGTCTCTTCACAACAGAGAGTTTAGAAAAACGGTCATTAGTGAGTGCCTTAACCACGCGGGCTACGGGGCGAGAGCCCTCAAGCCCTTCGCAATATTGGCGCCACTTGGCCGTCTTGGCCCTTCTGACTTGGCCCTTAAACTCGTGGATCGCACGGGTATAGGCCTCTCTGTCAGATGGGTCTTTGGTTTTGAGCGCTCGCCTTTGGAGGGTCCTGGCTCGGCGCCGAAGGGCCCCGAGCTCTGGGTTCCACCAGGGAGCAGATTTCTTGCCTTTATAGGCCTTTAGGGGGCAGGCTGCTTCAAAGGCAGTGGTGATCGCCCCGCCCAGGGAGGAGGCGAGATCGTCCACCACCTGGCAGTCAGAGAGGTCACTGGGGGGGTCAAGATCCCGAAGGCCGCGGCTCAGCTTCGAGCCAAAGGCGGCCCAATCGGTGTTCCTGACGTTCCGACTCCAAGTGACCTTAGGCTTTTGCTTGGTCGGCCCAATGCAAAAGCGGATAAAGCGGTGGTCCGAGAGCGAGTCCTCGTCCCACACTCGCCAGCCCGTAACTGCGGAAAGCAGTCCGGGTGAGGCGATGGTGGTGTCGATGACTTCGGCCCACCGCCCATTATTGAACGTTGGTGCATTGCCCACGTTACAGAAGTTGAGGTTAGTGCTGCTGACATAGGCCAGCAGCTCCTCGCCTCTGCTATTGATGTTCTTGCTGCCCCAATGCAGGTGGTGTGCGTTCACATCCCCTGCAATGAGCAGCTCGAACCGATGGGACGCAGCATAGTCAGTAAGGTTGACTAACGCGTCGCAGACAACTGGGGCATCGCCCGGGAAATAGGCAAAAGCTACCAGCACAGGTTTATTGGGAATGAGGTTATTGATTTGAACAACACAGATGTCCCCAGTCGAGAGATCAGGTCTCATCCATGCCTCAAAAGCTTTTGCAGCAAAGACCAGAGATCTTGGGCGAGGCTGAGAGCCCGCCATGCAAAAACAGTGGTAGCCAGATGGCACATTATTTGGCTTACCTTTAGTCATCCAGGGCTCCTGTACGAAGACCAGGCCCGGAAGCTGTTGCTCTGCCGTGCGCATCAGGTTGACCGACGCCGCCACGCAGTGCTGGGTGTTGATCTGCAGACACCAGGTAGTCGCTGGCATCATTGCAGATCGGATGTTGCAGCCGCCAGGAGTTCCTCCTCCTCCTCGGCGCTCACCGGCTTCGGGTCGGGGTCGCCGGTGTCCATGGGCTCTTCTTCAGCAAAAGGCCCCCGATTGGCCGGAAGGCAGTAGGCAGCGTTCGCCGCCCTTTGCCCACCATCCATGGGGTCCTCCGCCTCAGATTGGCCCAATGCCCTGGAGCAGCCAGCCGCCTGGGCAGGCGGGTCCGTCTCCAGTCGGCCCTGCCCCGAGGGGTTGGGCCCAGCTGGGACGTCCCCACCCTCCCTGGACGAACTGGTGCGCCTAGGCGTCCCGGCGACCTCTCGCCTCAGCTGGGAGATTTTGGCGGTACGGACTGCCTCAGCTGCACGCTGGTACAGGCCGCGCCGCTTGGTGCTGCGCGCCGGGCGTCGGTCGCCTCCGCCCTCAGCAGCGCGCTCAGCTTTGCCCGTGCGGCCGTGCTGCCGGGCAGGGCGGTTTGCTTTGGCAGTCTGAGCAGAGGCTTGCGCCTCGGCCCCGGCCGCCTCCGCATCCCGCCCGCCCTGCTCACTGCCACGGGGAGGGTCGGCCTCGTAGGAGCGGATGCGCAGCTTCCAAAGGCCGACGTTGATGAAGCTGCCGTGTGGATAACGCCTCATCCAGGCGTCCGACAGCCCCAGGATGGCTGTGAAGCCAGTGCCGTCGGTGCGCTTAAGGGTGTCATGCACCACTAGGCCCGCGGCGGGAAGCTCCCGGTTGACTGCTAGCAGTCCTTTCCGGAGCTCGTCAGCAGAGGTAACAACGCTCCTGGCCGGGACCCAGATTCGATGCCTCTTGGTCCGGGGGCGCTCGTCCTCTCTGCAGAAGGCTAGGTTGAGGTCCCAGCTCTGCTCGGGCAGCAGCTCAAGGAGCCGCCGACCCGAGTCAGCATCACTGGGCCAAATGAGAAGGCACGAGTCCCTCGTCGCATTCGAATGAATGTTCAGAGGCGTGCCCTTCAGAGTTTGCTTCCACAGGAGGCCATCAACGGCACTTCTCACCTGCTTCAGCTGATCGGGAGACAGGCGCGCGTCCTTTCCCAGGATGACAACCGCCGGTTGCCTCTTTGCCGCATCAGCGTAGGAGGCCCGGGGGTCAGTGGAGCTTTCTTCAGGTGGGCTGTCCACCCTCCCGGCTGCATCGGCCTCCCTATCCTGGGCAGGGGCTTCCGTGGGCTCGAGGCCCTCTTCCGCCACCGCCCCAGACTGGGAAGCTTCCGCTGCCGCGGGCCGTTGGCCCCTGGCACCGGTTTGGCTTCCGCCCTCCTTGGCCCGCCTCGCCTTGTTAAGTCGACGGCGGGCAGCTCCAGAGGTGGTGCTGCGTTTCTTAGCAGCTGGAGTAGCAGGTGTCTTCTCGGAGGCACCGCTCAGAGTTGGCTCCACGGGTCTCGCCGAGGCGTCCCCGATGGTAGCAGGTGGTATGGCCGAGGAGTCCACGGCCCCAGCCGAGGCCGGAGGCACTGTGTCATCCACAGCCGGTTTGTTACTTCGGTTAGAAGCCATTGGCTGGAAGTAAAAAGGTGGGACTTCCTGCAGAACACAGGCAAGGAGCCGCAAGGCCGCAACCCCAAACCAAGCGGCAGGCCCCCAAAAAGCAAAATACCACCCTGCGGGGGACCCAAAAGCGCAAGGGGAACCGTTAGCGACCAGACTACTCCCTGGCCAAGCGTCCATCAGCACGGAGTTACACTGGGACATTAGAGGGTGCGTTTATGGTCACACCAGGACCCGGCGCCAACGAATCAGCTCGGCAGGGCCCAAGGGGGCCTGCCTTAACACCCACGGGACGAGTACCCTTCGAAGTGCGCCCTGCAAGGTGAAAATCAGGAGACAGAGTCTCTTGAGCTATCAGCCCGCCAGGGGAGGCAGGTGTGAGCATCGCTGGCTGGGATAAAGGCCATACCAGTCTCATACTGCACAGATAGTTCACCACGCCATTACGTGCAGGACCCGGGGTCCTGGGGGCAACAGCCCCGGCCTCAGCGAGCGAGACCCTTGAGCATCTGGTGGAGTGTCCGGCCACGTGGAGCCGACGCGAGGAACTCGGGCTGCTTTGCATGCGGGACCTGAACAGCAAGGAGCAAGGAGTCACCAAGTTCTGGAAATGGTTGCGTGCCAAGCTGGGGCGCGGGCCGGATGTGGATGCAGTCGGCAGCAACTGATGGACGTGTCAGCGACAGACTCTGGCTTCACACACACACACACACATACATACACTGCTGCACTGATAAATTTGGCGAATTTAGTGCATCAGCACTTAAATAGCTTGGGCTAAAATTTGACGCAAACTGCTTCTACAATGACCCAATGATTTCTTCCAGTCAATCAGTGGCACATTTAATAGCAAAATCTGTCAATCTATCAGACTATCAAGTACAGTGCATATACCTAAATGCTTGAAGGTTTCAATTCTTACCTATGACTAAGATTCATTAACTTTACAAAAGGAGATATGCGCGGGAGAAATTTTGTCAACAAGTACTAAATAACTTTGACGCTCTGTCACGTTTTTTGCGATGAATTATTAGTTGGTTAGTCTGTAGGAAGGCTTGGAGCACTGTTGCAAATCACACGTGACAGGGGATCCCGCAGCCGCCGAGGATACAAGCATTCAAACTGGTTCTGCTGAACCCTCAGCACGCAGAAGCACACATATTTGTGCACAGGCAAAGTTATTTCTGCTATTCAACTGCAAAAGAAGTTAAGGAAGACTCTTTTACATTACTGAAAACCAGAATCGGCATGATAAGTGAACTTAAAAATCTTCGCAAGCTATATAAAAATAAAGTAAGCGATGGAAACTGCCTGAGAGTTATTTCCAACGGTAGCTGACTTGGACTTGATTGGCTGCTGATATCCCTATATAAAAAGACCTTGCATGTGAATCCAAATACAATCAACTCTACGAGCTACTAATCAACTAACTCCAAAGTAATGGCAGTTGCACGCGTGTTAGCAATAGTCACTGCCTTCTCAGTTTATCTGGGCAGCTCATCCGCCCTGGACCTGAGAGTTGGCGTGATCACGGAGGCCGGAAACTTGAACAGCTCGCTCATCGACGTCGCCTTCGCCAGACGGGTCAACTACAACTGGAGAGTGCTGCAGGGCCACACACTCTCATATGTGCATGTCAATGTGAGCTCGTGCAGCTCACACCAGGCTGTCAGGACTGGTGAGTTGAAGCATTTGCTACGCGACTCAATCGCTGCTCTGCTCAACCTGCTCAATCAATGCACACAATTGAAGCATGAATTGTACGAATGCAAGTGTGAGTGCGAGCTGTGAAACTGTGCATGTGTCTGTGTCTCGCTCCGCAGTGTGCTCGAAGAGCGGCCTGTCAGGTCTGATTGGCGTCGGCAGCTGCTCTCTACTGGATGAAGTGAGCTCACTGAGCAAGTCTCTGCAGCTGCCGCTGATCGCCCTGCCGACTGGACTGTGCGACTCTGCTCGGCTGAGCAAAGGTATGCTGCAGCTTGTCTTCTAAAGTTCTTTTGACAATTTCATTCAGTATTAATAAGCTGGCCAATCTAAACTTGCCTAAAAAATAGCAGGATACACTGTGGTAGCCAGACACAGCTCTCACGACATCATGCGCGCAGCGGCAAGCATATTCAAAGACGAATCGGAACTCAACAAAGTCGCCATGCTTTACGATAAAAAACAAGGTTTGAATGTTTTGCAAAATCTTTATTTTATGTACTTTTTCCGGTATTCGGGTCAGGTTTCATACGGTAGCACTTTTTCTAGCTATAAATATTAACATAATACGAACCATAAAATTGATTCAGATTCACTGATGCTGCAGAACCTGCAGTCCAGTCTCTCCTCTGCCGGTGTGAGCAGTCTCACATTCCGAGTGGACGACTCTGTCAACGCTTCTGTTACTCCTGACCTGGTGCACCACCTCAAGCGGCTGGTCAAGAAGAAAGTGTTCAAGCTGCTGCTGCTCGCCTCTCCTCGCAATGCTCTCAGTGTGCTCAGGCTCGCCAGTGAAGCTGCAGTGATGCAGCAGAACTACTTCTGGCTCGTGCTCGACACCGGACTGTCCAAGGCCGATGTGCTCAGCGTGACGCCGGCGAACGCGAACGTCGCTCTGCTGAGAGGCAGCGTGTTCACCGAGTGCACAGCAGCAGTGATGGATGTGTTTCCTCAGTGCCAGACGGACTGGCTTCGGGTGAGCGTTTCATGTGTGCTGCTTGATGGCTGCAGGGATTCATCATGCAGCACCGCACGTGTGCAACGCATGCCACTGTCGCACTCGATCGTCGCATTTGCATTCGACAGACTCTGGACGCTCGCTTCGTAGACGCCGTAGAAGCCATGGCCAAGGCGCTCAACGACTCGCTGCTGGATCCGGGATTCTCTCCCGGCAACGCCTCGTGTGCGCCTCTGCGCCACTGGACATCGGGCTCGACTGTGCTCAACAGACTCATGAGTGTGAGTGAGCTCACTAGCTAGCAAGCATTGACAAGCATTATTAGTTTCGAGCTGGTCTCTCCCCAATCCCTACTCGATGTGCAGATCAGCGACTATGACACTCAGCGAGGCCTGATCTCGTTCAACAGCTCGACCAGACACTTCAGCTCGCAACGAGTCGAAGTGGTCGCGTCCTACAATGAGCTGTGGTCGTCTCCGGTCTCGATGCTGAGGTCGGCTCAGTTCGATGCATCGAGCGGAGCTCTGAGCAAGCTGTTCCACTACAAGGGAGTCAGCTTGGCATTCCCGAACACCTTCATGGGATTCAAGAACCAGACCTTGGTTATGTGTACCCCTAGAGTTAGTTACTTTGACAAATCTCTTTTGTTGTTCTACATGTCTTTTGGAAATGCATTTCTCTCAACCGCAGCTTTCTCTCAAAATTATCTCAACATTCAGATCAAATGAATGAGTTTTCTTCTAACTTTTCAGACCTCTCCGATGACAGACTTTGTTGCTGAGTTCCCAAACAAAACTGTGATTATTCGAGGAATGACTCGAGATGTGCTGGACATTTTGGCTCAGAAAATGGATTTTAGGTAACCTTTTTATAGTCGTCCTTAATTACCTGCCTTATTAAAGTATAAGTTGGATGGGAGTTTTACCTGAAAATGCAGATACATCACTAAGGCACCTGACGACGGTAACTGGGGTGCGCCCCAGGCAGGCAAACCCTACTTCTCAGGATGTGTCGGAGAGCTTCAGCGTGGAGTGCGTGGGCTGTCATGTTTTCTCAAGATTTTTTTCGGTGAAGAATGATATCAGTTATTTATACTTGCTTATATCTGATTTCCCGGCGTCCAGATCTCACACCTGGGAGCTGGCCCCTTCACCAAGACTTCAATTCGCGATTCCGTTATCGACTTCTCAACGCCGCTGTTCGACCAATCCACCGCAGTCATGGTGCCGAAACCGCCACCAGACACAAAGATGTGGAACATTTTTACTCCGTTGAGTCCGTCTGTGTGGTACCTCCTGCTAGGCACTTTGGCATGCGCCTCAGTTGTCATGTGGGTCCTTGCTTACTACTCTCCATTCTCGGCTTACAACTTGGGCCTTGAGTACGCAGTTTCTGATGAGATCTGGCTGCATGAGTACATTTGGAGCGCTATCGGGAGCTTCCTGCAGCAGGGCCAGGACTTCTACCCGTTTGCGATGTCGCCAAGGACTGTTATGGCATTTTGGTGGATGTTTACCTTGATCATATTTGGAGCTTTTACCGGTGCGTCTGCTAGTGCTTTTATGAGCTAATGTATAATTAATTTCTAGGGTAATAAGCTACTACCATTCCTAATTATCATTACAGGTGACTTGACTGCTCACCTGACTGTGACTGTCACGGACTATCCGATCAAAACCCTGACAGACCTGGTCTCTCAAACCGCTGTTAAGCCCTACGTTCCAACCGGCACGAACCATTACACCTTGCTCACTACTGCCGAGTCAGGCATCTACAAGCAAATCGCTGACGCAATGGTGGTCATGCCAGCTGGAGAATACTGTCCGTATAATGTGAGTCTTGAATTGTCGTGTTTCGGGTTGTTGACACTAAGCAAATTAAACGTTCCAAGTCACTAAAGGAAGTTCTAAAACAAAACTTTTCTCAGCCACCGAAAAATGACGCAGCCTGCATAAATGACTACACCTTTCTGTTGGGCCAAGCAATCAGGCACTGCTCCTTGTACTACATGCTCTCGGAGACTTTCAATCCATCTACGGTGGCGCTTATGTACTCGGAAGACGCTTTCTATGCTCAAATGTTCGACTACAAGTAAAATTTTAGCTAACGACCTATGCTACCCAGTTATTTGCTTCGGTTGCTCAAAAGATTGCCATTGGAGTTGACAAACTAACTATTAGTTTACTATAAGTTTGCTACTATTGTAACAATTGTAACATTGTAACAAATGGCTACGCTAGACCACTACATGTAGGCTACACTATACCACTGGGCTAAGCGAGTCCGCTGGGCTACGCTAGACCACTAGGCTACGCTTGACCACTAGGCTACGCTAGACCACTAGGCTACGCTAGACCACTAGGCTACCCTAAACCACTAGGCTAAGCTAGGCCACTAGGCTACGCTAGACCGCTGGGCTACGCTAAACCACTAGGCTAAGCTAGGCCACTAGGCTACGCTAGACCGCTGGGCTACGCTAAACCACTAGGCTACGCTAAACCACTAGGCTACGCTAGACCACTAGGCTACGCTAGATCACTAGGCTACGCTAGACCACTAGGCTACCCTAGACCACTAGGCTACGCTAGACCACTAGGCTACGCTAGACCACTAGGCTACGCTAGACCACTAGGCTACGCTAGACCACTAGGCTAAGCTAGACCACTAGGCTACGCTAGACCACTAGGCTACGCTAGACCGCTAGGCTACGCTTGACCACTAGGCTACGCTAGACCACTAGGCTACGCTAGGCTAAAAATAACCACGCTAAATTTGTCCACAATCAACGCTCGCCCATCAGCTTGCAGAAGATGCACGAGTCTGGACTGATGCAGAGACTCTTCGATTTCTACTGGTCCAGAGAGAACTTCACCGACTGCGGCAAAGGAGACGGCAGATCCACGGAGGCCGACGGCATCAGTTTGGAAGGCGTAAGCGGCTGCCTGCTGATCACGGGCTGCCTGTACACCATCGGCCTGCTCATCCTGTTGATCGAGCTCGTCTGGACTAAGCTGGGACGGAAGCGACCGTTGGATTGCATCATCTATTAACAATTTTGAGTAAAAGCTCTTGAAATATAACAACTTTAACAACTTTATAACAACAATATAACAACTCTATTAGATATTTGTGTTGTATAATTAGCCTTAGGAAACCGATATAAATTGCGATAGCATCGTTAAAAGTCTGTCAGAAGTACTCGATGATTATTTAATTCTGTACTACACTGCATCATCCACCGAAGTAGAACCTAGCACAGTTTTTTAGCTAATAGAAATCAAAAAGTAGATTTAGTTACGAGCGCATAAGAAGATTAACAAAACTAATTAACTACGAGGTAAATTAATTAGCCATGCTCGTACACACTGTGTTTTATGAAGAAAAGTTGCACAGATGCACACAGGCAGTTCAGCTATTTTATTAACATTTATATCCGGACAGCAAATATCTATTCTGCATGGTTAAACATCACAGTCTTCGGCAGAAATGACTGTAAAGAAAAAGCAGTTTGAGTTTGAATATCATCAGAATAAATGAAAAACATTCAATATACTCTTACTTATACATCGTACAGTCAATTTGTTAATATTTGTCACTTTTAAAACGACTAGCTATGACAAAAATTGACGCATTCTACTGACAAATCCAGCCTATAAGTAGTGTCTAAAAGTTTTTTTAACAATTTCCCAAAATTTACAGAGGAAATTAAAATTAAAACCTGCAATATATCGATACAACTCAGGATTAGACGAAAAACAAACAAAGTTAAACGCAGCATCAAATTTTATACATTTAACCCAATAACGAAAATATGAGCAGGTCCAACTGTTCCAGTCTACAGGTACAATTGAGTAACATCTCAAGACTAAAATGGGAATTATCAATTTTTAGAGCTATATCGTTAGTGTAAAAGTGTATGTTAGTCGATCCCGTAAAAATGGTGTCTTTGCAAGGTGAAAAAATTGATCCAGCAAAGAAAGTGAATATATATTAATTCAGCTGCAGTAGTACGAAGTTACACTCGACTTACTAGATGCACTAACGACAAACACTGTTCCTTGCCCTAGAACTGCTCATTTCTAAGAAAAAAATCGAATGTAGTGTCGTCCTACTTTGGTTGTCAATGCATGTTGTTGACATACGAGCCTCCAATTTCGCACCGTTGCAAGTTTAAATCGTTCGTGAGATTTCTGACGGTGTTAAAGAGCCATAAAGCGGTAACATTGACTAACAACGGAACAATGTCTTAACTAACTACGTAATTTGTTGATCGAATGCAAGTTTAGCTTTTTGCAGCCCATTTGGGCCTACATGAATCGAATTTAATCCAAGGTACGAGCCGTATGCTTGTCAAAGCAATGGAGCTTTTTCTACAATGGTAGCATTTAATTTGGTCCAACAAGCATCAATTTGGTCCATAGCGGCTCTGTAGTTTCACCCTTAGATTTTCATTTAGACAAGACTGTCAAAAGCAGTGATAATGCTGCGGAGGAGCAAGATCAGCCCCAGAATCATGGACCATATTTTAGACCATCGAACGAATGCCAAGGGCATTTGCTATACTCATAGTTGAACAGATTGCATTTTTGACGTCACCTTCTATTGGCACAGTGAAATTTGATCAAATAAATAGCACTTAACAGCTATAACCCATGATTTCAGCAGGTTTCACATCCGCTATGGATCAGATTAAATACTTGTTGGTCCAAACTATTTGTTATTTGTTATTGTTTGTGAATCGACACCGACGCATGCCGCACTAACATTCAGTCCATAAGCTCCACCACAGCAGATCTGTTACGCTCTATTGGCCAGGCCTGCAGCTGTATGCCAGTCTGCATGTCCATGCTTTGATAGTCGTCTGTGTCGGATTTGTCTCGAATATCCGCATACGCTGAATTGGAATTGACGCGCAACTTCTGCTGATGCGTCCGCTTCTTAGACTGGCCTCTGGTGCGCATCCGGCGGCGAATCAGGGAGCGGTGCAGCGCGGCTTGGACCTGGAATCGAAGCAGATTGGCTACTCCTAAGGTTTGTTTTAACTCGACACAGACTTCAACACCTGCACGATGTTATAAGCTTCACTCGTAGCTCACCTCCTTGCTCAGAAAGCAGTACATCAGGGCTAGGAACAGTCCTTGAAAGCTGAGCAGAAACGATTTCAATGAGGTGACCACAATGAACAGAATGGTGTGCATCGGGTCTGGCACGGTGCAGATGACGTTCGTTATTCCCAGCAGGGGTAGCAGAAGAAAAGCAGCCCTCACTGCTTTGCTAAAAAGGTGCGCAGTTTTAAAAATCAATTACACTATTACAATTAATGCCTAGATCATCAGCAAACTCACCGCAACTGCACTGTCTCGTTCGAGCGACTCTCCCGGAGTCGCATAACCAGAACACGAAGCACGTTGAGTAGAAAGCCGATGTTAATCTGTAAAAATTGCCAACATTAGATTTACCTAACAACCTATCTATCTTTCTATCTATCTATCTATCTATCTATCTATCTATCTATCTATCTATCTATCTATCTATCTATCTATCTATCTATCTATCTATCTATCTATCTATCTATCTATCTATCTATCTATCTATCTATCTATCTATCTATCTATCTATCTATCTATCTATCTATCTATCTATCTATCTATCTATCTATCTATCTATCTATCTATCTATCTATCTATCTATCTATCTATCTATCTATCTATCTGTCTATCTATCTATCTATCTATCTATCTATGTATCTATCTATCTATCTATGTATCTATCTATCTATCTATGTATCTATCTATCTATCTATCTATCTATCTATCTATCTATCTATCTATCTATCTATCTATCTATCTATCTATCTATCTATCTATCTATGTATCTATCTATCTATCTATGTATGTATCTATCTATCTATGTATCTATCTATCTATCTATGTATCTATCTATCTATCTATGTATCTATCTATCTATCTATGTATCTATCTATCTATCTATGTATCTATCTATCTATCTATCTATCTATCTATCTATCTATCTATCTATCTATCTATCTATCTATCTATCTATCTCGCTCTTTCTCGCTATCTACCATCTATTGCCAGGACCTGCACCGGAGCGGGTACGAAAATTAGATTTCTCGGTAGTTGCTCGCACTCTTTTGCACTACTTGAGTAGTCTGATTTTCGTTCGGCATGGCTGGTTCCAGCAGGTAGTTCCTCTGGATAAAAGCGCTTACCGCGCCCATTGGCTTTCCAGCTGCCTTAATCGTTTCTGGTGATCTTGTGTGCGTGCTTTCAGCTTGATTGGCTGCGGCAAGCAAGCTTTCGCTTCGCTCGCTCTTTCTCGCTATCTACTATCTATCTATCTATCTATCTATCTATCTATCTATCTATCTATCTATCTATCTATCTATCTATCTATCTATCTATCTATCTATCTATCTATCTATCTATCTATCTATCTATCTATCTATCTATCTATCTATCTATCTATTTCGTATCGATATCGTACCAGAAATGTTAGCAGACGAAAGCCGTTGAGAATCCAGTAGACTGGAGAATAAAACGAATCCTTCCAGCAGCTAAAAGTGGTTACAAATATTTGCACCAGTTTTGAAACGAAAAAACAATTGTAATTTTTTCCGTAAAAATATAGCCAACATCCCGCTCATACTACTCACTCCTTGGCGGTAAGCTCTCCTCGAGTGGCCGTCACAGTTGCCCAAACAATGGTGGGAATAACCGGTACGCCTAGAAGGGGCCAATAAATTGTGAACTTTATTTTTGCATGGCGTATAAGTTCCGGTC
Organism: Macrostomum lignano; assembly: GCA_002269645.1. Lineage (NCBI taxonomy): Eukaryota > Metazoa > Platyhelminthes > Macrostomidae > Macrostomum > Macrostomum lignano. Next base: position 129,524 of record NIVC01001816.1, on the reverse strand, counting down.
GTGCGTGCATACGAGTATGTACAAAGCTTGGTTGTTGATTGCAGTTTATGCAAGTCCCTAAATATAATAAAGATAATTACTGTCTAAGCTGTGCGGTTATTGCTGACTGTTGTGGCGGCAATGTGTCATGCCATTGTCAGATGTCACATATAAAGTAGTCAATCAACTTCGTAAGCTAAAATTACATTGTCGACAAGTATGAAACAGGATATTGAGAATTAGCGTAGAAAGGTATCTTTCCTTATGTACCTTTGGGTGCATATTCGGCACCCAAGTGCCTTTTTAGGTGTATATTCGGCACCCAAGAGCCTTTTTAGGTGTATATTCGGCATCCAAGTGCCTTTTTAGGTGTATATTCGGTACTCTAGTGAGGTGTCTTGTCGGTATTTTAGTGAGGTATACATTCGTTAGTCTAGTGAGGTATCTATTCGAGGTATCTATTGGCAGTCTAGTGAGGTATCTTTTCGTTAGTCTAGTGAGGTATCTATTCGGCAGTCTAGTGAGGTGTCTAATCGGTAGTCTAGTGAGGTGTCTAATCGGTAGTCTAGTGAGGTGTCTAATCGGTAGTCTAGTGAAGTTTTAGAAGAGAAGGTAACGTTTTTGAAACTGAAGCCACAGCTAAACTGGAGCCAAATACCGTATCCCAGCAGGAGGTTTCGCTTCATCCCGGTGCTCGTCTGGAAGACGGTGACGGCAATGCGATTGTGAATGTTCAAGCCTTCGATGAGCATCCATGCGAATATTGAGGTCCGGCTGGTCTCCCACAGACACTTAAGCAGTAGACAGGTGCGCGACTGGAATTGGCATATGATAGTTTACGAATACAGTAAAAATTGAATAAACTGCAAGGAACATGTATGTAACGGTTAAAGCCTAAGATATCAGCATTCTCTTTGAGCCATGGCTTAAACCTAACTTTCAATTTGATGCTTGGCTTTGCCAACAACTCCTAATCGACTCCTGGCATCTGAACAGCCTCAGCAGTTCAGCAATACCCACGTGACCCTTGACATCCCAGAAATTCCCCCTGTGCCACAGAATTTCAGCGATGCCCCCCATGAGTCCCTAACTGTCAAACGCGCGAAATTAATTTGGGGCCTTAAAGATTCACAACCATGAACACCAAACCCTAAGGCACAGGGAGTGTACATGCTTCACAGTTAAAAGGTATTGACGCACTTTTATGTGGCTTAAGAGTCAGAAGAATGGACATTGGACAGAATTGCCTCTGTGCTGGTTGTAGGCGTTGCGCCGAGGTGCTTTCAACCCTCCTTCGAATATCCGCATGCGCACACCTAGCACTTTCTTTTTGGAGCTGTCTCATCTCATACAGCGGTTGTCTCGCATCCAAGAAGACAAAATTTCTGAACGCAACGTGCGTCAGATTTCGTTAGCTGAACTAGACAGACGCCCCCGCAAGTTATCATTGCATGACGGGCGGCGAAGCGGAACTGAGGAGAGGCTTCCGTCGGGGGGGGGGGGCTTGAAATCCCTGTTTGATCCTCATCGCTTTCTCTAATTTCCCTTTTTCACCATTCAAAGTACTCGCATGAGTTTTATTAGCTTCATCTTTCCAAGCAGTGTTGGCGTTTATTTTTAGGATAAAGTCGATATCAAATTCTCATTAGAGGTAGACAAGAGATCGGAGAACGATTTCCAAATATGGACATGGTAGTTTAATAGCCGTGTTGCTGTGGAAGCTTGCGCGTGCCAAGATTACTAAGCAGTTTTTTACTGTTTATTAGTTTTGCTTATCCTTGTTGCATCAGATTCGAAAAATACCATTCTTATGCTCTGGTCACACTGTAGTCCCTCGGCTGTCTGTCACACACTCTAGTCCCTCGGCTGTCTGTCACACACTCTAGTCCCTGGGGTATCTGTTACACACTCTAGTCCCTGGGGTATCTGTCACACATTCTAGTCCTTTGCCTACTGTCACAAACTCTAGTCCCTCGGCTGTCTGTCACACACTTCATTCCCTCGGCTGTCTGTCACACATTCTAGTCCTTCGACTGTCTGTCACACACTCTAGTCCCTTGGCTGTCTGTCACACACTCTAGTCTCTGGGGTATCTGTCACACACTCCAGTCCTTTTGCTGTCTGTCACAAACTTTAGTCCCTCGGCTGTCTGTCACACACTTCATTCCCTCGGCTGTCTGTCACACATTCTAATCCTTCGACTGTCTGTCACACACTCTAGTCCCTCGGCTTTCTGTCACACACTCTAGTCCCTCGGGTATCTGTCACACAGTCGTTATGGTATCCCTCACGTAGTCCTTTTCGCTTACCAGAACTCCAGCGGATTCCAGCTGGTGCAGCATCCATGCATTGCCGTGACTCTGTGCCATCTCCTTGCTAGCTAGCACCAGATGTAGCAAAGTTTGAATCAGCATCGACACAAACAGATTGCGATGGATCTTGTTGCGCACGTTCGACAGACTTCTACAGTTATTTTGATGCAATAGATAAATGCGACAACAGTACACTCTCATTCTCAGTGTAATAGTGACTCTTTTCGTAAACATAATCGGTAAGACTTACGCGTAGGTTCGGAAGATGTGAATGGCGCAAGCGAGGCTCAGACAGGATAGCAGATCACCAACAATTTCAACTACTTCGATTATTTTGACAGCGTAAGAAATTAACTGTGGCATGACGTAGCGAGAGGAGTTAAATTTGTTAGCGAGCATATTTCGGTAATTAACAAAACGGATTTCTGATTTACTTTGACGTAAAACAGCAAAACAAAACGTTCTGAAAGCATCATATATATTGCATCGATATAACTACATGTAACTAACTAACTAACTAACTAACTAACTAACTAACTAACTAACTAACTAACTAACTAACTAACTAACTAACTAACTAACTAACTAACTAACTAACTAACTAACTAACTAACTAACTAACTAACTAACTAACTAACTAACTAACTAACTAACTAACTAACTAACTAACTAACTAACTAACTAACTAACTAACTAACTAACTAACTAACTAACTAACTAACTAATTAACTAACTAACTAACTAACTAACTAACTAACTAACTAACTGACTAACTGACTAAACTAAATAACTAACTAGCTAACTAACTAACTAACTAACTAATTAACTAACTAACTAACTAACTAATTAAATAACTAACTAACTAAATAACTAACTGAGGGCAATAGATTTTTTATTTGAACCGGCCTCACAGGAGTGAAAGCCTTCCGTTCTTCTTCAAATCACTCTGCCACCTCCCTACCTTTAAACTCTTCTTACGTCTATTTTTATGCACAATGAAGCACGAACGGATGTTGGAAGCAATTTCCTTGCACCTTTTCATACTTTATAATGCAAGTAATTCCTGTACTCCGAGTAAGAAGCGAGATTCTTGGCTTAGAATTCGGTGGATTTACTGTCACCTCAAGCTCCAAATAATTTTAGATATTCGTACATCGAATAAATTTGAAACTCCGATTAACGCCAATACTTATGTTAGTCATTGGTATAAACTTATTATTCACCATGATCTCTTCGTTACTTTTATCTTTGACAAACTCCCGGGTGAAAGGCAGTAGGCACAGTGCATAGCTGCTGTACGAGTCTTTCGGATCGTCCACGGGAACTCCGCCGCGAGACAACCATCGTCCGGATTGATGACACACCCTCGAAGCTTTCACAGCGTCTGGCTCTGCGTAGGAGTCAGAGTTGGTTTGATACTAAATTTAAATGTACACATGCAAGGCGAGCCTCTATAGTTGAGACAGACCAGTCAATATTGATTGCACAACCCGCGGTGAGGCAATCCTGAGCACACATACAAGCGCCTGAGCCTTGGGGTTTGGCCCTCATGGGTGTGAATAGCGCGACAACCCCTGGGCCAATTTCTCATGCACAAGCCCTGATTGATCTTCGTCGCTCTCGGAATGGAACCAAGGTTCGTGGTAAGAGAGCCATGATCTAGCTGATAACTCACCCTAAAGCATGGTCGATTTCGCTAGGTTAAACACTCCAAACCGCATAGACAGGACACGCTCAAGGTTACACACTCCGGACCGCATAGATAGGACACGCTCTAGGTTACACACTCCGGACCGCATAGATAGGACACGCTCAAGGTTACACACTCCAAACTGCATAGACAGGACACGCTGAAGGTTACACACTCCAAACCGCATAGACAGGACGTTCAAGGTTACACACTCCAAACCGCATAGATAGGACACGCTCCAGGTTACACACTCCAAGCCGCATAGACAGGACGTTCAAGGTTACACACTCCGAACCGCATAGACAGGACGTTCAAGGTTACACACTCCAAACCGCATAGATAGGACACGCTCCAGGTTACACACTCCAAGCCGCATAGACAGGACGTTCAAGGTTACACACTCCGAACCGCATAGACAGGACGTTCAAGGTTACACACTCCGAACCGCATAGACAGGACGTTCAAGGTTACACACTCCGAACCGCATAGACAGGACACGTTCAAGGTTACACACTCCAAACCGCATAGACAGGACACGTTCAAGGTTACACACTCCGAACCGCATAGACAGGACACGTTCAAGGTTACACACTCCAAACCGCATAGACAGGACACGTTCAAGGTTACACACTCCAAACCGCATAGATAGGACACGCTCCAGGTTACACACTCCAAACCGCATAGACAGGACACGTTCAAGGTTACATACTCCGAACCGCATAGGCAAAACACGCGCAAGGTTACATACTCCGAACCGCATGGGCAAAACACGCGCAAGGTTATAAACTCAAGCTCTAAAGACAAGTTAGGCCGAATATCCCTAGCCAACTCACTATCCGGACAGGCCATCCAAACAGTACTGCCATTCCTTGTTGGTGGCCAGCACAGAAAGCCATCGAAATATCCAGGACAGAATTGATAGTCTAGGCTTGTGTGGTTCCAACCTGAAATTTATTCATTCATTTTGAGGTCTCTTGGGTAGAATTCTAAGAGACGGAGTTTTTGTAGATTTTAAAATATAAAATATTTTTTAATCTGCAAACCGCTAAAGAACGCTAGCTGTGTCTGGTGCTGTTTTTCGGCGATAAAGCGTTGCTCACTTTCGCCCACACCGGAGGCCAGAAAACACTTCTCTTCGTCAAATATTCTCCTAGGCCCTGGCATCTCATTTACTATGCATTGCCTGCTTTCAAAGTTTTCCACTCAAGTCTATTGACGAAATCTCCATGCGGTGCTTATCAGACCTCCCTCTCTCTCTTCTCTCTCTTCCTTCTTCTCGGTTTTCCCCAGGTGCATGCCCAGGTGAAAAAAGTCTACTTGGATATGAGACCTAGCTCATATGCGTATAGAGATCTGTCCGAGGCCTCTGTTTCGTTCAACGAATATTTGCCTTTATTTTCTACTGAGGAGACTTGCAAAGTTCCAACTTTGTAGTTTTGAGAGTGCTTCATGAGTAGCTTTTTCTTGAAAGTTCACACCGATATAGGGCACAAAAAAGCCTGGATAATATTCAACTATGCAAACCAAAACCTTTTTCAATGGGGAATTCGAAGAACTTCTCAAGGGTGTATATTTCTTAATCCACTCGTTGTGCCGTGTTTTTTCTTCCAAGACGTTTCCTTCCTCCATCCTGCGATTCTATTTTTATCCCCTACATGTACGTTTTCCCAAAGGATTTCCGCTTTTCGTTGTTTAGCTCTACGTACACGGAGAGACCGTGCAATGTTAAGCCTGAACAATGTTAAGCATAAGCAGCTCAATTCTTTTCCTTGATGCCAACAATTTTAATGTGTGCTCAGCTGCTAGCAGCGACTCACAAACTCAAATATTTGAGGACAAGCATCAAGGATGCACAAATCCTCTTTGCTGTTGCTCAGAATTAGAGCTCACTTTATAAAGTGAGCTTCTTGCCAATTCTCAGCTATTTTTCACTTCAATCGAAAAATGCAACACCTTTTCAAGACTGCGTGGCCACCTGGTCAGGGGTCGGCAGGCTCCGGCCGGCCAGACACAAGCGGCCCGTGAAGCCTCTCTATCCGGCCCTTGGGTCCCTGATAACTTTGCAATAGCAATCCAGCCAGTTTAAGGTTTGTGACTCTGCTCAGCTCACTCTCTTTCTCTCCCCTCTTCTCTCTCCTCTCTCTCCTTTCCTCTCTTCTCTGCACTCTCCTCTCTCCTCTCTCTCCTTTCCTCTCTTCTCTGCACTCTCCTCTCACTCCTCTCTCCCCTCTCTCCTCTTTTCTCCTCTCCCCTCCACTTTTCTCTGCTCATATGTTTTATCTCCTCTCTTCTCTCATATCTCATCTTCTATTCTCTCTCATTTCCACTCTCATCTGCCCGCAGCCGTGAGCTGGATTCTCTATCTCCATAGCCCCTAAGGCAAACAATTATTTGCCTTTTGAACTTATCGCTATCGAAATCGAAGGCAAATTGCACTCATTGATTCGTTTTAAACATTACAAAGCTCATGCAACTACCTGATAGACAATATTTCTGACAAGCTGTTTCATCACAATTGTTCAATTAAACCAAACTCTCAGTTGTCTGGCACTTCTGTATTTTTTCTCCTCTCCTCTCCTTCCCAACATATTCGGCGGGATGCATAGAACGAAGGATAAGTTAGTTGGGTTCTTCTGGACGCTCTCAAACCGAATATCCGGTGGCAACTTAACTACTGCAGCACCGAGGTCGAATTCCTGGACACCACCTCTCCTCTCCTCGTCTCCTTTCCTTTCCTCTCCTCTCCTCTCCTCTCCTCTCCTCTCCTCTCCTCTCCTCTCCTCTCTCTCTCCTCTCCTCTCCTCTCCTCTCCTCTCCTCTCCTCTCCTCTCCTCTCCTCTCCTCTCCTCTCCTCTCCTCTCCTCTCCTCTCCTCTCCTCTCCTCTCCTCTCCTCTCCTCTCCTCTCCTCTCCTCTCCTCTCCTCTCCTCTCCTCTCCTCAAATCTCTTTTCCTCTCCTCTCCTTTCCTAGGAGTAAAAAGTATGCCTTCGAGCTCTGTAATAAACTTCTAGGTAGCACTCTGTGACAATCAGATATAGTAAAATAATAGTTGGTGTGTACATACCAAGCGATCTATTTGTACCGAATTCCTGGTGACAAGGCTCCATTGTATGCGTTGTAAATATTGATAAATAATATAAAACTTGTTGGTAATAAAAGTTCAAAAGAACTCTGTCCGAGTTTCAAAGAACCACCTGAAGTTCTCGAAAATATTCCTTTGAATAAACGAATAAAGCAAAACAGGCACCTGTTCTTACTGGCCGTTGAATCTTGATCCAATAAGAGACAGACAAAAAATTACAGTTTAACTGTGCTCTTATCCTACTCATAGTAGTTCGCTTATCAAAAACGTAAAATTATCACTAGGTTGCTGCGCAGAAAAAGTTATGCGGCTCTCCGCTCTCTTCTCTCTCCTCTCCCCCTCTCTCCCCTCTCTCCCTTCTCTCATCCCATCTCTCGTCTCTTCTCTCTTCTCTCTTCTCTCATCTTCTATTCTCTCTGCTTTTTCTATCTCTCTATCTGGTACTTGCGGCCTCTATCTGGCACTTGCGGTCTCTATCTGGCACTTGCCGTCTCTATCTGGCACTTACCGTCTCTATCTGGCACTTGCGGTCTCTATCTGGTACTTGCGGTCTCTATCTGGCACTTGCGGTCTCTATCTGGTACTTGCGGTCTCTATCTGGCACTTGCGGTCTCTATCTGGTACTTGCGGTCTCTATCTGGCACTTGCGGTCTCTATCTGGTACTTGCGGTCTCTATCTGGTACTTGCGGTCTCTATCTGGTACTTGCGGTCTCTATCTGGTACTTGCGGTCTCTATCTGGCACTTGCCGTCTCTATCTAGCACTTGCGGTCTCTATCTGGCACTTGCGGTCTCTATCTGGTACTTGCGGTCTCTATCTGGTACTTGCGGTCTCTATCTGGCACTTGCGGTCTCTATCTGGCACTTGCGGTCTCTATCTGGCACTTGCGGTCTCTATCTGGCACTTGCGGTCTCTATCTGGCACTTGCGGTCTCTATCTGCACTTGCGCTTGCCGACCCCTGGTTCTCAATCGGAGTTGCGTCCAGTGCTATGGTGAAACTGGCTCTCACCTGTGTGAGTCGGGGTCGCATGTGTACTTTAATTATGTACATTTAGTGGTTGCGGGTTCTTGCGAGAGCCGAACTATTTTTCCACCTCGCGCCAACCGTCTGAGTTTACTCACTACAGTGGCGTCGCAAGCCGCGAACTAATAAGCAGCATGACACAGCAAATTTCACTAGCGCTGCCCGGCCCGTTTGCGATAGAATGCGACACTCACACCCAAGCGTGGGGCAGCTTGGGCTCGCAGGTTTGAGACCTAAATCGCAGCGACCGGAATCTCTGACGAGAAAAGGGCTCAGCAGCTGCTTCTTTAAGCGGCCGGAGAAGAACTGCAGAATGTAGTTGAGAAGAACCAGATCGCGGCAGGTGAGGGTCACAAGGAAAAACATCCAGCAACACTGGGACGGAAAGAACAACATTGTCTTCCTCCGCTTCAAATTTGAGACCTGTCGACAGCAGGCAGAAGAGTCAGTGGACCAGTGGCACCAGTGGCTGCGCAAGGCAGCCGACGCCTGCAACTTTGAACAGCTGCGAGACTCTCATTCGCGACAAGATAGTAGCCTACTGCTCATCTGCGAGACTCTCTCATTCGCGACAAGATAGTCGCCTACTGTTCATCTGCGAGACTCTCTCATTCGCGACAAGATAGTCGCCTACTGCTCATCTGCGAGACTCTCTCATTCGCGACAAGATAGTCGCCTACTGCTCATCTGCGAGACTCTCTCATTCGCGACAAGATAGTCGCCTATTGCTCATCTAAGAGGCTGCGCTGAGACCTGCTGCAAACCAAGGACATCTCATTTGACGAAGTCTTAAAAAGGCGAGAGCAAAGGAAGCAGCAGAGCAGCAGGCCAGCGCTATGGAAGCACCCCTCCGATTCATATTGATTGGGAGCGGCCCGATGTACATAAGTAGAGTACACATGCGACCCCGACTCACAACCTGTTTGCACGACTCATCAAGTGCTACATTTCCATTCCAAAAAAATTCCATCTAGTCTTCATTCTTTGACTTGAAAAGTGCATTTGACATGGTGCATCTTAGGGGGGGGGTAGCCCGGTGGTCAAGCAAGGCGCTCATATAGGCCATCAGCACAGGGGCGTAGCCAGAGGGGGGGCAAGGGGGGCCGTGGCCCGCCCCAATCAACCAACTCTGGCCTTGGCGCCCCCCCCCCCTAAAAGAAACTGGCGCCCCCCCCCCCTATAAGAAACTGGCGCCCCCCCTAAAAAACTGGCGCCCCCCCTAAAAGAAACTGGCGCCCCCCCCCCTAAAAGAAACTGGCGCCCCCCCGCTAAAAGAAACTGGCGCCCCCCCCCCCGCTAAAAGAAACTGGCGCCCCCCGCTAAAAGAAACTGGCGCCCCCCCCCCTAAAAGAAACTGGCGCCCCCCCTAAAAGAAACTGGCGCCCCCCCTATAAGCAACTGGCGCCCCCCCCCCTAAAAGAAACTGGCGCCCCCCTATAAGAAGCTGGCGCCCCCCCTATAAGCAACTGGCGCCCCCCCCCTAAAAGAAACTGGCGCCCCCCTATAAGAAGCTGGCGCCCCCTAACTCACGGCCCCCCCCCAATCAAAATTCCTGGCTACGCCCCTGCATTAGCAGCCCAGTCTCCAAGTGCAGTCACATTAATTGGAAGGTGAATTGAAATCTCGGCTTGGCTCTGCTCGTGCAATTAACGGCCTTGAGAGCCAAACCTCAAGGTACAGTGAAGTGTACATGTCTAACGATAAACAAAGTTTGGGCCGCTGTACACTCCTGTGTGAGTGTGTGCCTGTGCGTATGACTGCGTACGTATCCGCGCGCTTGTGTGCCTGCTCAGGGGAGTCGGCGGAATGGGCAGTAATGCCTCTCGATATCGCTTGAGCTGCACCAGGGTGCACACAGTCCCTGAAGCAGAATTAACAAATATTGTTAACAAAAATTGATGCAGTTAAAAAACTGTATTCTGAAAATAATAAAAAATTCAACATCAATATTCTTTTGCGCTTGGAAATGCATTAAAAAAGCAAGCCCAGGGACTAATCAAACATGCCCAGAGACTACTCAAACATGTTTGAGTAGTCCCTGAGCAAGACATCACCTGCTGGCATCAGGGCACGATGGCGAGAACAGTGCGCCATCAATGATGAAAGTCTCCTGCTTGTACGGCAGACGTGTCACAAAATTGGGAATGTCAGCTACCGGAAGTGGCTAGGAAGTAACAGATGAATTTTCGGATGAAGTGAAATGGGATTTTCTATACAAAAAAACACAGTGAAGGGCTGAGAGACGTGACTCGGCACAATGCGAGGGGATTTGGAAAATAATGAAATCCCGGGAATCAATGCGACTTTGTTTGATTCGCTTTTTCAATCGAAAAGGGAAGTCGCTGATTGGGAGACTTTGATGAGAGATGAAAGGACTGTTACCATGGAAACGGAAACACAATTCTGCTTTTAAATCGCAATAGAAAATCGCAAACAAGACAAGTTGGCAGAAATTTTAAAGAGAAGCAGTAAAGATAGCATAGTTGATTATGAACTCCTTCCTGTGGCTGACCTGGTGTCTGAGTGCTGCGGCAACCTGCTCTCAAGGTGAGGTTAACATTTCTAGATATATATATGTATATGTATCTATGTATCTATGTATCTATCTATCTATCTATCTATCTATCTATCTATCTATCAATCTTTCTATCCATCACTCCAGTATCGGCATGGACAGACCAGCAGCTCTGTGCCAGCAACCAGAGCTGGAGCTACGAGCCCGTGTCGGGCAAGTGCTGGGCTCTGCCAGCCGAAGCCGTCACCAACACCACGCAACTGATCTCACGTAGCAGCGCTGTGGCCAAGTGTAGCATAATTTCTGGATTTCTACCCGCCCCAGCAACGAAGGTAGACCTACAGGGAATGCAGCGGTTTCTCACTCAAAATGGCCTCGCCGCCGAGATTTGGACGTCAGCAATTCGAGGTACGTGAAGTTGGGACACCACAGGCAACATTCTGGTTCACAAAGGCCGGCTGTATTCCTGTCTGTGGCCACCCCCCGCAATCTTCCTTATGAGCATTCTTCAGTCACAGACATACTATTCGGCAACAGGCTCCTGTTATCGCGTTTTCTTTTTACCAAACCTTCAGCTCAAAACGGCACGACGTTTTACTACCAGGACAATGGCAGCCCAGTGCCCGCCTCTTTGTGGTTGAACGGGACTTCCTCAGCTGTCGAACCATCTTCTGGGCTGAACTGCGCCGTGTACACCTCGTGGGTGTCGCCCGTCGAAGGCCTGTGGCGACGCACGATGGGTCTGAAGCCGGTGAACTGTTCCAGGCTGGAGGCTGCTGTCTGCTTTAGGAATGGTAACTAACCCAGTGTGCAGCACTGGTAACTAACCCAGTGTGCGTCAAGAATGGTAACTAACCCAGTGTGCGTCAAGAATGGTAACTAACCCAGTGTGCGTCACTGGTAACTAACCCAGTGTGCGTCAAGAATGGTAACTAACCCAGTGTGCGTCACTGGTAACTAACCCAGTGTGCGTCAAGAATGGTAACTAACCCAGTGTGCGTCACTGGTAACTAACCCAGTGTGCGTCAAGAATGGTAACTAACCCAGTGTGCGTCAAGAATGGCAACTAACCGAGTGTGCGTCAAGAATGGTGACTAACCGAGTGTGCGTCAAGAATGGTGACTAACCCAGTGTGCGTCAAGAATGGTAACTAACCCGGTGAACGTCTATAAGCCAAGACAGTTTCTGAACTCTTCTGTTCTTCATCAGCTGGTGTGAGTTGACTCTGTTAGCCAGAATCTTCACTCAAGGACGCAGCAGTCAATATCTCATTTTCTTAATTTCCGAACTGCAAACAGAGCCCTAATTGATTGTACTTACTAAATGTATGTAAAAACTGGCATAACAGTGACACAGTGCCAACTGTCGGATCTGCCAGAGGCCGTCGCCCTCGCCAACATGACTGCCGTGAACACCAGCTTTGGCGCGCCGCTGACCAATCTGTTCCACATCGGAATCAGACTGGACGTGCGCTGCAAGACCGGCTATTATCGACTGCGCGACTCCCCGAGTGCATCGGTGGCCACGCCGTCGCCTACCTCTGACGGCCTGACTGTCAATCAGATCGAGTGCCATCCGGGTGCGGCAGCTGGGTCTCCACCAGTGATGAAGTCCGCGTTGATCGAGGCTTGCCAAAGTGAGTGAGATGCTACTACTACTACTACTACTACTACTACTACTACTACTACTACTACTACTACTACTACTACTACTACTACTACTACTACTACTACTACTACTACTACTACTACTACTACTACTACTACTACTACTACTACTACTACTACTACTACTACTACTACTACTACTACTACTACTACTACTACTACTACTACTACTACTACTACTACTACTACTACTACTACTACTACTACTACTACTACTACTACTACTACTACTACTACTACTACTACTACTACTACTACTACTACTACTACTACTACTACTACTACTACTACTACTACTACTACTACTACTACTACTACTACTACTACTACTACTACTACTACTACTACTACTACTACTACTACTACTACTACTACTACTACTACTACTACTACTACTACTACTACTACTACTACTACTACTACTACTACTACTACTACTACTACTACTACTACTACTACTACTACTACTACTACTACTACTACTACTACTACTACTACTACTACTACTACTACTACTACTACTACTACTACTACTACTACTACTACTACTACTACTACTACTACTACTACTACTACTACTACTACTACTACTACTACTACTACTACTACTACTACTACTACTACTACTACTACTACTACTACTACTACTACTACTACTACTACTACTACTACTACTACTACTACTACTACTACTACTACTACTACTACTACTACTACTACTACTACTACTACTACTACTACTACTACTACTACTACTACTACTACTACAATTATTATTTTCCAGTCACTGCTTGTCCAACTGCCTACTTAAAGTCTACGGTCATCATACCGAACGTCGAGCCTTACCTGCACACGCTGACAAAGGACTATTACTTATATGACGATTCATTCCCAGTCAACTGTACCCCAGGCTACGTGAGCTACAGCAACAAGCTGTCAGTGACGAGTCAGCTGGTTTGCAGATTCAACAGCATCGATCAGACCAGATACGAGTGGCACCCGCCAGACCTGAACGCATGCCTGCGTGAGTTTCCCGAGCGAGAGCTTTTATTTGCTTGAAAACAATGCACTAACAAAATTGAATTCGATACACTTTTAGCCGTGGCCTGCCCACCAATACAGAGCATCATACCGAGCTACACCACGGCTTACAAAGCAATCGATCGGATTCAAGAAAAAGAATTTAACGAGTTCCAAAAGTCCAGCTATCCGTTCTTTCCCAACCGGGTTTATATCAAGTGCGCTAAAACAGGAGACTTTTTCCAGGACCGCACCTTCACTAAGGTGGTCTCGTGCGAGCTCAGCAATGCCTCCTTGACTGAGGGCGCTTGGACCGGAGCGCTGGGCACTTCGCTGAGTCGCCTGCAGACCACCACCTGTGTTCGTGAGTGTCTCACTGTCTGTTTTGTATGCCAGCTCTCAGAGACAGGGCATAGCTCAGAGACAGGGCATAGCTCAGAGACAGGGCATAGCTCAGAGACAGGGCATAGCTCAGAGACAGGGCATAGCTCAGAGACAGGGCATAGCTCAGAGACAGGGCATAGCTCAGAGACAGGGCATAGCTCAGAGACAGGGCATAGCTCAGAGACAGGGCATAGCTCAGAGACAGGGCATAGCTCAGAGACAGGGCATAGCTCAGAGACAGGGCATAGCTCAGAGACAGGGCATAGCTCAGAGACAGGGCATAGCTCAGAGACAGGGCATAGCTCAGAGACAGGGCATAGCTCAGAGACAGGGCATAGCTCAGCGACAGGCCGGCATAGCTGAGGAAAAAAACATATTTTTTTTATTGAAGTTACCGCAATTTTTTTCACCGGAACCTTGACAGAGAAGTTGAAAGCGGACTTCTTGAACTTTAGGAAGAAGTGAACTTCCTGAAGTTTTTGATACGATGATAAATTTGTTGTTCCGGAGCTTTTGGATAAGTGCTGATTTCAATTGCGGAGCCCGTTTCTGCCTGACTTTACCTCACGTAACCCCAAGGCAAGGGTCGCTGCAAACTGTGTGCGTGTGTGCCTGTGCGTATGACTGCGTGCGTATCCGCGCGCTTTTGTGCCTGCTCAGGGGAGTCGGCAGCAGTGCCTCTCGACAATGTCGCTTGAAGTAAGTCAGATTGCACACAGCCCTCTGACTCTTGTAAAGCAAAAACCATATTGGATCATTCTGTTCTCAACACACACCATGAAGCCGTCAGCTGCCTCTCCGATCAGCTGATCGAGAAGAGCACAGCGGGAGATCTGTTCCTGGCGACCCTGGGCTACACCAACTCCACAACCGTTGAGTTTGCAAACGGCAGCACCAGCATAGTGACTACCGATGCGTTTAACTCGATAGAGTTGTACAGCTACGGAACGGTGATTAAATTTAGTTGCCAGCCGGGATCCAGCACTGGGATTGGCCAGCCCATCGCGTTCTGTTCGGACACAGGAAGCTGGAATGTAACTCGACTGCCTACTTGCACTAGTAAGTTTTTCTAGTTCCAAGTTTTACCAACAAACCCTCGTGGTACCTGCGCGTAGGTATGAGAAGCTTTTTCGAGACGGAAAGTTTTCAGTTTTAGACTAGAATTAACAAAATCACACCTCTGGACTTTATAGAATTGCAAATGAAGTCTTTGCGAAATCTGAAATTTCAATTTTACATTTTCGATTTTCATATCAATAAGGAGCTGGTGTACGAAAATTAAGGCTCATTTATCGTGCGAGTCATAAACCTTATCTTGATCAATAAGGACACAAATTGTTCCCGCGGAATCGGGAATCGAACCCCAGACCCTTCAGTCGTGAATCGCGAGTAGGCTACAACCCCTGTGTGAGCATGTGTTTGAGTGCGTGTCTGCGTACTGTCCAGTATTGGCGCACCTGTACGCTCGTATGTGCTCAGCATCAGCTCTTGATGTTGAGCCACATCGCCGAAGGCGTTGCACCAAGGTGCCCGCAGCTCTCCTGCAACTAATTATGCAACATCATTTAAAAACACTTGCAGAAACATCCGAGACAGTGGTGGCCAAGGGCAAGCACTATGTTCCGCCAAGTGTTGAAGCGAAGGGCGCAGAATCCGTGGGCGCCATCGCTATCATTGTCTGCGTCATATTCGGCGTGTTCATTGTCATCCTGGATCTGTCCACCCTATCCCGGGATCTCATCCTTTTTAGGCGGAATATTCGTCGATTAAAGAGACGGATTACTGGCTCGGATCGCCTGAAGTCCAATATGGGCTCGGTTTGATTTGAACAGAACTTGAATTACTAGCACTGCTGTTAATTCATTTAATATGAGCAAGGAGCTCTTGTTCCAGTTGATGTCTGTCTGTCTGTCTGTCTGGTTAACTGTTAAATTTAAAATTGCAAACGAATCTTTAAAGAATTGAGTTCAGAGTGTTTCAAGACCAATTTATCAATAAATATTATCTTTTATAGTATCTTTTCTTTTGAGTAATAGAAAGATTTGTAAGAAACAATTTGGTTTTGTCCAATCCATATTGTCCAATGATTTTGCGAACTAAACGGCACGATGAATTGAGTAGGAAAAGTTGGAAAAGTAGCGAATGCAATTGCTCTGATTTATACTTTATCAGAGTTTATTTTTACAAGTAGAAAACCACAAATAGTTTGCGGTAGTGAGGTGAAGACTCACTCACTGCTTCACTCTGAAAGTGTAGCTTAATAGGCAAGAATGGATAAATACCGGCGCTCGCCAGACAATCGTTGTCACGTGCTACGACCGCTGATTCTTTGCATTGTTCTTCTGTTTGAGGATCCTAAAAACAATGCATTGTTTGTAGTAATGTATTGTTCTGCATAAAAAATGCGAATAATGATCGTCAAATTGCTAAACAATGGATTTCTATACACATTGAGCCTTCCATGGTCCGTGCATCAATGTTGCTCGTGCAGGCACGCCCATAGACACTCGGGCTATAATAGGAGTAGCTTCGCTGCACTCCCAGCCCAGCCATGCAGCCGATCGGTGCAGTTCTAATTCTTTATTGTCTATGGTCGCTCTGGCTCTCTTTTCAAAGCGGTAAAGAATCATGATTTTGGTAAAAACAGAGTCATCAGCAATCTTCGATTCATTAGTGTATTCGCTAGGTGATTTTAAATATTCGATAAAGCGACAAGTATGATCCCAAAAAAGTTAGTTATTATATTGATAGTTTTGATCACTTTGCCGAATCTAATCAATTCTTCATCTAATGACATGATACAAACAAAGAGCGCCGCCGGAAACAACAGATTGCAGCACTGGAAGGCTGATCTGATTGGCGAGTTGGAACTGATGCGAATACGCGACCGGAACGCTGGCCTAATCCGGCCCAGAGGCACCAATTCTTATCGGATGCTCGGTTTGAGAACTTTCAACCTGATGACTAATCCAATTGTGAAATCAATGGAGTCCGGGTTTCCTGGAAATGCCTACGCCAGCGGAGCCCTGCCAGTTTTGTTCTGGTGGGTTCGACTTCAAGGCACTTTCTGCGTTGAGGACCGTACGAAAAATCCTAGGCAGCAAAAAGCCTGTAGGGTGCTTCGCGATGCCAACAATTGCAACGAGTTGTTTCAGGTAAAGTCTGTATTGAGTGATGCCTTTGACAAACGTAAAGAATGCACTGCCGCAGCTATTTGAAGGCTGCGTACGGCTGTTCAGTCCAAGGACTGGGGGGTCAACACACACACCCTCAATTACAGCAGCTAATGCTGGCATTCTTTTTACAGCTGGGTGAACTGAAGCAATGCAAAGTTAAGTGTCTTTGCTCAAGGACCACAAATTTTTCCGAGTGGTTTGAGAATCGAACCACCGACCTTTTAGTCACGAGTCCGACACTCTAACCACCTGAAATTTCGGGTGAACTGAACGAACTTGGTTGACCCAATGAACCTCAGGTAATTAGAATTTCAGGTGGGTTGAACTTCAGATCGTTTCTCGGATTCCGTATTGCTTAAACTTTAAATTTCTTAAACTTCTAGTCGATTAACATTGCATTAAAAAGAAACAAAGGGTTTTGAAAATCAGAATTGTAAGGTCAAATTCCTGTCTTGACTCCAACACAGATTCACACTTTTAACACAATGCTGCATCAAATGGACTGGCAAAAACTGATGGATAACTGCAACGAAATCAAGCAGCCCCGCTGCTCCTGGCACAGATTCCTGGGCCTGCTTGACCCGTTCGCCATCGACTATTATTCTCAGCTGGATCTCGGCATGGTCACCCGGTTCGATGGGTTCAGCAGACGATACGAGAATCCGCACACATTCGGGCCAATATTCTACCTGCCCTATAAGGAGAAAAGCTGCTATCCGATTCGGGACATCGACACACTGTCGGCTTTATACATTTACAACTTTTGTATGCGCTACAAAAGTGAGTTCAAGGGGGCCAAAGGGGATTGCATTGACAACTAATGCGTGTGTTTGGTCCGATGTTTTACCAATGTAGACAAATTCGGCCGTTGAATAACTAAAGCCATTGAAGCTACCGTGTCTATTGTACAGACGGGATGTGGTACATGTACAGGAGCTGTAGCCCTTGAAAATAGGCAGGATATTTTCAGCTGTCGCAGAATGTATTTCCTCTTGACATTATTGACGTCTGTAGGCTTGTTCATAGTCTCAATTGAACGAATTATACTACCCAAGTCGGGTTCAGTGCTAATCATATGCTGAGTTTAGAAATTCATTGGCCAATTGCTCAGAGTTGCTGCTCAACGCATCGACTGAAGCATTTCGACAGCAGCGCTACATCTGTCCCAATCCGTGTCTCGGAAATCCGTGCGCCAGAAAAAACTTTGCCACAGGTAGTTGCGTTGTTCTCGGCTTCCTGCAGACCGACTACGAGTGCAAGTGCCGGCATAATTTCCAGTTCGATCGCAACATCGGCCAGTGCAAACCGATGGACCTGTGCAGGGGCGACATGTTCTGCAGCAAGATGGGCACTTCGGCCTGCAAGTTTAATGTCACCTCAGGACAGGTCACGTGCGTCTGTCACAGCAGTTTTATGGGCCGAAGATGCCGGGCGAGAAACAATGCGTGCATTAACAGGCGAGTCAAGCTATGACGAAATCTATTAAACGTATTTCGACTCATAGCAGAGACTCTTTACACTTACCCCTAACTTTTGCAGCTGCACTTTAATATACAAGTACAATTTTAATTGTACTTTGAGGTACTTTTACCAACACTCTGAAATGTATCAATGAAACACTTAAAAACAACTACAAACACTCGAGGGGGTGTGTGTCAGTGAGGTACTTTGACAGACACTCTGAAGTGTATCAATGAAACAGTTTAACAACTACAAACACTCGAGGGGTGTGTGTCAGTGAGGTACTTTTACAGACACTCCAAAGTGTATCAATAAAATATAAATAAAAAACTTTGACAAACATGGGAGTGTTTCAATGAGGCACTTGTGTCTGTTTGTCTAGTGGCTTGCAAACCAGATTTAAGATTTGCAGAGTTCATTATACTCGCTAAATATCTTACTGCAAGATTCATAAAAACTAGTATCAACCGAATTCAACAACCACACTCTCAGATCGCACCATCCGGAACTTGTGACTGGCAATGAAGCATGTCGCGTCACTGGTTTCACTGGCAACGAATGCGTGCCAGAGATTGGCACCAGCCTGTACAGATGCAAATGCAGCCCCGGCTACCTGCCTAGCAGAGATCATCCCTATAGCAACTGCTACAAGACTGAGACACTGTGCACAAAGCGAGTTTGCCTCTATGGCAGCTGCATTGAGAGCCAGGACGGCAGCAACACGTCCTGCCAGTGCGAGCACGGCTTCCATGGCAAGAGCTGCGAACACCTGAAAGGTCTCTGGTCGCAGTGGACTCCCTGGACGCCCTGCAGTCCGCACTGCAGCCACCGATTCGGTGACGTCACTAAGAAACGTCGTCGAGTCTGCCTCGGCCCCAGCGTCGACTGTTTCGGTCCGGAGGCCGAGTTTGAAGTTTGTCACGACGCCGAGAAGTGCTTGGATCCGCTGCCGCCGGAAGCGGACGCTCTGCGTCACCTGCGCACCTGGTGTACCGAGACTTTCCAGCCGTTAATAATTGGAATAACAATCTGGGTGTCTGCTGGCTTGGTTGGGGCCAAGCTGTTGGAGGTCAGTCTTGGCAAGCTGCTCCGTATCGCCTTCGAGCGATGGCAGATGCGGATTAACCCGCCACCAACCATGGAACTGCCGTCTACTGATTGAAGCTGATTCAACTTAAAGCTTTGAGATATGTCTAGTTAACCAGGTAGCTGTTGATGGTTTCAATGGTTGACTGAAGATGCGCTCAAAAGTGTGGGATGTAGGTTAAAGCATTGTAAACCTACAATGTAACTCGCAGCATCCTTTTCACTCTGTAGTTGACAGGTCGTATAAAAATTAAAGTCGTTTTTAAGCTCGTTACTATCAGCTGTTTGCTGTTGCTCCAAAAGTCGGAGATTGATGCTAAAAATTTTCACTCATTTTTCCGAGTGTATGTTTATTTTGTCGAAATTGCACTTATGATAATACGCTGCTTTAAATGGTGCCTACTCATCATCTATCAAATTGATATCAGTTGTTAAATCGATCTGATCTACAAGGATTTGAGGATTTGGGGTCTTAAGTCTTACCTAAAATCGTACTCATTTAATCCTCATTCTTCCTCCTTTCATCTAGGATTTACTATAGCAGTTCGATGATCATCATCAGAGTTAGCAAAAGCTGCTCCGGTATTATGGGAAGGCATTAATAATTATACGAGCTATCCTTTTACCTGCTCGAGTGCGACCTAATCAGCAGGATTGATAGGGAAACATGAGCCAAATAAACCCCTCCTCTCCCGAGGCCTGAGATTTGCAATGGTGTCTCGCTTCGAGAGTATCGACCGGCAGTATCAAGTCTCTCCGTTTCGATTCGCCTCTCTCTCGGCGTGAAACTCGTTTTAAAATAGCAAAAACAGCTAGAGTGACACGTTATTGAGAAGCTCTCAAAGAGGTTTCGTTCTCAAAAAATATAAATTTGCATCCCGAGTATAGATCGCTCGAGCAGAAAGATGCCACATTCGCAAGTCGTGCAAATTTCGTTAGTTTGTTTTTGTTAGTTTGTTTTTAACGCTAAATTCTCACGATATTTCACCTTCTGGGCTCCCAAAAATTTGATAACTGAACAAGTGTGTGTTTTATGTTTTATGAACAAGTTTTATGTTAGCTGGGTAAAAATGTTCTTTTTTACAAAACAATTATTACAATAGTAGATTGCGTAGTAGGTAAGGGGCTGAAATAATGGCCAAACACGAGTGCGCGTGCAGAATTTCCAAATTTTGAATTTTGTCTATGGCAAAACCTCCTTTAAGTTAAGTCTAAAGGAGAAATTTATTTTTAGAAACTGATAAAAAACCTTTTGTCACACCTTCTCCAGCGTGCCGGCTTGCTATTGTCTATGGTTGAACTTCATGGTCTGTGGTTCATATAGCCTCAAATAAGATTGACGAAAAATCACTTTTAATTGCGTTGCGTTCAAAAATCTTTATGTTTTTAATAAAATAATCGAGTGTACAAGCGTCCTTTTAATTCAGCGGCTCATGGCTCTGCGTTAGGCTAATCACTCTACCGACAGCTGGACAGCTGGAAGCAGTGTAGCACCAAAGCTACGGAACATAGGCAGGAGAAAGGCCCAGAGCTAGCGCCCCATGGACCATGGAAGTCCAGCTTCCTCTCTGCATCTTGTAATCCCTCTCTCATCCTGTACCGCCCACCGCCGACGACTAGCATCCAAGATTCCAAGCCCAATTTCCCTTCGTAAGCAGAGTCTCCACCAAAAATCCATGGGCAGGAGGTCCACCGCACACGCACACTCACGCACACATCCTCTCTGTCTCTTCAACCCTTCTCTCACTCCGGTACTTATATAGTTTGCATTGTTCCCATTGCATTATTTCTCTGTGTATAGAGTAGGACCGATGGGAGAGGCCGGCACTGCTATACTCCCCCCTTCCCCAATGCATCCAACGTCAGAGAGCAGTGAGCCATGGAGCTCCGTGTACACGTAGAAGCTGGATTGAAAACTTGTACACATGAAACTTTGATTTTTAGTTTCGTCTCGTTTCATAGTTTTATGAGTCAACTGTTTTATTATAATTAAATTTCGATTTAAAAATATTTCAATTGTGCTAGAAGCCAACAGCACGCCTATTAATAAACTTTTTCAATCCAGATTTCATGTCTCTAGAAGTCCATGAATTAGGCAAGGAATGTTACAGCTGAGAGCCTATATCAATTCCCCTCCCCCCAGCCCAAATTGGTACGGACTCTCCGGGGCCGGGCCAATCAACTCTCTTCATCAGCGGCTCAATCGGGCGAGGCGCCCACTGAAGTATGAAGCAATAAAATGCTGCGAGGACGGCTGAGCAGCAGCTGAAGCCTCGCAGATTCCCCTAAGGTTCTGCGTTCCCAAACCAACTGAATCTGCACTCACCTGACCCGAGGTAAATGCCCCAGTTCTGTTAATTAAGCTGAGGCTGCAGCATCACTAACTCGGCATCGTCAATGGCATCCGGCAGCTCTTCAGCTCACAGAAGCCGTCACAGGCAGCCTTCCTACATCGCTGCGTGTCGCTAAACGACCGTCACTCAACTCAGGTGTTGACCTTCATTCTACCGCCGCACCTCGTCAAGGGCTACCTAAACGAGTGCTCGTCAAAGGATTTCACCTACGGCTATCAGAAATGGCGCGTCGCATTTACACGCGACGAGACGCACCTGGGCTGCTACCTGGCTCTGCGCAGTCCGGCCGAGCTCACCGAGGTGACGCTGGACTTCAGCTTCACTATTCTGAACCGGAGTCACTTCACCGGCAACGAGACCTACCAGGAGCGCGGCATCGTGTTCGACCAGGGTAGGCAGCGCTTCGGCAGGTCGAACTTTCTGTGCGTGACGGATCTGGAGCGGCGTGGCTTCCTGTTCCCGGACCAGAAGGCCCTAGTCGAGGTGGAGCTCCGTTCGGCTTGCACCGAGTTTCGCGACGAACTGCAGTTGCCAAGGGAGCCGCGCGAACTGCACAGTCTGGAACGAATTGAGACGTCTTACTTCGCGTTCGCCGGCTGCGACTGGAACCTGGCGGTGCACCTGAGAGAGCCAGACGAGTTCGGCGCCCTGCGACCCTGCCGGCCTCCGAGTGTGCAGATGTACCGGCACAGCAGCTTCGATCACTGGTGCCGGGTCCGCTACAGGGTGCAGTTTCAACTGGGCGATATTGTCTACCAGAGCGACATAATCGACCAGTTGCTGGACGCCAAGGGCTACGGAGACAGCTACCCGATACGGCAGACAAGCCTGTTTGCCAACCTCAATTCGAGATATCCGCTCAAGGTTCGAGGCGCAATAATAATTGCTAATTTTATTCCGATGTACTTATCCATGTCTTAATGTTGAGAGGGCGTACGAATTTTTACTAAGCTGAAAATGCACTCTCCCTTAAAGACTTTGGAGCTAACTGGACGGCTAAAAGCATTAGAGGTCTGCCGGAAATGATGCTAAAGGGGTTAAAGGGTTAAAATGCGGTAGAGTAGAAAAACACGAAGCAGCCATATAAATGCGCCTTTTGTACGAAGCCTGGAGAAAGAGCGTCACGTCAGAGCGCGCGGTCGATTTAGCAAGACTATCCGTACAAGCAGCAGCCAAGGTCAATGACTAATCTCAACGCTTGACTACGGCGTATCTTAACGCTTGACTAACTCAGCGCCTGACTATCTCAACGCTTGACTATCTCAGCGCCTGACTAACTCAGCGCCTGACTATCTCAACACCTGACTATCTCAACGCCTGACTATCTCAGCGCCTGACTATCTCAACACCTGACTAACTCAACATTCAACTTGTCTGACTACTCTTCAATTTCTGTCACCCCAATCGATCGCCCATCCTCTCACACAGGTGAGCATATCTCTGCTATCCATGTGGCCCGTGACAACGGTCGACCTCATACCAACGTCGCGTCACAAAAGTGCAGCTCGTTGCTACGACACCGACAAGCAGCAATGGGTGGTAGAAACCGACATCCTTGGCCGACAACTTAAACTGAGACTCTTCTACAGCGACGTCAAAAATGTGCCGCGTCATTTCACTCGCCTGGTCAGCTGGAACGCCTACGTGGTGCCGTGCGAGCCCGACAGGCCGGTTGTGAAAGCGGTTAATGGCCCGTTCACCAACTACTATTCTCAGAAGGAGCAGGACGAGGGATTCGACGTCGAGATGGATCTTCCGGTGGAAGAGGTGTGTCTGTCTTAGTGTCTGTCTCAGTGTCTGTATAAGTGTCTGTGTATCTGTCTTAGTGCCTGTCTTATTATATGTCTTTATTGTCTGTCTCAGTGTCTGTCTTAGTGTCTGTCTCAGTCTCAGTGTTTGTCCAAGTGTCTGTCTTAGTGTCTGTCCTAGTGTCTGTCTCAGTCTCAGCGTTTGTCCAAGTGTCTGTCTTAGTGTCTGTCTTAGTGTCTGTCTCAGTGTCTGTATAAGTGTCTGTGTATCTGTCTTAGTGCCTGTCTTATTATATGTCTTATTGTCTGTCTCAGTGTCTGTCTTAGTGTCTGTCTCAGTCTCAGTGTTTGTCCAAGTGTCTGTCTTAGTGTCTGTCTTAGTGTCTGTCTCAGTGCCTGTCTTGATGCCTCTCTTAGTGTCTGTCTCAGTGTTTAGCTTAGTGCCTGTCCTAGTTGCCTATCCTGACTGAGATGAGATCAGCATATCTGTCTCTCTATCCACTTGTCTATTAAATGCATTGCTTATTAATCCATCTCATCAATGAATACATGCACACATATCACATACATAGATATACATATGCAAACAGAACAGAATAATCCATTCTCATGAAAGGGGAAGTTTACTTGGGATAGCAATGCATGGGGCGGTTTGCACTTTATCATACTTCGCGGTGGGTCCGTCTCACTTGCCCGCGTCAAACTGCCTAGGCAAACATTTCTTCGCTCGCAGTCTTTCTCACTTCATAGGGCCGATCCGATCCGACTGGCGAGTCAGAGGAATTAATGAACGAATTGGGGATTGTAGAAAACGGAGGGAAGACAGTGCAGTCCTGAGCTCGAAGCTTCAACCACATTCTCTGTCCCCTTCCTCTCTCTGCCCCTGTCTCCCCAATTTTCTCCTATTTCTCTGAGCATTTTCGCTGCAAAAATTTCTGTGCTTAATTTGTGAGGAGTCAACTGGCTTTGCAGAATCATCCCTGCCTCATCTACCACTCGGCCAGCAGCTGAGCACGAAGGCCTCAGGCACTATTGAGAGAATGCGCCAGTATTCGACTGTATGAAATAACTGTTCGCTACGTATCGAATTTAAGATCAAGATTTTAAACTTAGTCGACATTGAAGCATTGATAATAATAATAGCAATTTTCTTTTTATCGAGAGTGTTTTGGGAGGGGCTGTAGCCTAGTGGTTAGACAGTTGGACTCACGACTGAAAGGTCGGGAGTTCGATTCTCGACCGGTCGACCCACTCGGAACAAGTTGTGTATGTGAGCAAGACACTTAACTCTGCATTGCTTCAGTTCACCCAGCTGTAAAATGGGTGCCAGCATTAGCTGCGGGTAATTGAGGGTGTGTGTGGCGACCCCCGCAGTCCTTGGACCGGGTCGCCATCATAAACCCGAAAACCAAAATAGTGTTGGACATAGCTAAAACTTTCGGAGTTATAATATTTCAGGTTTGTGATATTTCGGGTTTCTGATGGGCGTGAATAAAAAGCACGCAGTTGCTTCCATCTGGTATTCATCAATTCGAAAGGTGAGATTCTGGGATCAGTTCAGTTCCAGATGAGTGAAACTTTCCCATCTCGCGTCAATACATTTTGCACAAGCCGAAAAACCAGTCTCCAGTGACAATGCCAAATTTTGCAAGTCTATGCAGCATCCTTCTGCATCAGTTGTTGATGGATGAGAACTTCACACACAGTTGTTGCTCTTGCTGTACATCTGGTATACATGTATCTGATTTGCTCTAAAAAGCAGCGGACCATTTCCTGGCAGCACGCACTCACGGGGGGCCTTCCACTACTCACCCACTTAGCAGTTAGTCAATCCCCCAGGGGAGATGATGAGGCACAGGAAAGAGGCAGCTGAGAGCTGAATACAGTGCGTCCCCTTGCAGCCCTCGGTTTTTTTACTAGCAAATTTTGCTTGGACTTTTTCGAGAGAGGAATGACTCAAACATGAGTTGAAAGGTGGAGAGAAGGCTCGAACGACAAGGTCAGCTGGTACAACTGTTGATTGCGTGCTCGGGGCATAGTTACTCACGTTGATGTCTGCTCTGCATACATTTTGCATGCGTTGTACAGCTGCTGAAGGGCTGCAGTGTGCGAGGTGATGAGCGCTCGGAGAGCAAGGGAGAGGAGAGGGGTTGATGAGGAATTGCTGCAGCCTCCCTGTCGCTGTGACTTGGATAGGGAGCAGAGCCTGGCAGAGCTGGGACGGGAGATACGGAACAGGAAATAAAGTTTCAGAGCGAAGATAGATAGATAGATAGATAGATAGATAGATAGATAGATAGATAGATAGATAGATAGATAGATAGATAGATAGATAGATAGATAGATAGATAGATAGCTAGATAGATAGATAGATAGATAGATAGATAGATAGATAGATAGATAGATAGATAGATAGATAGATAGATAGATAGATAGCTAGATAGATAGATAGATAGATAGATAGATAGATAGATAGATAGATAGATAGATAGATAGATAGATAGATAGATAGATAGATAGATAGATAGATAGATAGATAGATAGATAGATAGATAGATAGATAGATAGATAGATAGATAGATAGATAGATAGATAGATAGATAGATAGATAGATAGATAGATAGATAGATAGATAGATAGATAGATAGATAGATAGATAGATAGATAGATAGATAGATAGATAGATAGATAGATAGATAGATAGATAGATAGATAGATAGATAGATAGATAGATAGATAGATATATAGATAGATAGATAGATAGATAGACAGATAGATAGATAGATAGATAGATAGATAGATAGATAGATAGATAGATAGATAGATAGATAGATAGATAGATAGATAGATAGATAGATATATAGATAGATAGATAGATAGATAGATAGATAGATAGATAGATAGATAGATAGATAGATAGATAGATAGATAGATAGATAGATAGATAGATAGATAGATAGATAGATAGATAGATAGATAGATAGATAGATAGATAGATAGATAGATAGATAGATAGATAGATAGATAGATAGATAGATAGATAGATAGATAGATAGATAGATAGATAGATAGATAGATGGCATTTAAGCGCATTACGCTTACGACCTTATAATAACCAAACGGTACACGGGACCGGCTCTACTAAATAATATACCCTCCTACTCGTAATTCCACGGTGGCTGAGCAGCAGCAGTAGGGTTAACAAAATGAGCTCTAAGGCTCCGCGCAGCCGCTGCCCCAGGCCCGTCTCTCCTTAACTGGCCGCCAGAGGCATTCGTGCGCAAGCAATTGGTTAATGAAGTGGCTGCCCAGCTTGAAGCAGCGACCGCGTGCCAGTAAAAAATTAATCTACCGATCTTGCTACCTATAAGATCTCGTAGCCTTATCTCATCCCGATCTTACCCTGGTCTCACCCTGATCTCACTCTCTGATATCAACCTGATCTCACTCTCAGATGTAACCGTCTGATCTCACCTTCCAATCTCACCCTCCAATCTCACCCTCCAATCTCACCCTCCGATCTAA